>CM028134.1:612247500-612250000 GCA_016271365.2 Neoceratodus forsteri
ACACTGGGAATCGGCATCTCGGTGTTGAAAAAATTATCCATGCAATTATTTCAGCACACTGGGGGGTGGGCTCCTCAGTGTGCCACAGTAGTGGAGGAGACAATGCCAACTTGGGGACTGGGCACCCCAACCTCGACAAAAATGAGCACTTCAATGCAGGATTCTGCATTGAAAATGGCAGGATGCAGAATTCTGCATCAAAGTTAAAAATTACATTGGGGGACTGTTCTCTTTTATTTCAGGGGTACAAAACAGATTTGGGGACACTGGGAGTGGGTTCCCAATATACCACAGTCATTTTGGGGTGGGGTGCTGATCTGCACCTGTACCTTGGCATACAGTCAATTGCTGGACAGCTGCCCTGACATAGAATCATATGCCCATTGCTAAACTTCAGCATAAAATCTTATGCAGAGCGCTGCTCTGACTCAGAATCCTATGCTGCCAGGGACATTTTTATTCCCATTGGAAATAATGGATAAAATAAAATTGAATAACTTTTGAACAGATTAATATTTTTTTCTCCAAACCTTCAAAAGGCACATCTGTGAGGTGAAATTGTTCTACCCAGAAAGTTTCATGTCTGTAGCTACAGCTGATTGTGGGATACAGATTGAAAAAAAAAAAAAACAGCTAAAATCATATAAATCTCTTATTTCTGAACACTCTATCTCATAAACCACACAAGGGATGCAAACCAAATTTGGAACATCAATAGACCTATCTCTTCCAATGATGCATGCTACATTTCATGCAAATTCATTGAACTTGGTCAAAGTTGTCACCTTGAACAAATTGACCTTTAACGTTATGTGCTCGCAGGAAGCCTAACTATACTGGCTCTATTTTTTGTTTTCCAAGTTCAAGTTTATTGCAGGAAAACTCCGTTGAGCAAGCTCATTCACAAGGAGGTCCTGAGACATACATACATTCACAATGACGTCCTGAGACTGATGTACAATCAAGTAGGTTAAGTGCTTACATCATAAAACACAGTATAATGTGCCTGTATAATTAATATATATATATATATATAACTGTGTTAATGCATCATTTAAGGTTAAAACACAAAAGACAGGTAATGAGACCTTTAGGGTTGCCCCTACCCCCATGTACCCCCATCCTCCTGAGGTGACAGCGGGATGCATCATTGGGGTTGTGAGGCCTAAATGTCACCCCATCCCATGTGTAATCATGTTCGCATGCCACAGTAAAGAAGAATAGGGTGACATTTAGGCCTCACAACCCCAATGACGCACCCTGGCATCTGTCAATCTCAGGAGGATGGGGGGTACACAGGGGGGTAGGGGCAACCCTTAAGGTCTCATTTCCTGACTTTTTGTGTTTTAACCCTAAATGATGCATGAACGCAGTTTTTTTTTTTTTGCATAGCATTTCCTTACTTTTTGAGAGAGCATAGAAAAGTACAAACTCATGCAAGTTGGCCCCACATTCCCACCAACTTCCAAATTTCTGCCTAACATAACAGTACAAGTATTGAATATCTTATGTATTGGTGGGAGTGCATATTGGTGGAAGAGGGCCCCACGCTCCCACCAGCTTGAAACAAAACAAAGTTTCATTCATTGGAATGGCATAAATCTGCACCTGTTTACATTTCACATACCTAACCACTGGAAATTACTTCCATGGTAGTAAAGTTAGCTACCCTATAAATGTCAAGCCACCACCACAATGTAAAATGCTATATGCAAAACATAAAGTGCATCATGGAATATCTCTGCAGCAAATTAATTTCCAGACACCTAAATATTATAATTCACTTGTACAGGACATCCCCTCAACACCACCCAAATTTCAAGTTAAAAGATCAAACTGTTTCTGAGATATTAAATGTTAAAGTTTGAGATTTTCATTCGTAGGAGTGGCATAATTCTGCACCTGTTTGTTTTACACACCTCACAAATGAAAACTACATCCATGGCAGTAAGGCTAACTACCCTATACATTTCAAGCCACTACCACAATGCAGAACACTCTCCACAAAACATAAACTGCACCATGCAATATCTTTGCAATGAAGGCATTTTCCGACACCTAAACACCATATTTCACATGCGTATGACATCTCCTCAACACCCTCCAAATTTCAAGGTAAACCACCAAACCATTTCAGAGATATTCAGTTTCAAAGTTTGTGCACCTATAAGGATTCTTTGATAATGAGAATTGGCTGTGACACACAAAATGGCAGATCTTGAGGCCAAAAATGCACTAAAATAGCAGATTCGTGATCAAAGATAAAAATCTTTGATTGTGGGGGGGAGGGGCAATTTCAAACCCATATAACTCTGGAAAAGAACAACATTTTTTCACTAAACAAAAACTGGCACATTCCATCACTAAAGGGCTTTCCGTGTGCAAAGCTTCACACAAATAAACCACTCAATGGCTGTGCTATGTGTCATGGAAGACAGTGAGCAAAAATAGCAAAAAACATTTGATTGTAAAGGGGAATTTAAAGTTGTATAACTCTAGA
>CM028134.1:612855000-613227500 GCA_016271365.2 Neoceratodus forsteri
CCACAATTTGTTTATCCAAGCTTTCTGCCTATGTCACTCTACAGTTGCAGCATTCCTTGCACCGTCTTACTCTTCTCTTTACCTGTCCACTGGACAGGTTTTTGTAACCCACACCAGATCTTAGCCAATTCTGCAAGGATTCTCAGTCTAGCACCTCTTACTCAAGCCTGTGAAAACCACACACCCTACCTCCTACTTGGTATCTGGCTCCTTGCCAGCTGCCTAGCTGACCAGAGTCCTTTGCTAAACTTCGAGCATTATGGCCTTGTGGAATCCTGTCCTATACATCTTCCTGGCTTTCCTCCTCTTACTTCTGCCCTCCCTGCCCCAAACCCAGTATGTACTTTCTCATCCCACCTGCTCCTCCAGCCACCCAAACAAGTACTACCTTTGCTCAACCATGATCTCAGCCTATCGTACCGCCACTCCTCTCCACCTGCATCAGTCCCAGTATCCTTCCACCTCTGATGCTATCCTTTGTAGCCCAAATTAGGGTGGCCAGACCCTCCACCAAAGCCATCCTTTACACCAGGAGACTAAAACTCCCAGCTGCTTCCTCCTTCCTCCTCCTCATCCTGCTACTATCAGGTGACATTGTATCTAATCTGGGTCCCAAGGTCAGTCACCTACCTCTAAACTCTCATAAAGGCCTTTGTATCACCTACATTAATATCAGAAGCCTCCTGCCTAAACTGGACCAGCTATCTTGCTGGATGACTGAGCAGAAACTTGGCTCTCTGCAAAGACACCCAACTCCTCCATCATGCACAGTGTCAGTGGCTCAGTCTGTCACACACTTGCCTCTGAGGCCGGCAGATCAGAGGGCTGTGGGTTCAGTTCCCACATCTGGCACTTGGGTTAATATCCCAGTACTGACACTGTAGTGCAGCATGAGAGGGGTGCTGCACTTCTGAGGTGCTGTCTTTTGGATGAGACGTTAAACCAAGGTCCCATCTGCCTAGATTGGTGGTAGTTCAGGTGGATGTTAAAGATCCCATGGCACCTGTTGAAAAGAGTAGGGGTAATTTTTATTGCAAAACATCAAATAATAAAAGAAAAAATAATCATCATACAAAACATAGCAAGGAACAAAGAAGAAAAAAACAAACATCATAGAAAAAAGGAGTAATGAGTAAAGTACAATTATTATACATGAACCAACTCTACTTATATTTGATAAAGTAAGTGAAACCTTCCACCAATTCAACACCTGTTGTGAAGAATATAATGAACCATCTGAAGAATAAATATTCTGAAGTTCATTTGAAATGAATATACTCAAACAATCATAAGAGATATATTTTGTTGCAAAACCCATTGACATTGCTTGCCATAAATAAAATCTGAGCGACAAAAAATAATAATTAAGGTATCAGAACGAAAGTGTGATAAACCAGACCCATATTTACCTACAACAAGAATATCATTGCACAATGAAGCAATTTCTGAGCTAAAACTTCCATAAAGCAGTGGCATAGAACAATGCAGTAGAAAATGCAGTTCCATAGATTCTAATTGGGCCACACATTCCATATAAGGACAGTTTCTCTCCATTAAACACTTATGTTTGGCATTATCGCTCACATTCAAACATCCATAGACAGTAAGCCAAAGATGTTCCCACATCTTTTGTGGAATTCTAGGGAGGGTCAATTGATGTAAAATTAATCAATTGTCAACTGATGGACAGTTTTTAAAACTAGGCTCCCTAGGGTAAAATCTAAACATTATGTCCCGATAAAGGGTTTTAGTGGAGTGAGTACCAAGACAAACTTTAGTGATCCCCCATTTATATAATTTTGAGCTGCTGGAATGAGATAAGGAGAATGTTAAGCCCTACTGCTAACCAATTCTTAACAGTTTCAGCAGTTATTTATTTACCTAATGCTCAACTGCTTCAAACCACTAATAACTAGCTAAAGTTCAATTATTTCTCAGTTTTGCTTTGGTTGATTTTTTCACATGCAAATGAGTTAGTGGCTAACTCCTTTTTGTTCTTCCTACTGCCAACTAATTCTTAATAGTTTCAGCAGTTATTTATTGACCTAATGCTCAACTGCTTAAAATCACTAATAATTAGTTAATGTTCAATTATTCCTTCATTTTGCTTTGGTAGATTTTTTCACATGCAAATGAGTTAATGGCTAACTCCTTTTGTTCACCATACTAACTAATTCTTAGTATTTTCTGCAGTTATCCAAGAATTGAGTAGTAGTTCAACATGTATTATTCACTAGTTGATCCTAACTAATAAATAATCTCTCTACAAACAGCACTCACTTGTTGAGCATTAGTTGATAACAGCATTCAACTTGTTGATCATTAGTTGATAAGAGGGATGCTGTGCTGAATAAATCAGATTTTGTTCTTTTTGCATTTGATCTGGCTAGTCTGTACCTTTTTGGTGGGGTATTGTACTGCCATTGAACTGTTGCATTACAGGTCTTACTTTACAGGGGGTCTACAGGGCAACTGCAGAAGATCCAGCTCTGGTGGTAAGTGCAAGGGGAGTGAGCAAGTCATTACTGCCACATACTACATGTGAATGTTTTGCTTCTATAATGTTTAGGCCATTAGAGGGGTTGGTGTGGGTTGTGGCATCCTGGAAGGCTATACCAACAGCAGTTACTCTACCCCAAAGTCATACTTTGGGATGGAGGCACCCGTTCAATAAGCTCAGACCCCTCAACCTGTGCCTAGGCATGCAGGCAGGGGTAGTAGCCATTAGGATAGCACCACAGTTACATTGGTACCCACCCCTGCATCTTCCAGCTTCCCTCCTAGCCTCCCAAGTGGCACTGAAACAAAGGCCTTGCTGAAGTCCAAGTATAGGACATCCACTGCATTGCCCCTGTCCAGTTCCCTGATCACCCAATCATAGTACTCAATCAGGTCTGTCTGTTAGGACCTGCCGGAGATAAACCCATGCTGCTGCCTGTCCTGGAGCCCAGTGTCCTCCAAATTACCAGTCTCTCCTTAAGGATTGTCTCCATAAGCTTACTCACAACTGATGTGAGGCTCACCAGTCTGTAGTTGTCTGGATCATCCCTTGGGCCACCTTTGTGAATGGGCACAACCTGGGCTAACCTCCAGTCCTCTGGGACACATCCTGTGTGGGAGTTTTGGGAGTTGTGGTGCTCCTTTTAGCATGCTCCTTTCTACTACATGTGAAATGTCCTGGGTGGAAGTACTTTATTAAAAGGAGTCAATTAGGCATTGCACTCTATATTTATAAGTAGCCACTGCAGGACTTCAGAGCTGAAAAGCTAATGTAGGGATCAAACCATGGGTCCCACCGTGATGTGGTTGTTTGGCTTGCTCACATTGGAATTTCAATCTGATAACTAAGAGGACCCCCCTTTTCACAGAGTTTAAAGTAATAAAAACCAATATGCAGTTAAAATTATTAGATTTTAATATGTGCCTTTTTGGGGGGAGGGGGGTTGTGCACTGGAATTTTGTTTTTGTTTGTTATATGCCACACCAGTAGCACCCTCTGCAGCAGGAGTTGATCTTAACATTGTTTTACTAGCCCAAACACTGGTGCAGATTGACCAGGGCTAGTGCAGCTAACTCTCTACTTGCCCGGCTTGACTAGTGCAGATTTTCATGGCTGTTAATGAAGTTAAAAAAAGTCTCTACTTTAGCATTCTCTAGTCCTCATGCTAATCTCTCTCAATGTTCCAGATGGCCAGGTGTGATTAGCAGCTCATTAAGAGCTGCAATTATCTGGCAGTTCAAGAGAGGGATCCCACAAATGACTCAATGTGAGTCATTATCACTCCACTGTTGAGACTTTCAGCTAGTGTCCAGGGTGTGATGAAGGGTAGAGTGCTGTTAAGCAAGGCCCCTGGAATTCTGCAGTTCTGCAGTTGCAGAATTTGCCGAAGAATTTGCATCATGCCGCAGAATATATATAGTGCCACAGAATTCATTGTTTTTGGGGAATTTTCATATAAATATACTGTTTTTCCATAGTGT
The DNA here is from genome assembly GCA_016271365.2 of Neoceratodus forsteri. Lineage (NCBI taxonomy): Eukaryota > Metazoa > Chordata > Ceratodontiformes > Ceratodontidae > Neoceratodus > Neoceratodus forsteri. The sequence continues at coordinate 612,858,982 of CM028134.1, forward strand.
CAGGCTTTCTTTCCCACCTTGTTTATCCTGAAGCCCCTCCTCTTTGCTCAGCATATGATGTCATCGATGACATCACATCATATTAGCCAATGACAGGACTGCATTCTGCCAGAGAAATGAATAAATTCATGCACAGAAATCAGAAAATGCTGCCACAGAAGTCAAGGAGCCCTGCGCAGAAATCAGGAAATTCTGCCGCAGAACACCAGGGGCCCTGCTGTTAAGTCACTAGGTTCCAGTTTTCTGAATGTGTCTATGTCTAACAATTTGTCCAATATTATTAAGACCAGTGCCCCTCATTTCTCTACATTTTGAGTGTTTGTATCTAACATTTCAGGGACAAAATGCAAAGAGGTATACAGGATTGGCCCTGCAGTTGATGGGTGTTATCCCAGCCTCACCATAACTTCCCTCTCCCAAATCTCTTAACTCTGTTCTTTCCCTGGACACCACTGCAAACCAGACTCTGAAGTGACCATCCATAGATCCATAGCTGCTTTTACTGGCAAGTGTAGGGGGTCCTCAGCTCTTCTAAATGGACCATGCCAGCCATCACCATCCATACAGTTCCACCCGTATCCCACTCAGCATGTCCTTTCAGACTAAAAACAAAGGTTTGGATCATGTGTGGTACAAAAATAAACCTTGATAAAATACATAATTTGAAACCTTGAAATAGGCATTCCTGGGATGCATAGATCATTCTATATGGAAATAGAAATAGTATAGTGTTATGCCTGTGTACTGTTTCCCCTGGGCTAATGAAAGGACAATGTTAAAGAAAAATCTGTTATTGTTGGGGCAGAGCATATTAAAATCAATGCTTTTACAAATAAAAATGTTTTCTATTTTCTAAGCTCCTTAGGTTTGTCTAGCCCCTACCCCAAAGAAATCTTAGATGTGTTCCTGGCTCACTTGAGACTGTACAAAAACTTTCAAAACTGGAGGTCTCCAGTTGACTATAGGTTGGGGAACGCGAGTGTCTTTCTCTACCTGACTCTGTTCATTGCCCTGTGGGTGGTAGTGACAGTGTGATGAGGTGCATGATGATGTCGGCTATTGTGTGTGCAGAGCTAGGACTGCATGATTGAACATTTGCTGTTGTGATATCCTCTCTCTGTTTGGTGTGTGTGTGGGGGGGGCAGAAAGAGGAAGAGAGGAGGCCATGGTACAAAACAATGGGGGGGGCTCACTGACTGTGATGGATGGCATTGCAGTCTTTTTTTTCTGCTGGGGAGCTGGAAGCAATGTGGGAGCAGGATAAATGTGCAATAATCAGAGTATTTCTTGGCTTTGCTTGCATTGTTTCCTGTATAAGAGATCAAAATTTACCATAATAATTAAGGGCTAGTGCAACCATCTGCGGGCTAGTGCAATTTTGAATCAACTTGCCCTGCTGGCTAGTGCAAAAAAGGTTAAGGTTGACCCTGCTCTGCAGAAATGTGAATTACATTTTGTAAGCAATACAAAGGTTAGAGCATACTAGTTTTGGATCTGCTTAAGGATTGTCTCCATGAGTTTATCCTCAATTGATGAGGCTCACCAGTCTGCAGTTGCCTGGATCATCCCTGGACCACCTTGTGAATAGGCACCACATGGACTAACCGCCAGTCCTGAGGGACACATCCTGTGCAGAGAGTTATTGAACAGGTCAGCCAGTGGTGCTGCTAGGCTACCTGCCAGTTCCTCGAGTGCCCTACTACCCCCATCCTCAGTACCCTGCCCTTTGGATCCTAAAACTGCATCCACAGGGTCTCTGTACTGCCTTTCCTCCCCCTCTTCCCTTATGCACATTATTCCTTCCCTTACATCGATTGCCACCCCTCCACCTTTTCTGTTTGCCCTGTCCTTCCTGAACAGCCTGTATCCAGGGATCATCATGTCCCAGTCCTGGTACTGTGTGACACAAGTTTCTATTATGGCTGCAATGTCCACCTGCCCCACAGCCAAGAGAGCCTGCAACTCAGCTGATTTGTTTCCAAGGCTCTTCACATTTAGTGACACTACTCTCCATCCTCCTCCTAGCCCTTCCCCACCCTGATTTACCCCCCTCTCATTGCTCCTACCCTGATAACCTCCCCTGCAGCATGGGGGGGTAGGCCCGTCTGGCTTCCCTCACTGGAAACCCTGCCTACCAGCTTTCCACTTGCCACCCCCCTTTCCTAGTTTAATGCTACCCTTGTTGCTATGTACCCCTCCATGCCCTGCTTCAATACTCCCTTCACCTTCATGCTCAAGTGAAACCTGTTCCCTGCATACAAGGTATTATTGTCCCAGGTTCTGCCCCAGCCCCCTACTATCCCATGCCCTCTGATATGACACCATTCCTGCAACCAGGTGTTGAGGTCCCCTATCCTTCCCTTCCCTTCCTCTCAATACTTGCACAGGGTATGGGAGGCACCTCCCAGAAGGCCACCGATTTCCCCTCCTCCTCACACAGCTTCCCCAGTTCCTTGACTCTCCCTTTTACTACCTCTGTCTCCCCTGATAGGTCATTTTTACCTACATGCACCACAACATGCAGTTTCCTCAGTCCTCTCACTGTGCAATTGAGAATGGCCTGCCCTGCCCAGCCTGCCACCAACCTGGGAATAGACCCACCTGACCCATATTAAACTATGTCTTTCCCCCTTACTGCCCCATCTGATCCCTTTCAGTATAGAGTCTCCCACTACTAGCACACCCCCTTCCTCAGCTCCATTCCACCCCTTCCCTTAACCTCCATGTCCATTACTAACATCTGCCCTTCCTTGCCCATTTATGTCACTATGCTTCACCCCTATATCCTCCCCACTCTCCCTTCCTGATCTGTGTTCCCTTGCCCCTCCCTCATTCCCATGTTACCATCCACCATCCCCTCATGCACCCCTGGCCCCTGGCCCTCTTTAGCTATGTACCCTTTGTCTGATCATCAGCACTGTCCCTCTCCCCTACACCCCTACTGGTGACACTTTCCTTTTCAGCTGTGACCCTCTCCCCCTGCTACCCTCCTCTTACTGCCTGACCCCTGTTCCCTCCATTCCCTTTCGCCCTGTCTCCCATTCCTGGTGCTCCCCTAACTCCCCCTCTTCCACCATTGTTGTCAGCTCTACAAGCCTATTGCCTGCCACCACCATGTTGTCCTGCATTGGACTCATCACCCTGTTCCTTGACCTGCCTTCACAGCTGCCCCCCATCAAATGTGAAACTGCACTCCTCCTTGTCCCTCTCTCCACCCTAATGTCCTTCTTCTGATGCTCCCTCCCATTACCCCTGGTGAGGCCCTCCTGGCCCCATTCTCATTCTCTCTGCCAGCACCCTCTCCAGCTCACTACCAAGTCACTGCAGTGTTTCCTCCAGCCTCCTTAGCCTGTGGCAGATTGGATACCCTCATAGTCTCCATAATATGTTAATCCCAACAGCTTAGTAATAAGTAAAATATAGGACTTACCTGCCATAGGTAGGAATTCAAATGGGTAATGTACACTAACTGTAAAATAAAAGATAGAAAAGGGGTCACAAAGGATCTGCAGCTATTTAAGGGTGTTCAAAAGGGAGGAAGGGACAGGAAAGATATAAAAATATACTTATCTGATAAGGTTTAGGAACCATCGTCCCATCAGACCTGTAAAAAAAAAAAAAAATAGGTTAGAATAAAAAAGTAATAAAAGAACAAAAGCCCAGTAAAGGGAATGAGGTTTGGGGAAGGGGGCTCAGCTAAAACCCCTTTATAGTGGTAGCCAAGTGGCCAATATTTTGCTTAGCTCAGGTGAACTAGTGAAGACTAACGAGGGCTAGTAACCCTTCTGTATAAAAAAATGGCATTCATACCTCTCAAGTGTCCCTTATTATGAAGTACATCCTCATTTTACTCCTTAAAAGTGTCCTGTCCATTACAGAAAGCTGCTGCCCACACAGAGAATGTTATGTAAATTAAGACATCAAAGCAGAAATTCATCATATTGTAACATGGTGAATCAAAAATAAACATTGTACAAGTAAACACAATTCCCACAGTGCTCAGAACTTGTACTTTTAGGGTTTGAGGAGGTGTCCCTCATTCTGATGGTCTGATGTCCCTCATCGTGATTACCAGAAAATGTCCATGACTCTCATTTCAGTGACACAAGGTTGAGAAGCATGGTGGCACTGGTGTTCTTGGGGGCTAGGAAATGTAGGTGGGGGGCAGGACTACAGTTTCCAGCAGCCAGCTGCTAGCTTATTTACATGTGCTATTTAAAAACAACTTTTGCGGCCTCCCAGGTCCCTTGACTGTATCCTTGGACCTCCATTTGCTGGTCTGGGTGTCCTGGTGCAGAGGGGAAACCTCTGTTTTGCCAGAGTGACTTTAAAAGACATGCACTTCCACGCATCTATGCTCCTTCAGCCTTCCACCGTCAGGTAAACACTATGCAGGGGAGCCAAAGGTTTCAGATGGTGGCAGCAGGAGCTAAAATCACGAGTGCCTCTCCACTTTTCATATGGAAGTTTGCTTTTCAATTAGTGGGGGTTGCTTCATTTCGAGTACTGTCAGTGTTTTGTGATGTAGTAAAAGTAATTTGCTTAGTACTGATTTGTTTAAATCATGAAATAAGCATTTATTTTGGACTGTAACTGCAGTCTCATGTACTTTTTAAAAAAATATGACACACGATTTTTTTAACCGAAAAGTAGTTGCTTTATAAAGTCACTGCTGGACTTACATGCTTCAGCAGGACACATGCCACAGACAGCACACACACACACAGTAAACTCAGTCACCCCCGAGCCACCCTGATACTCTTGGCACAGTACTTGTGGTGCACTGAGGTAACATGGGGGAATGCTGCAGCTGCTTCAGTGTTCCCTGGCCCATTTTCAAAGTTCATGGGGCTGGCTGGGAAAACAGTGTCAGGCGCTGCTGCTGCTGTGTGCCCCATTCCCAGAGATGAAAGTTTGTAAAAATGCTGCCAGCTCTCTCAATGACGCCCCACCTGTCCATCACCTGGCCTTGCTCCTAGGTCCCTGCTAGATGCCCACTTCCCCATCACTGGGCCATGTTTCTAAGTCCCTGCTCGGTGGCCGAGCAATGTTTCCACTGGTGCAGCTCAGTCCTGTGGCCCCACCTTGGGGGGCAACTCAAGGGGTCCTCCTGGTGGGGGTGACTGCTGGGCTCCTGAATTAAAGTCTGTGAAAACTGGTATGGCTGAAACCCCCAGCCATTAGGGAGTAAACCTGGGACTGGACTACCATTTTTGAGGAAGCCCTGGGGGAGGACGGTAAACAGAAGTAGTGGGGCTGAGCTCCTGAGAGGTGTGGCAGCATAGATAAAGCATAGTATATTGCAAATAAAAAATGCATGGGATGAACACATGGGTATAACAGGTAAGGGAGAAGTGTGGATGATGACCCCCACCCAAATAGGGGCTTGGGAAGCACTAATAGGGAGATTTCATGGGCAGACTAGGTGGGCCAAGCAGTCCAACTTCTATGAGTTACTCTTCACACATGGTCCCACAGAGAAAAGGGGTGGGAAAGATATGACTTTGGCTGGATGACAGCCCAGTTCCCTGCAGACACTGCACTGCTGACTGAGCACTTCCATGGTCTTGTTGCACAGAACAGTGGAGCACAATGTGTCACTACCACAATGTGGTCCAAACAGAAAAAAGGTAGAAAAAAAAAAAAACTGACTGTAGCTGGATGGCAGCCCAGCCCCCTGCACATACTGCACTGCTTACTGAATATTTCTATGGTTCTGTGGTAGAGGATGACGGACATACAAGAGAATCTGGGTGACAGGGATGGGGAGACCACAGATGCATAAAATTGATGGCAGATAAGGACCACTTGGTCCATCCATTCTGCCATTTTCCTGCCTACTGTAAAAGCTGCAGACCATTCAGAAGGGCAGGTCAGGAGGATTGGAGCTAAAATACTTATTAGAAAAAAAATACAGTACATTTGTCAGTGCTAAATAGGGAAAGAAAAAAAAACTGAAGGCGGGCTGATCTGAGCTCATTTGTCCCCTCAGTAACAGAAAAACTATCCGTTCCTTTGAACTTGGTGCCTAGAGCAGATGATAGAAACTGAGGGCCATGAAGGGTAGAATTAGGTTGCTTTTTGACCTATGCAAGTTATGAACACAGGATAGCCAACTAACATGTAGGCTCACATTTACAGTGGGACTCTAGCTTGTGCTGCTATTTAACTGGGAGGGACAGACGGACACATTGGTAGGTGAAAACTTTTTCAGGGCCACATGCAAGCATCTACAGTGGGATTTGAACCTGGGTTTTTGGTTCACAATTCAGTTACCTAACAGTGCTAATCTTGCCCTGTCCCTACCTTCATTTGCATTATTATTGCTCCAAACACTAGCTTGCACACTATTTATTTCAGTGTGCTACTGGTAAATATATGGGTTCCAGGGATGGACACTCACCACAAACTCCTGAGAGTGGGCATATTGCACATTGAGAAGGTGGATACTTAGTGATCCCCACACAATGCATCAAAACCCAGATAGCTGTCAGGAGAGCAGCAACGTCATTGACACCCCCCCCAAAAAAAATCCTCTTTTGATTTAAATTACACTGTCTTCTCATCATCTTCTACCTAAATACATAAATCTCACCAGAAGTGTCACTCTGGAGACTATAATTTAGCAGCTATAAAATGGAGACAGAACAGTGATCTGGAAGTGAAGACTGGATACGTTTTCTCCTACCTAGAATTCTGGGACAGTCGGAGTTCAAACAGCAGAAGTTCATTTATATTTCTGCAGCAAGGCTCACACAAAGTGCATTCCCATGGCAACAAACTGCTACTAAAAAAAAAAAAAATCTCCTCCAAGCCTTGCTGTAAATATCCAATGAAAGAGTGATTTATTTCAAAGAAAGCACTACGGTGGAATGTGCTGGGGGTAAAGGGAAGGACTGCTTGTAAGAAGCAGGCTAATTACGCTGACAAAATGCACACATGAGTAAGCTGCTCCTGAAAGGCCGTCCCATTTTCACTACCTTCACTCCAACACCAGTTCTGCAGTTTTATTTTCTTTTTCTGCTTACAGGCCACAGTTTGACTGCCTGTACAAGTGACCAAAACCACAATGTAAACAAACAAAAAGACTGCTTTAAAACTTACCTCACTGTTGCCTTTTCTCACTCATGTAGATCCCCTCTAAAGCACTGTCTGCTCCTCCAGCCATAAGAATAGCACCAGAAGTAAATTCTAACATAGTAGCACTCCGTTCTGTCCTGGGTTCAGTGCTGGAAGCTAATCATTGAATTTCAAGCACTTGGGTAGATGTTGTGTTAGCCGTTAGAATTTTCAATTGTCCTATGCATTCTAATCTTGCAGAATCTGCTTGTCATGAATTGTTTCTTGTAAATGTATGGCAAATATTTTAACTGTTTTACCTTTTATTTCAATAAAATATTATAAACAAGAAAACAAGCCCATGAGTCTGGCTCAGTGGTTTTAATTTACAGCAACAACCACTCTAAACCTCACCAGCACATATACAAAAGTACAGGCAGCGGGCAGTTATATGAGGACTACACAAAAAAAAAAAAACTTAGCTATAGTAACAATTCACAAACAGAAATGTAAAGGCACAGTTCTTAATATTGTATAGCAGTTTGGGCATTTTTCCTTATTTAAAAAGAGTTTTGGGTGTCTGGCTGATGTGTCTGCAGGCTTGATAACTTTGGCTTAGGTGCACTAAAAATGCAGAGGGGGCATTTAAGGGGTCTTAATGTATTTAGAAATGTATGGGATAGATGGGCTGAAATTGATCATACAGTAAAAGCAAAGAAATGTATATGATTGTCAGGCAGCAGCTGTTTGAGGAGATGTGGATCACTGTGCTGGCCACTGCTTTCACAGGAAGGTGAGTCAGAGAGTGTGTGTGTGGGGGTCCTCAGCAGGTGAATGGGGTATACCATTGGGGTGGTGGTGGGGATGCTAGACCACTAGGGAATATCACAAAGAGGTGCATCTCATGAGTGGAGGGGAACACAAACCGCTAGACCACCAGGGCATAATACAAAGTGGTATACAGGGCGACTGGGGGGGGCACCACTAGACCACCAGAGCATTTCTGTTAAGTGGCACATACGTGATTTGATGGAGGGGGCCACTGGACCACCAAGAAGTGATTTTGAAATGGACTGTGGTGCTAAGGGCTGGTGCGCCCCATAAAAATGAGCCCATAATGGGCATGCAAATGACCCTTAGCACCTTGCATGCCCCATGAGTTCATTTGAATGCTAGGGCTGAATATGGCCCACAGGAGCCTTGGGAACTATCCAATTTCTGGTAGCACTATCTCCTGTGGCCACATGCAGCCTTGGTCCATGTTGTGCGCTGGCAGCACAAATCAATTTAGCGCTGTGCAAATATGGACTGGTATTCAGACAGCACCACTCAGTCAGTGAGCGCTATCTCTTTGAATATTGTTAGTGCTGCTGGGCGAGTGTAAGTGCTGTGCAAATGCGAATATATGAACTTTCCAGAAGATACTGGTCTTACGGTCTATCTAGTCTGCTCAAGTGTGCAGAACATCAGCCTTTTAGACCGCAGCTGCCCCTCCTACCTGCTTCTGTTTTTCCTCCTCCTTCTTTCACCCACACCATATGTTGACCCTCAGTTTGAACCCTCCCTTGAAGCTGCTTACTGACCTCAATGGTACCCCCTCCTCTGGCATCATGTAACCACCCTTTCGGTGAAATAGTGCCTCCTTATTTCCCTCTTGAATCTACATTCTTCAAATTTCAGACTGTGCCCCTTGGTTTCCCTCCCACCTTTAAATCTGAAAATACTCTTGGTGTTTACACTGTTCATGGCCTTAAGGTACTTGAAGGTCTCAGTCATATCCTATCTCTCCTTTCTATCCTCCAGGGAATACATATTAAACTCTCTCAGTCTTTCATCATAAGGTTAATCTCCCAGTTCCAGGATTATTTTCATTGTCATACACTGTACCCTTTCCAGTAGCTTAATATTCTTTTTCAAGAAGGGGCACCAGTACTGCATGCAGTACTCCAAGTGTTGTCTCACCAGAGGCTGGTACAATTGCATGGCGACGTCTCTCTCCTAGAAGTGATTTCCTTTGTGATGCACCCCAGCATTCTGTTGGTCTTTGCATCTGTCTTCCTGCACTGAGCTGAGTGGTTCATTTCCTCTGTAACTAATACACCCAGATCCTTCTCTACTATGGATGTGGTGAACTACACTCCCCCAACCAATAACTATTTCTGGGCTTTCTGGCTTCCAAGTGCATGACTTTGCACTTCTAGCAAATGGCTAGACTGTTCTTGAATCCAGCTCTTAATAGATTAGGGCTAGTTGTGGATACCTTTTTGGCAACAATGAGCTAAACTAAGTTGAATTTTCATCTAGAGATGCTATAATACACCTGGGGCTATCTTGGATAATAGCACCTATGCTGCCTAACAGAATTAAATTGGCTAAGGTAATGTTCATGGTATGTGACTTTATATTTGTCAGCTCTGTGAATCTATTTTAACATGAATATCATTATCAATAAATTATTGGCTAGCTGAAAACAAAGTTCTGGCAAAATGTGTTTGCTCCTAGTACAATTGATAATTTTGTGCTGGTCAGTAATTTCATAATCCTGAAAAAGTTATTTTTATTTTAGGTTGACTATCCATTACACTATACTGTTCAGTGACAGTAAATTATACTGCTTCTAATTGCCAATGACTATAACCCAGATATTCAAAGGAAATTTTTGTAATAAAAGAAAAATGGCTCCAGTCTCTCAGTAGTGGTGTTGTAAGAGTGGAGAGATGATCATCTGTTTGAAGCCCAAGAAGGACCCCAAGTTCAAGACCCCACCGATGACCTCCCATTGCCTGTAGCACAGAATGACCCATCTACAACCCTTCCCTCTGCCAGCAGACCTCCCAGCACCTCAGTCTTTCTAATGGGCAGATGGCAGCACAAACAACCAGGTGCTAATGACATAATTGATTAAAATTTTAACATACAAAAAAAAAACCATCAGTGAGGGAGGAACATTAATACTATTACACCAAACAGGTGCATCAAAAAATTGGTCCTGGTGGATACCACACCCTGGGACCTCAGTTCCGCTGCCCAGTAGCCACAATAAAAAAAAAGAAGCAGGGTGGCAGCGTGGCTCCCCGGACATTCTGCCGAATATCTCCAGCAATGGAGGCATCCCAGGCCATCTTGGTGAGTGGGCTGAGTGCCCGATCTTGGTTTCTACACATTTCACAGGCACCTGGAGGGGTAAGGGAGTGAAAGGGGAAATTAAAGGGACAAAGCCCCTAAGCAGTAGGAAAAAAGAATAAGGGAAGCATTTAAAGAACCAGTGTCCCAGTAAGAAATAGAAGAGAACAGTGGGCTCCCTGGGTGAGCTGCCAGCCCAGAGGGTGAGAAAAATGTGCAGGAAGCTGGCCAAATGCCGAGAGAGAAAAAGGCTTCCAAAAATATCCATGGGTTGCTGAGCTATTTTTTTTTCTCAGTTTTAGTTTGTTATTCATTGTTATAGTCAAATGTGGCTCCAGAACAAAGGCTATGCAATATCCTAAATACTAAACGAAAGACTGGTGTCACACCTGAAGGACAATAGCCTCCAGGAAGTGAGGCAGCATGGGTTCATTTCAGAGAAGTCCTTTCAAACCAACCTGATACAATATTATGACTGGGTGACAGGTGAGCTAGATAAGAGTCATGCAGTGGATGTCCTTTACTTGGACTAAAGCAAGGCCTTCCATTTGGTGCCTTGTGGGTGGCTTGGGGAAGCTAACTGGTGTAGGAATAGGAGCAAAAATGACAAACTGGATTAAAAGTTGGCTGAGTGGAAGGCTGCAATGGGTGGTGGTGTGAGGAGAGCTCTCAACTCCGAAGCCGGGAATGAGTGGAGTGCCACAGGGCTCCATGTTGGGACCAGTATTTATTAGGCTCTTCATATCAGACATTGCTCACAGGGTGGTGAGCAAGGTATGTCTGTTCTCAGATGACACCAAAATGGGAGCAGTGGTGGATGGAGAGGAGGGATGGAAGCAGCTGCAGGGGGACCTAAGCAAGCTAGAGGAGTTGGTCAGAGAGGTGGCAGCTGGGGTTCAGTGCAAAGAAGTGTAATATTATGCACTTCAGGGTGAAGAACCCAAGTCAAGAATACTGTCTGGGGGGGGCGATTAAGCTGGAGATCGAGGAGGAGAAGGACCTTGGGGTAACAGTAACAGGGACTATGAATAATACTGCCCAGTGCAGGAGAGTAGCTGCAAAAATGATCAATATGCTGGGGTGCATAGTGAGGGGGTTTCATCCAGGTGAAGAGAGGTGATCTTGCTCCTTTACAGGTTGATGGTAAGGTCACACTTAGAATATTGTGTGCAGTTTTGGAGACCATACCTGAAACCTGTTATCAGGCTACTGGAGGGGGTGTGTGGGAGGGCAACGAAGACAATATGTGAAATGGTGGGCAGAGACTATGAGAGCAGGCTGGAGTGGCATGGGCTAAGAATAGAGGGGGGAAGATTTAGGAGGTAAATGAGGAGACAGTATTTCATGGAGATGGTAGTAGCAAAATGGAATGCACTACCAGAATAGGTGGTATCTTGTAAAACTGTGAACAGATTTAAAAGGGCATGGGACAGGGAACAGGGGAGAGTGAAGGTGGGGGAAGTGGAGTGGCAGTGAGATGATGAAGTGGAGGGTTGGGGCAGCTGCGAACTAGGGGTGCTAGCTGAAAACTCAAGCAGATTTAAATAGACCAGGTGGTCTGTATCTGCTAGCATATTTGTATGTTTGTATCCTCTGGAAGCATGTCTTTCAGTACTGGAACAGTGATTGGGGAAAATGTGGCTGCCCCCAGGCAGAGGTATTAATCAAAGGGATAAGTTTAGTAATCCCCCATCCCACCTGCTATTCTGTAACAGGATAGTGGTTTGGGGTTCATAGTTGGTAATCATCCCCCGATGCTCCTGCCATTCAGTACCTTGGCAGTCAGGAGGGCATAATACTACAATCCCCCCACCACATAGGACAGGTAGGATGATAGTGTTCCTTCTGATGGTTAAGGGTTGTGGAGGCAGTTCTAATATTGATCAGACATATCTAACATTGTTCAGATAGAGTGAATGTTGTGTATTTTGGTAGTCCATTGTATGTCCATCCTTTTGAGACTTGTGAAGCTTTGTGAACAACAAGGTACAGTACACATTGCAAGTCCATTGGTTGGCAAGATCCACCAATGGACTTCCAGGTGTACAGTAGCTGTCATTCACAGACAGCTTTGTCAGTGGGTGGCCAGGGCAGCATGCAGGTGGGTTGAGCTGCCACTGATGTTAGAACTATGCCATGATGGAGGAGCGGGGTTGGGGGCCTGAGTGGATGTGGGTGTGGGTGTCTACTGGACCACCAGGTTGACTTAGGGGATTACGGCCAATGTGCAATCAGATGGAGCCAGTTGGGGGGCAGTTATTATTCCTTTACCCCAGCAGTGTGCGGCATACAGTCAGGGTGACGGGTTCATATATGTTTTATTTACTGTTGCAATATGGGGCATACAGCCAGGGTGGTGGGCAGGGAAAGAAGCACTGTACTACCAGGGTAGGAAGGCTGCCGTGCTGCTGTCTGCAGTACGGTGGCCTGCCAGGGGGTCGACACCTATTTAATCTACTTGTTGTAGGGTTATTTTGAGGAGGTGTAACTCTGGACTTGCTCTAGGGATACACCTCCAATGTGGGTTGTGAATGGGGCTTTGCACCACATGTATGGGCACTCCCCTTGCAAAACTACTCCTGACACATCAGATAACATTAAGGGTGGTGTGTGGTGCACATCGGTTACCTGCCTGAATCGCGCCAGTGCTCAAGTCGGGGTTCTGCCAGCACAACTTAGATGTACTAAGTGCATCCCTTTTGTGAATCCTGCCCCTAGAGTGCACCCTACTCCTGGATGAGTCCCTTATCAAGTAGTTAGTGACTGCAAAATATTCTAAGTTAAAATCTCAAGTAATTAATAACTGAGACTTTTTTTGCATTTCAAGTAAAACAACTGAGAAATTTTCTAAATCATATAAACAGCTAACTCTCAAGTAGAATTATGTTTAAGTAGAAAATTTCAATTAATTCCTAGCTACAGTATTTTTCAGTCTCATCTCTCAACTAATGAATAAATAAACAAAAAAAATTCCCAACTAATTGCTAGATGGCAAAAGTTAAACATTAGTTGATAAAAGCTCCTCAACCGATGGTCAAGCTTAATGCTTAACTTTTTAGTTAGCCATTAATTAATGAAAAGGTAATCACTAGTTATTTGATAATTTATTTTTTTGTATGGGACCCCACAGCATTTGAAAACATAAACTATAGATTTTAGTTTCTAATTTAATAGGTAGTGGGTACAAAGATGCCACTTATTGCAAAAGTGGTATGATAAATTTCTTTAAAAGAACAATGCCTTTCAATTTTAAAAGTTTCCACTGTCTCCATCTATTTACTTTGAGTTCAGCCTTCTGTATGACCAGGTTCCAATTTACATCTGGTAAGTTTTGAGGACCAAAAATAATTCCCAACATTTTCACAGGAGTAGAAGAAATCATAAGGCCATACCAATTTGTATCATGATAAATGCCAGGCCTAATAAATAGTCCTGTACTTTTAACCAAATTTAATTTAGCATTTGAAACTTTCTGATAAAGAGAAAGCTCTGTTAAAAAAGATTTAATATATTCCAGATGTGCAAAAAGCACAGATGTCATCTGCATAAGCTTGAATACATAAAGTTTGAGGAATACCAACCACCATGATCCCTTTCCATTTTGGTGGGGTCATGATGGAATGAAGTAAAGGGTCATGAGAAAAAACATATAGCAGTGGGCTCAATGGACCCCCTTGCCAAACTCCATTATGAACCTCAAACCCATGACCAACCACTCCTTTTAAAAAAGGCCTGACAGTAAAAAAGGAATTTAATAAATGTAATTGAGAAAAGATAAGGGCACTTTATAGGTTTGTAATACTGAAAATAAATACTCAACAGAGACCCTGTCAAAGGCTTTCTCTTGATCTGCTGCAATAATACAACCAGAATGACCAGAATTATTACAGTGATCAATGGCATCTCTTAAAGTCCTTAAAGCTTGTTGTATATTCCTGGTAGGCAGACCACAATGTTGGTATGGTGATATTACCAATGAGGCATATACTTTCAAATGAGTATTTAAAATGTGTGCTAAAATCTTATAATCAGTATTTAGAAGAACTCTAGGCCTCCAATTATTAATTTGAGAACTGTTCCCTTTTTATACAGGTAAAATAATAAACCTTCAGAAAAAGAAAGGTGAATAGAATTGGTCTGAAACCAAAATGTGTAAGTCCCAAATAAACTCTCTACAAGTAGAGGGCAAAAAGATTTAAAAAATGCATGGGGGAATACCATTTAAACCCGGAGCAGTGTGAAGACGTAAGGATTGTATGGCTTGCGTAATTTCCAGCTTGGTTATAGGGGATCTTAAATTCAAACGTTCAGTTGGGTAATCTGGAATGATAAGGGTACAGTATGTAAAAAATCGAAGATGTCACAAGTCAAAATTGGTGTTTGCGGTTGTAAACAGTCATAGCATTGTTTAATAACAGTTTCTAATTCAGGTGATTAAGTGACTTCCCATCCCTCGAGCGAGAATAGAGAGTCTAGTGAAATTTTTTGTTTTAAAGTTTTGCAAGCTTCGTAAGGGTCTCCAACCGGGGATGACGTGATACCATTTGCCAATAAAGTTTTAATTGAATTAGCTCTATCAATTTCGAGTATTTTCATAGCCCCCTTTATTGCAGAAATTTGTCTAGATACCTCACATCTGGAGAGGTTGGACAGAGACATTAGCCTGTATAATAGCTGTCGAAGAGTTAAATAATATAAGAACTTTTCATTGCCTAGTTTTTTCCATACCGTATAAACCAATTCCGTATATCAGTTTTTGTGTCCATCCACCAGCCACCTTTAACAGTATACAAGAATTCTATGGACAATCTTGCCTGAAGTAAAGATGTCATCTCATTTATAACCACCGAATCATGTAAAATGGAAGTGTTCAGTTTCCGTCTTCCATGTAATGGGGTTCTTGCAGTAAATTGGGTTAATGATAGTAATAATAATAAATGATCAGAAAATGCAACAGGAATAATGGAGAGAGACCCCTTAGGAACATTCAATGAAATAAATATATAATCTATTGCAGAAACATAAGCATTTTTTATAAGTAAACCTGGGGCCTTTTTCATGTAACAAATGGCAATTAAGTAATTCAGCAGCACTGATCATCAGAGCTAAGGCGTTTGAGTCACAATCGATTTTTTTATCCTTAATATTAGATTTATGTTTATCCAAACTACAATTGAAATCCCTACACAAAAATTTTTTATAATGAGTCATTAGAAAAGGCTGTATAGTTTTAATAAGATTCACTTTTTCTGCCTTAATTTGTGAGTTGTAAACAGCAATAAATATACAATCCATGTTGTTCCAAAGCCCATCCAATATCAGAGCTCTTCCAGGTATTAAATCATACAATTTTCATAAGGAAAAATTATAGGAATGAAAACGAATCCCAATTCCAACAGTAGTACCAAGTCCAAAAGACCAAAATGATGGACCCCAAAACCATTCCAGCTGCAACTGTCTGACTTGATCCATACTGTATAACCAAGTTTCTTGTAATAAGCAAACATCAATGGACATGTCATGCAAAAATTGGAACACAGCACTTCTTTTATCTAAATTTAGCAAGCTATGCACTTCAAGAGTACCAATTAGTTCAGCAGCCATTCAAAAAATCAAATAATTCAGGGTCTAAGTTTCTTTCCTCTTTTTTTTCTTTTTCCCTTTATAATTCCCATCAGTTGCAGGGTGTTGAATTTGGTCAGTGATAGATTTTTGTGAATCTGAGTCACCAGCCTCAATTTCCAAATCTCCCCAGTTAGGAAACAATGCAGAATGTGAGTTTTTTGTTTCAAAAGGAGTGGAAGGGTCCGAGGAAACAGATTTCAGAAATCTAGACGACCTCCGATGGGGTAAAGAATCAGGAGTGGGTAAATCAGAATTGTCCATCAGAGAAGTGGTAGGGTCTACATAACAAACAGGGGTGAGAATGTCTGTGGTTGAAGGTTGTTGATCAGAGACTGAAGGAGAGCTAACGTGTGTTACAGCTTCATCTAAAATGATTATGGGTGTCTCAGAAGGAATAAGAGTGTTCTTTGGGAGGAAAGGATTTGGGAGGGGAGGAGGGGGAGGAGGGGAGTTTCTTAATGGGGTGATCCTGAGAACTACCACCAGCTAAGTCAGGTTTCAGAGCGGTGTGAACTATGGAATCCTGAGCCTGTTGTATAAGTAAGTCTGGGCTTACACAGGAAGCCATCTTCCTAGCTGCCCAAGGGCAATCATTGAAAATATGCCCATAGTCCTCACAAAGATCACAATGGGTATGATTGGTACATTGCATAATGCACTGGCCAATTTCCCCACAGTTGTTACATCTGGGTTTATCACAGGTGCTAGATAGATGGGTGCGAGAACCACACTTATAGCAGGCCCGAGGCTGACCTGCATAAAAACACACCCCACGGTCTCTGCCCAGTAAAAAAGAATTAGGTATATGCTCTATACCCGCATCCCCTTGGCAAAGTTTGACTATATATTTCCACCACCCCAGTCCAAAAGTGTTCACTGTCAAGACTTGCCTCTGGTTCACTCAAAACCTCACATTTTTGTGACAACCAATATGTTATGTTCTCAACATGGACACCCTCATTTCAAAACATGACGGTCACATATTTCACCAAAGGTTTCGATAGAGATATAACAACAAAAGGGGTGCAGGTTGGAGATGTTTTAACCAGTCCATAACGTTCCCAAAAGAGATCTAAAGCAAATGAAGTGCAAAAACTAATATCGTAATTGTCTTCACCAGAGATATTTATAAAAGCATAGACCTCTCTAGGAGTGAAGTGTAATGAGTCTTTTAACAACAGCTTCTCCACATGATATCTGTCAGGCCTATCTTGTAATCCACCTTTGTAACGAATGCGGACTGCATTCCTACAAGGTGCTGCTTCTTGCTTTGATTTAGTAAATAAATCAGACAACAGGGGTTTCAAATCTTGAGGGATAACCGGTGGGGTATCAGTGTGTAGAGGTGAGACAGAAACCTTTGTAGTATCCAAAGCTGGTGATGTTTTTGGGTTAATAAACACTGGAGAAGAAATCTCAGGAGGATGAGTAGAAGGAGATAATTTGGGAAAGTCTTTCTCTGACAGGGGAACATCCAGCACAGGTCTGATAGGTACATTTGGTTTCCATTCCACCGTATGCTGTGAAAGAGGAAAATCCCATGAAGGCTTTGGAACCCATATGTTTCCAGTTGATAGTTTCCATCCTGCACCTGGGAGCACTTTGTTAGGGGACCAAGTGTCTGTATGTTGAGAGTCTGGTGGTATAGTGGGAGAAAAAAATTGGAGGAACAATATTTGCCTCAGAAACATGAATAGAGGAGCAGGTATTTCAGGAGTATCAGTCTGTTCCAGCAATTCTTTAATCTTGATATCTTTACTATCTGAGTGAGGTTTGTCCCCGTGGAGCAGGTTCTTGAAGGAAAAACTTGTAGTGCCATCTTGAGTAAAAGGTTGTGTTTGATAAATGACTCCGAACTCAGAATCCACAGCTTTAGGAGGTTTGAAAATGAATCCTGCTGATTTTGATAAAGTCAATTGGAATGAGGAAACATTGAATGAGTCTCTGTTATTTTCTTACAATGCGCATCTCACTCACTAAGCAGAGCCACAGGAGAAGCAGTATCAGGTTTTCGGACATCAGACTGTAGGCACACACTATCAGTGTTTAAAATGCCAGTCTGATAGTCAATATGAGCTGAAGAGTCTGGTTTAAAAATTTTTATCGTAACCAAACCAGGCTGCACCTGGCAACAGGATTTAACATTAAGTGCATGTGAGTCAAACTCGATCTGAGAAACTACTGAAAAAACTCCGTCTGTGAAGACAGAGGAAGGGTTGATAGGCTGAGCATTCATCTGACAGGTAATGAAGGGGGTAACACTCTCAGTAACTTCTTATGATGCGATTGAATGTGAAACAGATGTGGACTCACCTGGCCCCGTTGAGGCATTGTCAGAGGTTGGAGCGTCAGCAGGCTGCTTGACAGGCCTAGCTGGTAAACTGACAGGAGCTAAATCTGACCTCAACATCGCAAGCTGCGCTTTCAAATGCTTTTGTTCCAACTAATGACGTTCTTCTTTGAACTGCACCAGTTTCAGCGATTCCTGTTGTTTTGTATCCAAATTAGACAGATCATTTTCTGTAGCCAATGCAGTAGCCATACTTAGATCTTCAGCTGAAATATAAATATCAGTGATATCTTCAGTTGAAGAAGTTAAAGTAGTGGTCAAAATTTTTTCTTCAGCCTCTGGCAAAACCAGAGAGGGAGGGGAGGCCTGTTCTCCCTTCTGCAACACATCTGCAACCTTTAGTGCTCCAGACAAAGTGGCCATCCTGCATATGGACAGCAAGTCCCCCTACTTTCAGTGTGGGGGAATTTTGCCAGTGTCCTGGCCAAATTTCCCTCATTCACTAAAAATACCCCCAACAGCTTAATCTTGTTCAAGGTCAGTTGGCATTCATCTGTATCCCCCTTCCCTGGGTCGTGCCTGAAAATAGGCAGGATTTGTCTGGTGCACTTACCCAGTCAACAAAAATGAAATAAATAAATAAAATCAATCTCCCAAATTACTCCCTACTCAGACAGGACCGTGGCAAGAGAGGTGATGGTGTAGCCATCTATACAAAACAGTCCCTCTCCTGCTTTGTCATTTTCAAGGAAGCATGCCCTAGTTCCCACGAGATTCTCCTTACTAAACTCACCCTACCAACCTCACTCCCATTATCTATAGGAGTGCTACTCACCTCTCCTCATCTTGCTTGCGACTCACTCATCTCCACCATAACCTCTTTACCTGAATTAGACTCAAATTGGTTCTCTTAGGCAACTTTAACCTGGACTGGTTAGCCTCTCCTCCAAGACCCATATCTCCAAAATAGAGTCCCTTAATCTTACCCAGCTACTAAGTGAACCCACCCGCTACACCCCTTGCTGTCAACACCACTCCCTTTTAGATTGGATTCTCACTTCCCACCCACACAGAGTTCCTTCTTCTGGCATCCTCACCAATGCACTAAGTGATCATTGCATTTCTCACTGTATCTGGAAGACTCATATGCTCAAATCTGCCCCCACATACTTACTAAATGCTCTGGACACTAACTCACTGCTCACCAGCCTCAGACATGCTGACTGGCACCTGGTATACTCAACCCCAAATGTTGACAATGCCCTTTCCAGCTTTCTGCATATATTCACTAAAATCTGGGACTCCTGTGCCCCCCTGAAAAAGTCCAGAGTCAAGAAGCATCTCCACCAATGAATCTCTGCACCCATTCTGACAAAATGCAAAGCCAGGGACAAGACCTGGTCCATCTTCAAATCCCACCCTACCTCCCAAAACAGGCAAGTCTATATTACAATCCACAATGCTTGCACCAAGGCCATAAGGCTAACCACAGCAGACTACTTCAAGTTGCAACTTGTTAACTCACAACCCACCAAATTCTGGAAAGTTTTACACTCCATTCTCGACTCCCCTGCCCAACCTAGTACTCCTGTCTTCATGAAACAAGGCCAGTCTACTATTGAACCTACTAGCACTGTAGATACTCTCAACAAATTCTTCACATTCTGTGCCCTTCCATCCTGACCCCCACTCCAGTCTCTGACACCTCCCCAACATCTACAACAACAACTTCCAATTCCCCCATCACCGAGCAAGAGGTGCTAAAAGCATTCCACTCAGAAAACACTACAAAATCTAGCCCTTATTTGATCCATCCTAAGCTCCTACAGATCTCGGCTCCCACTGTCACCAGGCCTCTCACCCATTTACTTAATCTCTTCTTCTCCTCAGTATCCATCCCCAGGCATGGGAATCAGCCTGCATAATCCACCTCCAAAAAGGTGGTGACCTGTCCTTGCCCAGCAACTACAGGCCAATCTCCCTCCTCCCAACTCTTGCCAAGCGTCAGGAATCCTTGCTCACACCAGACTATTGGACTACTTCACAACCAACAATCTCCTCTCTCCCACCAATCAGGCTTCAGAAAGCAGCACTCCACTTTCTCCTTCCTCCTGCGAGTCACAAACCACATCCTTACAGCATCAGATTGTGGCCTCCTAACTGCCTCTGTGTTTGTCGACCTGCCTAAGGCCTTCGACCCTGTCTCCCACGCCATCTTCCTACGAAAACTAGAAGCTGCTGGACTCTCTCCCATCACCATTCAGTGGTTTAAATCCTATCTCTCCAAGAGGCTATAATCAGTCAAAATCACCAACATTGCTTCCCTGCCCCTCCCAATTTTAGCGGGTGTCCCACAAGGTTCAGTCCTTGGCCTTTTCCTCTTCTCCCTTTTCTTAAACAACCTTCCTTCCTCCTGCTCCAAATCCAGCATACACATGTATGTGGATGACACTATCCTCTTTATCTCTGGCCTTACTAAGCAAGAGGCTCAAGCTACCCTCCAGAATGACTTCAACAACATACAGCACTGGTTCATTCAAAACCAACTGAAAGTAAACATCGCCAAAACTGTCTCTATGGTTTTCAGCATGGCACAGAAACTTAGTAGATCATCCCCCTAATCAATTCACTCAGTGATTCTCCTCTGGACCAGGTCTAAGTACAAATACCTGGGTGTTTGACTGGACCCACAATTATTCTTCTCTATGCACATCGATTCCACCTTCTCTAAACTTCATCCCAAACTTGGCAAGTTGTACCAACATAGAGTCTCCCTCCCTCTACCATCTAGATGAGAAATCTTATCTAAATTGATTCTCCCTATTTTTGACTATACAGATATGGTCTATAGATCTGCCCATCTCCACCCTATCCAGGCTAGACACCATCTTGAACTCATTCTGCTGATTCACAACCATCTCACCCCTTTGAACTCACCACTGTGATCTTTATTCTCATTTTGGACTCTCACTGCTCTCATACAGATGCTACACCTACTCTCTCACCCTCATAGCAAAATTCTGGTTCAACATGCTTCCCTCCTACCTTATGGAGAGCCTCTCCATGGACTTACATTACCCTTATGAACTGAGACGTAGAACGGGAAGATACTTTACACTGCCTTGTCCAGCTTCATCTGCTGGCAAAGCTGCTTTTTCCAACCAACTCCCCCATCTATGGAACAATCTCCCCATCAGAAACTCCCCCTCTCATCATGACTGCAAGCAACAGTTCAATCTCCTTCCACCCCGTCACTGTCAAATTTGAATCCACCCATGTTCTGCTCTACTCGCCCACTGACTTCTACCTCTATAAGCACTTACCTAGCAAGACCTCAAAGTCTGCACAACTACTGTGTAATCCCCCCCTCCTGTTTTCTTGTAATCTCCTGTCTCTAGCAATGCATCCTGTATTTTCAA
Source organism: Neoceratodus forsteri (assembly GCA_016271365.2). Taxonomy (NCBI): domain Eukaryota; kingdom Metazoa; phylum Chordata; order Ceratodontiformes; family Ceratodontidae; genus Neoceratodus; species Neoceratodus forsteri. Next base: position 612,880,498 of record CM028134.1, read on the forward strand.
TCATTTACATTGGACTTATGTAACTGTATGGCACTGCCATACCTCCTGTACCTACTGTGTTTTGTTGTTTTTTTGCTCCTACCCACACACTGGTCGGTCTCTCCTTTGGGCCTCCACATGGACCAATTCTTCCCCCAGTAGTCTCCTGACCCCCACCATCCTACATTGCAGCCAGCCCCGAGTATCCAGAGGTATCCTTTCATCAGGCGGGTCCCCTACCTACACAGGGAATGAGCCTTACCGGCCTTCATTTATGGTCCTGGGTGCTGCTGAGAAGACTGATGAAGGCTCAGCTACTCCAGTGGTGAGGATTCAGGGGGACCATCACCTGACCAATCAGTGTGCCATTTTCTCATTTTTCCACAGGAGTATGACGTCCAGGATGCAAGGCAGATGCTAGTATCAGTCACGCTCCTTAGCTAGTGGGACCAGGTGCACTGCTGTACCCCCAGCCTCTGCCAGGGGTCCCAAGGCACAGGTCCTCTATCCCACCCTCCCCCCAAGAGATGGCAAGCAGTCAGCGGACACTCCAGCCTTCTCTCCCTGGCTGGCCCTTCGATGTGCGAGTCTCTTCCTGAACCCAGGTAACCAGCATCGAAGTAGAAAATCTTTCCACTCTAATGGCAGACCGGCTCTACCTGCTGTGTTTAATCATGATGTAAAGTGGTTTATTTGTAACTCTTAATGTTGTACTCCTCTCTCCCCCCTTCCCCTGGGTCGCACCTGAAATTGAGCCTCGGCTCAGTGTGCCTTTCCTGGTTACCAAATGTTTAAATAAATAAGTAAAAAAATTATGTATGCTTCAGTTGCACTGCTGTTTTTCTGCTGTCTCCTGTGCTTCCACCTTTACCGTTTGCCACTGGTCCAGGCTCATACTGCTCAGCTAGCTGCCACTGACTATTGAGCTATGTTTGTTTTACACCTCTGCTCTTAATTCACTCAGTGCTAGCTCCTGTCAGCCATCTGTTGCATTACTATACTGAAACTTTCCGCAATTACATTAGCTGCCTTGTCTCGACTTACCATTATAGGCCTTTTGGCAGTGTTTCTGAATTTAACTATTTTGAACCTTTCAGTCATTAATTTGTTTCTGTTGCTCACATTATTCTGTCAGCTTGCTATCCTGTAGCTCCATCCTTAACCAGGACCTTGCCAGCAATGACACTTGTTTTGGGGGTTCCTACTCTACCAACATTATAGTTGCTTATTGGTGTCATGGTGCTCAGCTTGTGACTTCCCTACTATTCCCACAGTGGGGGACTGCGGTGTCACAGTGGGGCATCCTGGCTCCAATTAGCAGGAGCATGCTTTTAAGTAAGCCATATGATTTTGCTCTGCTCCTCTGCCAACATGTCTTTTCAGCTATCCATGCATAAATACATTAAAATGACAGCCTACGTGGCTTTCAAGAAATTCATGCATTTCATTACTGGGCTGGAAATACTTACTGCCTTGCAATAACCTAACTCTGCCTTAATGGCATTTAAGGTATTCATGACAATGATATCAATTCATTATTCATGCTGAAACCATTGCAATCATCTGCTAAACTTCATGGATTCAATTATGCTAAATCTCTTTGATTCAATTACTGGCATCACAGCATCTCACTGCCTAAACACCTACCAAAACCATGCTTTACCAAACCCTCAGCACCTACATGCTAGTTCATTAATGTTATTAATTAGTGTTCATTGGTTAGTGTCAGTAGTTACTATTAGCAGTGTTAGTGCTAGCATGAGTTAGTTAGCATTAGTTAGTGTTAGTGTGAGTTAGTTATTCTTAGGTAGCATTAGTGTTATAGTTAGCTTTGATGCTTGCATGTTGGTCTTTATTATCAGTTAGTTTTTCATGTGCTGTGTCTCACTGAAACATAGGCAGCAGTCTCAGCCCCTACTGAATGAGTAGGTGGGTGCCTAGGCAGGGATGTGGCTCCACTGAAACATAGGCAGAGACTTCTCACTGAATCAGTAGGTGGGTGCCTAGGCAGGGACGTGGCGCTGCTGAAATGCACATAGAGGTTTCTCACTGAATCCATAGGCAGGTGCCTATGAAGGGCTATGGCTCTGCTGAAACATAGGCAGAGGCTTCTCACTTAATCATTAGACGGGTGCCTAGGCAGGGCTGTGGCTGCATTTAATGTAGGCAGAGGCTTCTCGCTGAATTGGTAGGCGGGTGCCTAGGCAGGTAATAGCTCAGCTGAAATGTAAGCAGAGGTTTCTCACTGAAATAGTAGGCAAGTGTTTAGGCAGAGACAAACACTCTGCTGAATGGCAGTGCCATTGAGCCCTACTGTTTAGTAAGTGGGAGCCTTGGCAGGGCTGTGGTCCCCTGATTAGGTTTATGTTATTAATGTTAGTTAGTTATTGTACATTAGTTACTGTAAGTCACTTAGTATTAGTCAGAGCTAGTGTTAGCATGCGTTAGTTAGCTTTAGATTTCATTAGTGTTACAGTCAGTATGAGTGTTACTCTCAGCATGTTACTCTTCATCTTTGTTAGTTCCCAATGAGATGCACTGCTGAAATGCAGGCAGAGGCTCTCGCTGAAATAGTAGGTGGGTGCCTAAGCAGGGATGTAGCAGAATCATTCCTCTGTTACCCAGTGTGTTCTGTTCACTTCCTGCTCTACTGTGTCCTATGTGCCTGTGTTTTCTAAGTTTATTTTTTTTAGCCTTTTCTGCCTGCTGCTTTCAGTTGCATGCTGCCCTCTGCTTCAGTCACTTCTGATCATGCTGTTACATGCTTACATATGCTCCCTCCTGATTATACTACTGTTGCAAATGCTGCTATAAATCCACCTATGCTGCACTGTTTTGTTAAATGCTGCTGCTATTATTACCTGCTACCACAAATCAGTCCCCTACTACCTAACCTATGGCCATCTGGCTTTGCCTGGCCTCCTACTACCCCTGCATTCAGTCAAAGCAGTTTCTTCCCCCTGAATTGGGTCTCTAATTTGCAGCAGCTGAGTTGTCACTGAAAGCATCCCAAGCCTGGAGGTAAGGTGACCTAGGCCTCAGATCCTCAGAGGTTTCTTCCTCACAGGGGATTTTCCATTCCTCCATGCAGAAGGTCATCATAGCTAGGTAGCTCATACTGTAGTATATTCCTTTGGTTTACTTAGGTAGGTTTCCACTGTTGGATGGAGATGGATGGTGGCCCTACTAACTGTTCCCTCTCTCCTTTGTAAGCCCCCTATGCATCAGTGCAATCCATTTTATCTCTACAATGCTGACAACCTGTACATCTAATTTGTGTTTCTTTATGCTGTCTCATTGCAGTCAATCTGCCTGTTAATCATAAAGTCAACATTTACTGCTCAGTACTCTTTTTTGGGGGCTCCTTCCTAAGGTACCTTTAGCCAAGGGAATCTTCCCATGGCATCTATAGGGGCTGAACCCTCTTTGAGAGTTCCTTGCCTTTGGTACCAGTACAGGGTGGAAATTCCCCATGGAATAGAGAGTGTGACTGGCCAAACAGTTATCACAGCTGTGCAAGCATAAGACTACATTGGTTGTGTAGGCCCATTGAATTGAAAGGCTATGCCTGTAGATCAATGGGGTGAGCAACCAGCCGCATCCCATTCCAGAGTTATATAAGCAGTTCCTCCCAGCCTCCATCAAAAGCACTTTTTCTTTGCCCCACCATTCTTCCTTCCTCTTCCAGTGGCATGCCTTTCTCCTCAGGGGACTTCTTCCTTGGGTACCTTTAGCCAAAGAGTCTTCTCATGGCACCTTTAAGGGCAGAACCATCTTCAAGTGTTCCTTGCCTTCAGTACTCATACAGGGTGGTAATTCCATGTAGAATAGGGAGTGTGAATGGCTAAACAGTTATTACAGTTGCACAACCATAACACTGCACTGTTTGCATAGTCCATTTGAACCAGAGGATACTGTCTGGGTGGTCAAGCACGAATCAGCTGTTAGCGCACCTCATTTCTCCTTGAGATTCCTTCAAGTAATCTCATGGTTCTATTATCATTAACTCTAGCTTTCAGCAGTTCCCCAGAGGTGAAAATCATCCATGTAAGGCCAGCCCTGCATCACCTTTGTAAGGGTGGAAGTCTCCAGACAGAAGGAGATACTCCTCATTCTGTGAACTGAAGCAGCATGTCTGAGGTCCTCTTCTGGACATTATAGTAATCCTTAGCCTGGCGGGATGGTGATCTGGTCTTTAGTTCTCCAGTCATGTCCTCCATGTGGGGGGGCTCTCCTCCATGCTGAAGGTCATAATAAGAATATGAATTCATTCATTTTTCTGCAAAGAAATTGATCTGGATGGTGGTCCACACTTCTTAACACTGGCATATCCTTCTTCAAGACTGGCATCTATTTCCCCAGGGCTGCATTCCCTCTCTCCATATGTAAGTGTTGCATCTATCATTCGGTTTTGCTTTTTGGCTTATTTCCTAAGATACCTTTTATCTAAAGAGGCATTGTTCCTATTGCTCTTCTAAAGGTGGGCCATCCTCAAAAGGGTTCCTGTATCTACATGGCACCCCAAAAGGGTGGTAGTCCCTGTAGTAGGGAAAGAGAGTGTATGCCAAAGCTTCACTCTGTCTTGCACAAACATTCTTCATTCTACCTGTCTTCCTTACTATCTTGATACCTACCAGCACCTTATCAGTCATCTGGTTCCCTCCTTCATTTTATCCACCAAATCTTGGGAGACTATTTATTTATTGAATTTTGATGACCAGGTAGGCCCACTGGGCCCTGAAGGTTCCTTTTACAGGGGCGACCCAGGAATAACAGTACATGACATTATGAACATTTGTACATTTTCATATACAGGTAATCATGGGTATACAGTATCCGGCTGTTTACACATAGCAGTAGTTATAAGAGTTACATGTGTCTGGTTGGCAAGTTGTAATTCATTACATTCAACATTTGTCCTACATATTAGTGAGATAGTACTGTGGATTCTTTGGGTGACATAGCTCAAGAGCATTAGGATGGTTCAGAGAGAGGAGGAAAGTTAGTGCTACATTGTTGGGGGGGGTGGATATTTTAGTTAGTTGTGGCCGCTAGGGTAGTGTCAGGTGCAGTGGCACTGGCATACAATTGTTGATAGAAGATGGGTCTTGAGTCTGGTGCAGAAGCACAGCACCGATGGGGTTTCTCGCATCTCCAACGGGAGGCTGTTCCATAAGGAAGGGGCAGCATATGAGAAGGATTTCTGGCCTGCCTTAGTCCTAGCCTTGGGAACCTCTAGCAACGTTTGGCCCTAGGACCTAAGGCTGCGCTGGTTTATTTTTACTGTGAGGAGTCCCCCAAGACTAGGGGGAGGTGAGGGGCTAATTACTACTAGGGACTACTACTCCTAATTACTACTCATAATTGCAGTTTTGCATAAAGACAATCATATTTTGTCAGTGCCACCTCAAAAAAAAAAATACACATCAGTGACCAATGTTTCATGGAACTCTCTGCTCTTTCAATGTGTGGTGGTCACCCATGTAATCATGATAGAATACAAATTCAGTGTACTAGTTATTGACACAAAACTAACAGTTATTCCATTTATACTGTTGCAGAATTGCTGGTGTGACTCAAAACACCTGTAAATTAGTTAATATCAATGTCACACTTCCCTTCAAAATATATAAGGTATATGCCACTGGTACCACAGGTGCCTCAGAGATATGTGCAATATGTTTTTAAGTCCAGGTTGACCCTATGATATCATGAGTGATGAAACCACAAGTGATGTCACAGGGTCAACCTGCATGAGAAAAAATATCAGACATATTTCTGAGGCACACATGGCATATTCAATTTATTCTAAACTTTTCCTTCTTGCTGTGCTTTTTATTTTGTTATTTAGAAGACACTTTTATTAATTTTGTTTATTTTTGTGTAGTCTGCTGTGGCCATGCAGCTCAGGAGGGAGGCGTGACCTGATCCAATTGCATGCGTCATGATTTGTTTGCTTTATTATGCATACTGCTGCTGGGACAGAGTAGTGGTTTGGGATGTTAGTTAAAGCAAGCATAAGCTGAAGGTCAGCCAAGAAAGAAAGCTTCCTTGCTGGTGAGAGAACAGCTGTTGTGCTGGATGGGGAGAGACTGATTGAGAATTGGGAAAATGGAGGGAGGTATGGAAATTTGTAAGATTCTGTGGGGTTGTCTTTTACGTGCTGTGGAACTGTGTCTGATTGAAGGTGGTTTTTCAGCTTTGTTTTAAATAAGAACTACAGTTTATATGGGGAATGAGAAACTGAAAATGCTTGATCTCAGTGTGGCAGGGGAATGAAATTAGTTGATGGGAGCCAGTATCTGAGTGACCTTTTTAGTTCTAAAATTAGAACTGTGCTTCATATGCTGTTGGTGTCCACCTGATTATCAGGATATATATACATTAGAAGATATTTTTTGATGTCTCAACCTACAGTGAGATTAATGGACCTACAGTGAGAATATTCCAATACTGTCACTCTAAGTCCAAAGGTCACACAAATGACACTGTTGTTTGTCACAAAATATCCTCACAAGTGTTGGATAAATACTGGTATCTATTTCTATCTTTGCCACAGTATTTGTATCTTAATGAACTTCTTTGCCCCCTGTACACAACATCCCAGTGAGCAGCAGTACCACCATTGAAATTATAATAGCATACAAATAGCCTTATGTCTCTATGGTCCAGTATATGTTAATTTCAATTTATTTTGAGTAATCAACTTCAATATGTACAGCATTAGACATGCAAAGGAAATGATAAAAACAATGATGGTAACTTTGCAATTTCTCTCCATGAGGTTTATATACTAAGAATGAATATTAAAATTAAATAAGCATCATTCTTGCATTATATAGTCAGCCACTGTAGTTATGGCTAATGTTGTAAAGTCATTATTGCATCTGTCTTCTTGTTGCCAATTATCTTCTTCCACATTATATTAGTTTCTACTTTTTCCATATAATGCAATCAAGTTATTTACTGCCACATACTATTTAAACAATGCCTCACAGTGCAACATCCAGAATTAGCAAGTTTGTATCCTGATGGCAGTGCTGTCTTATGCTATAATTAGTGTATCTCTATTCTGACAAATGGGGACAGCATTGCTGATGTCACATTGGGTGACCACCTGGGAACCAGTGATCACTGGATGATGTGGTTTAACATAAGAAAAGGGTCAGAATCAAACCACACAAGGACAAGGGTCCTGGACTTCAGGAGGACCAGTTTTAAGAAAATGGGAGAATGTCTCAGTGACTCCCTGGCAGCAAGAGGGAAACTAAGGGGAGTAGAAGAACAGTGAACTACAATAACAGAACAAACTGAAACAACTACTAAGCTCTCTGTCAAGCAGGTCAGCAAGGGCAAGAGAAAAAATTGGCTACTGTGGTTCTCTAGAGGCGTAGCAGAAAAAGTAAGAGCAAAAATGCCCAAGACAGGCTGCACCTGAGCTCTTCAGGGTCAGCTGCACTACAGAGTAAATGGGGGGACTTCTTGGCAAGGAAGTTCAATTTAAACTAAATAAGGGGGGGGTGGCTAAGGACAGGGCCAGCCTTACGTGAGGCAGAGCAGAGAGGCTATCAGCCTCCCCCCAAGTCACAACAGTCATCTAGGGAACACTTAGCAGCAGGGAAGGACGGGATGGGGCTACATGTTGGAGGGCTTTGGTTGCAAATGCCAGGAGTCTGGGGAACAAAATGGGAGAACTGGAGGCCACCATGATGGAGGAGAACCTAGACTTTGTAGCAGTGAGTGAGACTTGGTGGAATGAGCACTACGCCTGGGAGATGGTGATCCCAGGGTATCGGTTGTTTAGGAAAGATCAGGAGGGGAAGAGGGGGGGGGTGGCATTATATATCAGGGAAGGGATTGGGGCCATGGAAGGGCAGGATAAGGAGGGGGAAACAGAGATAATGTGGGTCAACCTAGACAGGGGATGGGGAAAACCTGCATGTTGGGGTAGTCTATAGACCTCCTATGCAGGGGGAGGAAGGGTATAGACACTTTGTAGAATCAGTAGTGAGGATGGCATGGAAAGGGGAAATTGTGCTAGTTAGGGACTTAAACCTTCCTGACATCAACTGGGAGGCCCAGACAGCAATCTCCACAAGGAGCAGGGGCATCTTAGAGGCTCTTCAGGTCATATTCCTGCAACAAAGGGTCAGTGAGCCCACTAGGGGTGTAAACCTGTTGGATGTGGTGCTCACAAATGGGGCGAGTGTGGAGGAGGTGGAGGTGGGGAAGAGCTTGGCACCAGTGACCACAAGGCTGTCAGGTTCAGAGTGAGAGCAGGCAGAGAGAGGGTTAGGAGAAGAACCAAGGTAATGGACTTCAGAAAGGCTGACTTTCATGGAATGAGGAAGGTAGTTGGGGAAGAAATGCTGAGGATAGGGGATGTGCAGTGGGTGGAGGAATTATGGGCAGCCATCAAGAGAGGGATATTTAAAGCCATGGACTCATGTATAAGAAGGGTAAGAAAGAACAGAAGACAGAAAAGACCTCTATGGTTCACTAGAGAGGTGGCGTTAGGAGTCAAGGAGAAGACTACAGCATTCAAGAGGTACAGGAGGACACAAAAGGATAAGGACAGGGAAATCTACAGGTAAAAAAGAAAGGAGGCTGGGCAAAAAATAAGGAGGGCTAAGGAGGCCACTGAGGAGAGGATAGCAAAGCAGGCAAGGAAGGGGGACAAAAACCTTCTTTAGGTATGTTGGAGAAAGGAAGAGGGCACGGCATGGGATTGGAAGGATAAGGGGGGAAGTGGAACAATACTGGAAAGGAACTTCAAAAAAGCAGAGGCATTAAACAGTTATTTCACTTCAATCTTCACGGAGGAAAGGGAGGGTAGGGGACCAGAATGGGGTGGGGAGCGTGACAGCCACAGGCAGGTGGCTGTGGTAGAATTCACTGCTGAAGGAGTAAGGGAAGAGCTGGGTAGACTTAGGGTAGACAAGGCAATGGGGCCTGATGGAATACACCCAAGGTTTCTCAAGGAGGTGAAGGATGAACTGGGGCTGCATCTAGTGAGGCTGTTTAACTTATCCTTGGTCACAGGGGTGGTGTCAATGGACTGGAAGAGGGCAGAGGTGGTCGCACTACATAAGGGGAACTGGAAGGATGAGGTCAAAAACTACTGTCCTATTAGTCTTACCTCAGTGGTGGGGAAGGTACAGTAATGGAAACACTACTTAAGATCAGGTTGATAGAATACTTGGAGATGAATGGCATGCAGGATGACAGGCAGCATGGCTTCACCAAGGGAAGGTCCTGTCAGACTAACCTGATAGAGTTTTTCAATGGGGTGACACAGATAGTGGACCAGGGAGGAGCAGTGGACATGGCCAATCTGGATTTCAATAAGGCCTTCAACACCGTTCCGTATGGTGGAATGGTACATAAGCTGGACAGACTAGTGGTGGACAACAGGATCACCAGGTGGGTGAAAAACTGGTTGAAGGGAAGGAGTCAGACAGTGGTGGTAAATGGGACACATTCCAGGGAATGGACAGTGATAAGTGGAGTGCCACAGGGGTCAGTGCTAGGACCAATACTCTTTAACATCTATGTTAGTGACCAACTGGAGGGTCTGGAGGGAAGGGTGTGCCTGTTTGCAGATGATACAAAGGTTTGCAATAGGGTGGATTCACCTAATGGGGTGCAAGCCATGAGGTGGGACCTGGAGAGGTGGGAGAGGTGGTCTGACACCTGGAAATTGAAGTTTAATACACAAAAGTGCTCGCTGATGCACCTGGGAAGGAAGAATAGGAGGGAAACTTACTCCCTCTTGGGGGGTTGGTGATTAAGGAGAAGGAAACAGAAAGGGACCTGGGGATTATCGTATCGTGTGACCTCAAGGTGGGCAGCCAGTCTAGCAGGGTGGTGGGAAAGGAAATGGAATGTTGGCCTGCATTGCTAAGGGTTTTAATAGCAGGAAGAGTGAGGTGCTAATGCCATTATACAGAACCATGGTTAGGCCACATCTGGAGTATGGGGTGCAGTTCTGGAGGCCTCACCTACAAAGAGATGATGAACTGATGGAGAGGGTGCAGAGAAGGACAACCAAAATGGTACGAAGGATGCAGGATGTACCCTTTGAGAGAAGATTGAGAGGGATGAATTTGTACCCTCTGGAAACTAGGACGGAGAGGGGGGACATGTTTGAGACCTTTAAGTATCTGAAGGGAATAAATAAGGTAGAGGGTAACAGCTTGTTCAAGTTGAAGAAGGGAGTGAACACGAAGAGACATAGCGTCAAACTGGAAGATGGGCAATACAGAGGTAATGTCAGGGGGCAGTTTTTCATGGAGAGGGTGGTGGAGGCCTGGAAAAAGCTGCTGGAGTAGGTAGTGGCAGCTGAAATGGTGGAGGGGTTCAAGAGGGCTTGGGATAGATTTAAGGGGTTGGGAAAAGAGGGTGGAGCATAACAGAAGGGGGGAGGTAGGGTGTTGGACAGACTAGATGGGCTGTGGTACTTTTCTCTGCTGTCACATTTCTGTGTATCTGTGTGTAAAAAACTAGCCTTCAGAAAATACAAAACAGCACACAAGGAGGAGGATAGGGATAGTTACCAGGAGAAATGAAGGGAGGCAGGGAAGGTTATTAGGATCAAATAATGAAAACAGAGGAAAATATAACCAAATCAGTAAAAAATGAAGGGGGGGGTACTTTTTTTTAGATACATTAGTGAAAGAGGAAGCCCAAGGGAGGGATATTAAGACTGAAATGGGAAGGGGGGGTTCTGTAAAGGAGGACCACCAGTAATGGACATATTGAACAAATACTTCTGTTTAGTATTCATGGAGAAGGGGTAGGAAGTGGACCTTTGTTACATGACAAGGGCATAATGGGTCAGGAGGTGCACACATGTCCTTTCATAGTGGATCACGTCCTAAGGGAGTTGTTAATTTAAAGGTAGACAAGGCAATGGGTCTGGACATGGTCCACCTGAGGTTGCTGAAGGAGCTCAGGGAGGAGCTAGCTGCACCTCTGATAGCACTGTTCAACCTGTAACTAGAAACAGGGGAGGTATGGGGAGACTGGAGGAGGGCAGATGTAGTCCCACTCCACCAAAGTGGAAATAGGGAGGATGCGGGAAATTACAGGTCAGTCAGTCTGAGTTTGGTAGTGGGCAAAGTAATGGAATCACTACTGAAGGAAAGGATTGCAGAGTATCTTGTTACCAGTGGTCTACAGGATCCAATGCAACATGGACTCAAATGGGGGAGGTCCTGCCAGACAAACCTGATTGAGTTATTTGACTGGATAACAAAGGAAGTGGACCAGGGAGGGGCAGTTGACATGGCCTATCTGTATTTTAGCAAGGCTTTCAACATGGTTCTACATAAAAGGCTGGTAAATAAACTGAGTAAACAAGGAGTAGGTCCTAAAATAGTGAAATGGGTAGAATGATGGCTTAGTGGTAGGAGTCAAAGAGTGGTGGTAAATGGGGCACACTCTGTGGAAAGCAAGGTGACTAGCAGGGTACCTCTTGGGTCAGTATAAGGCCCAGTCCTCTTCAATGTCTTTATTAGCAACATTGCAGATGGACTGGAGGGGAAGGTATGCCTATGGGAGTGGAGGTTGCAAGAAGGAGGGAGGATCTAAATAAGTTAGAAGAATGGTCACAAGTTTGGCAGCTTAGATTCAATGCAAAAAAGAACAAAATCATGCAAAAAACTCTGAGGCTGCTCCACCCTATTGGTCTAGAAGCATTTAAGACAAGTTATAATCAATCCTTCAAAGAAAACTGCAACTGCTTCCCTTAAAACCTTACCGCCTGCTCAGCTATATGTGTCCTTCTTGATCCTTGCCTTAAATTCCTGTAATTAACTCTTCTGTTGTTGTCCCTCTGTCATCCCATCCGTTCCCATACCTTGTCTCCCCCTAGATACTTTTAGGAAACTATATCCCTATAAACATTGCCCTTGCCACTGGGATGAAGGCATCTTCTGCCCTTCCTTCTGTAGCCCGATGCTGGGCCCCAATGACCCTTATTCCCCTTCTGCCATAGACCTAATATCTTTGTGTTGCATACTGAAGCCCATTTCCTGTTGATTCTCACCGGGACTCTTCACTCCTTGGAGTTCTCAGACTTTATTCTCCCCCCCCCTTCTGCTCGTTCAACCTTCCACATCCAATTGCATGGCTCTGATCACTTTGACCCTTGATTTACCCCAGGTATTATGTAACTGGTGTCTATTTACAGAAATGTCAATACTTTTGTTTATTATGAACTATCCCTGCTTGTTTTATTGTTATTGTATTGCTACTGTTTTTTCTCTGACTCAATTGCATTGTGTGGTATTACTGTAAACTGTGTCTATTGCTATTGTTTATTGTCCAGGTCCATCTTGAAAATGAGCTTTGCTTAATGATGTTCACCTGGTTAAATAAAGATTTGATTGATTGACTTAGGGCTCAAAACCTGGGGCAACGTACCAATTCAGGGGGAAGAATTAGCAGTTATTAGATGTCACAAAACAGGAAAGTGACCTAGGGGTTATCATTTCTGATGACCTGAAGGTAACTAAACAGTTTTACAAGGTAGTAAGAAAGGGTAGCAAAATACTCAGATGCATAGGGAGGGGTATGACCAGCTGAAAGGGATACCCCTGCATACTGTAGGTTGCAGGTGAGACCCCATATCGGGTACTGGATACAGGTCTGGAAGTCCCATCTCCAAGAAGACATAGATAGGGGGGAGGGTGTGCAAAGGAGGCCAACCAAAATGGTGCAATGTCTATATCAGAAGCCCTATGAGGAAAGGCTTAAGGATTTAAATATGTACTGCCTAGAAGACAGGAGGGGACACTGGGTTATGACAGAGACATTCAAATACCTTACAGAAATAAACAAGGTACAGAAAGGGAGCATTTTTCAAAGAAAAAGATGCTAAAGAACAAGAGTCACAATATGAAGTTGGTTGGGGGAGGTTCAGAGGAAATATGAGGAAATACTTCTTCATGGAGAGGGTGGTGAACACTTAGAACAGCCTCCCAGCAGAAGTGGTGGGGGCTAGAATGGTCACAGCATTTAAGAATGCATGGGATAGACACAAAGGAATCTTAGAAGCAAAGGGGGATGTAAGCTGGAGTCAAGTAGAGTTCCTTGTGGTACTATAAGTAGTGAATTTAGAGCAGACTAGGTGGGCCAAGTGTTCCTTATCTGCCCCAAACTTCTGTGTTTCTACGTTTCTGTATCAGACAATGTTAAAAGGGCACTATATATACAAGGTATAACATTAAAGAAATGTAACCATTGGTTCAATGTTTGGGTGAACAGAGTATGGTGTTAGTGGTGCTTATGTAAATGTAGTTTACTTTTTGGCTTTTCTCTGTTCCCACCTTTGGTAGGTAAGCTGGGTAGTGAGTAGGGAATAGGAAGCCCAGCACCAAAGGTAAGTAGAGTGCGAGAGAAGGAGGAGGCAGGAGTGGATGGTGGGTGTTTCACAAAGTGCTAAGCAGAGAACTAGCATGGGAGGCTGGCCTTTGTAGGGGATGTGGGAGGAGCTATTCCCTCACATTAAACTTCAGGCTATAATCCTCCCATTCAATGTTTGGGTGAAAAGAGTATGGAGTAAGTAGTGCTTATGTAAGTTTTTACTTTCTGGCTTTTCTCTATTCCCGCCTTTGGTAGGTAAGCTGGGTAGTGAGTAGGGATTAGGAAGCCTAAAAGAATTGCCAATGAATGTTCAAAGAGTATGATTACCACCTCCTCCAACTCATGGAGAGTATGACCAGTAGCATGCAGGAGAAGAAGAAACCCCAGGTGGAGGAAACCTCTGAGGACCCATGGCTACTAACTTACCCATCCTCCAGGCAAACTAAGAGGAGATGAAACTAGGTTCTAGCAACCATATGCTAATTCTTGAGGAAGGTGAACTGCTTGAAGAGATTATGGTCCATCTTTGAATCCATGGATGATGTATTCTGGAAGGATGATTCTGAGGTTGAAGAAGTAGATCTAGTCTGAAGGAGCATCCGAATCCTGAAAGTGGAGTAGGTCCAGTCAAAAAGGGATGAATGTACTCCATGATTCCAAGGTGATGATGGATGATGTCCCAAAAGATTATGGACTGCTGAGCAGTAAGAGCATGATTTGAGAATATTCTACCAGACTTTGAACAGTGGGAAGTATGATGGGTTATGAAGTCATAAGGTAAACAGTCTAATTGTATAGAAGGTTGATATTCAAGTTAGAGTCTGGAGGTGAGGAGGTAAGTGGTGAGCGATAAGTTGTAATGTGAATATCCATGAAGCAGATGAAGGAGTCGGACAGAGTCTTAATGTGCCAGGTAGGAGTAGGGATATGACTGATTTTAGACCAATGCAGGAAGATTGGTATATGTGGTAGAGATGGTAACTGAATGTAAAAGGAATAATTGGATGTTCAGTACATGGAATTCGAGAGTTGATCTGGGTATTGATGTTGTAATGATACTTGTGAAGGCTCTTGCTGGTCCACTGGTAGTAAAGAAGATATGGGTATTTCTGTGATGTAATTGCCCACGACATGCACTGAGGTGGCCATGACAGTTTTGCCATGTAGATAATCCAATGTTTAAATATCATGTGAAGCCCAGAAACAGGTATATGAGAGACTCTATAGTCTGATGTGGCAGTGGGAAGTCAAGAGCGGTATAGAATGCCAGAGGTTCCTAGCACTGAAGTTAATATGGATCTGTTGAAAGGTAATGCTGGGGTAGTGGGACAGCCAGACCGGTTGCAGACATTCAGACTGAGAATCAGTGGAAGCCTGCTCTCAGTAAAAGTCTTCACTTGAGGAAGTATGGGAGGTGAATCACGGGGGATCGCTGGATGAGCAGCTGATCTGGTTAATTGTACCATGAAGAAGGAATGTAAATGATTGTATAAATTATGGTGACATCCAGGAGCAGGAAAGCAGCAGTTTGTACAGAATGCTTTAGTAAGGTAGCTAGGCACCAGATATCAAACAATTGGAGTTCTGGGAAGGTAGCCTATTTCTAAAAATGTCTAGTGGTTATTGAGGAAGTAGGAGATGAGTAATGTGATCAGCAGAGTCAAAGCTCATATGAAAAGTTATGGAAAGGTAAAACAGATGATGTCAGTACAGCTTTGAGGTTATCTTGTGGTTCCCTTTATCCATAATGGTGATGATGATTACAGAGTTATTGCATGATGGAAGGAGTTAGGTTACTGTTCCATGTAAAAGATATCCCATGAGACTGGGTAGACAGGGAAGCAATAGTGCTTGGATAGACAGGTTGTGTAGGAAGTAACCAGTAGAGTCAGATGAGGGATGAGATCTTTCTATAATCCAATCGAATGGGATTCTGGAACTGAGCCTGGGAAGATGATTAGGAAATACAGATAACTCTATGGTGCCATAAGAATTTATGAGGCTCATTGTCCAAGGCACGTGTGCTAGAAGTAATTTTCCCCAGGTGAAATGAATGAGTGTTCTGTCAAGTAGTGGATGAGAGCTTTTAGAATGATTAGGGTAGGAGTATGAGATAGATAAATGGGAGAAGTAGTTGATCAGGTAGGAATACTGGCCAGAGATAGAGTTACATGCCCAAAAGAGCTACTGCAAATTGGATGAAACCCTGAGCTGCAAGGAGGTGAGGAGAAGACATCTGTCAAATGATGGAGGGGAAAGTCTGGAGGGGATGTCAGCGGACTGAAGGAAGGAGTCCAGGAAGAAAACAGCAGATGCCAAGCTGTACTGATGTTGCAGATACAAGAAGGAATGGGACTGGGGTCAGCACCACAGCAAACCAAAGTAGGATGTAGCAAAGGTGCTGCAGGTCACAAGTGACAGATGCAAGGAAGACCAGAAGTGAATCCAGGTACCAAGTGCTATGAAGATGATGCAGGAAAGTCCCATGTTCACAGAAGATGGTGAATGGCAAGTGCAGAAAACAGAAAGCACTGTAGTCATGAGGCATGAGGTTCCCACCTCCAAAGGGGAAAACAGACTCATGGTAGACAGGAAGGGGTGATCAGCAGCATGGAAGTCCAGGAGGCAGTCGAACTGAAGGGAGATAGAGACTGAAAAAGCTGGTGGAGTCCAATTCCAAAGCACAAGGAGTCTAAGGCTGGAACGTGAATGATGAGTCCATGGAAGTGCAGGATGTAGATCGGCAAGATAGAATCTGGAATGCAAAAGGGGTGCAGGGGTTCTGTTCCTGAAGGGAAGTGGCAACTGGGTATCCATATAAAATGTAGAAGATTGAAACAGTCAAATGTAGAGACAGGCTCCCATCCATGGAAGTCGAGGCTAGATGACCATGACTCTATGCCACCAGGCAGAGGTAGGATGGTGAAGCCAAATGGATAAAAGTGGCCCCGTTCCTGCAGGGAAGTGTTAACCAGGTAATCATGTAGAGAATGCAGAAGGCTGAGACAGTCTATATCAGATGCAGGCTTCCATACTTAGTAGATGGTGGTAGATGACCTTCATTTGATGCCGCCAGGCAGAGGTAGGAGATGGGAGGCAAATGGGGGGTATAGTGGTTCCATTCCCAAAGGGAAGTGGAAACCAGGGTATCATGTGGAGAATGTGTAAGGTAGAAGCAGACAGACATAAAGTCAGGCTCCCAACCCTAGTAATCAAGGCGAGATGACCTGGAATCTAGTACACAATGCATAGGTAGGATGCTGAAGGCATACTGGGTAAAAAGGTCCTGTTCCCAAAGGGAAGCAGCAACCAGTATGGTAGAGAACACATAAGTATGACATGGTAGATTACAGACAAGGCTCCCATCCCTGGTGGTCAGTGCAAAATGACCTTCATTCAATGCCACCAAGCAAAGGTAGGATGTTGATGGCAAATGGGGTATAGTGGTCCTGTTCCTGAAGGAAAGTGACAACCAGTTAACAGGTAGAGAATGCATAAGGATAAAACAGTAGAATGCAGACAGAGCTCCCCTCCTCAGTAGTTGGGGCATGCTAACCTTCACCCAGTGTTGTCAGGTAGAGTTAGGCACAGAGGATGTCAGGATCATAAGTAGTAGATAGTAATGACTGTAATGGAATCACATCCCCGGTAGACAGGGCAAGCCTACCTTCACTCAATGCCTCAGAAGGTATGAGGGATAGAGTCTGGAATGACTGCTGGTATGGGCTGAGCAAGGAAAGGGCAGTTTGCTGCTTCGTATAGGAGGTAAATAGTCAGGTAGTGTACAGGAGAAGGTAGCAAGCCAGAGAGGGAGAACGAGAGGAGGAAGTCATCAGGAATGCCAGTACGGTGGAGTTAGAGTAATCTAGGAAAGAGCATGCTGGTAGCAATGGAATGCAATGAATGACTGAAGGCTGAGTAGGCTGCAAGGACAATGATTCAAGCAAGGGTAGTGGAAGCTGTGTAGGCAGGAGAGTAGGGTAGATTGAATGGCTTGCATAAAGCAGGCTCCTGCTGATCTGAACTGTGATGCCCTGCCATGACTCAGAGCATCTTCAAGACCAATCAGGAATTATGGTAGGGAAGGAACCTAAAAGGGGCTTCAGATCAGGAGAAGCCTAGGGAAGGAGAGCCATAGACAAATTGGGGAATGGATTCAAATGGTGTGGTAATTACATGAATTGATAATGCTGGATGAAATGAAGACTGGAGGAGAGCCAATGAGGCGGGTGTAGGGAGCGTTGCAAGGGGATAGGAAGAGGGAGCAGGTGCAAATGTTGCAGGTAACTGTCAAGCTAGAGGGTGAGGAACACCAAGGGTGGAACAAGGAAACGTACTGCAAAACTGAAGTGGAGCAGGGTAAAGGTGCTGGGAGCCCATGTCAGTGGGTGTCATCACCAGGCTAGGGGTAGAGGTGGCACAAGTCAGGATGAGAGAAGGGGCGTAAATAGAGATGGGATGCTGTTGCAAGGAGTGAAAAGACCAAAAGGAAAACCAGGGGAGCACAGGACAGGGGCAAGACTGGGGGATGGGGAAGATAGTAGGGAAGAGAGAGGAGCACCAGAAAGGAGACAGCAGGGGCATACAAGGAGAGTCATGGGAGAGAGGGAGGGATGGAAGGCAGGACAGGGGGAGGAGGGAGGCAGAAGAGGAGTCAGGGGATATTAGAGAGTGCAGGTGCACCCCCAGTGTAACTGACTCGCTGACTGCTGCTGCATTACACATTGCTGAAGAAGTCCAATACAAGGACTGGAAGAAAACATACAGTCAAAACCATAGAGTATGGCTATAAGTACAGTTGCATCGAGTAGGAGCATATGTTATGCAGCTAGGGGAAGAGCAGATAGTGCAGGAGAAGGTGTGCCAGTTACTCACTGAGAGCAGTCCAAATGAGGAGAAAGGGAGACACAGGCAGTGTCCCCCACAGTAGATAGGCATAAGGTATAGCAGGTCAATGGTGGGTGCAGCTGGGATGATGTAGAGCCCAGGAGAGGATGGGGGTGGGACGGAGTGGTGGCCACGCAGTGAAGCTGCAATAAAAACACCTTTCAGAAAGGTAAGAGGTCCTCCAGACAGCAGAGAATGCACAGAAACTCCTGGAGCTCACAGGTAGGGAAGAAAAACAGGATACTGAGAGAAGCGGATGAAACAGTGTGAACAGGCAGGGATCCCGGTCAGAACGGGTACAGCAAGTGCTGGAACAAGCAGTCTGGTTCGCTGAAAACTGCACAACACGAATGGAGGAGATGCTCAGGATGCAGACTAGCCATGGACATGATGGACAGACATTTCATCCAGCTGCAGCAGTGGATAGATGAGGCAGGTACCATAGCAGGCAGGATGGATGCAGAAGGAGAAGAGCCCGGCACATCCTGCAGGCAGGTGAGAGCTATGGTTGTAGCAGAAGAGCAGGTAAATGTGAAGGCTTTGGGGCATGGTGCAGGGAAAAATGGAGGCAAAAACAACAACAGATGGTAGAAGGGAGACAAGGGGATTGAAGGGAGGGGGGCCACGAAGAAAGGAGAGGGACTGGCATGAGCCTGGGTGGAAACAAGAGCAGAAAGCAGAAAGGGAAGGAGGCTCAGTCCATGAGCCACGCAGGACTCAGGAGCTCAGAGTGCCATTTTACAATGCACTAAGTGGAGAACTGGCAAGGGAGGCTGGCCTATGTAGGGGATGTGGGAGGAGCTATTTTTCCACACTGAACCTTGGGCTATAGCCCTCCCATAAAAATAATCTGGTTAGAAAGTGAGAACTGCTTCAAGTTATAGTAATAATATTTTAACCAATTTTACAAACTCTTTTCATGGTACTATGTTTCCATGATATTATGTTTCATATAAAGTGTTCCCTTTCTATACTGAAGGCCTTTGGAGCCAGCTGATATGTTCACTATAGCTAGATGTTCACTACAGTGAAGCTTTAATATGCTTATTTAGGAAACAATGGGAGCCATCACAGATGGTCACTATGAGAGGGATTTTGTTGTAGCTGGGTTCACTATAACAAAGTCTCACTAAAGAGATTAACAGGCTACTATGTACAGAAAGTATAAATATAACCACTAGTAAAAATAATCCAATTAGAATGTCAGAATCGAAAGGCTTTGCTTGTGGTTCAATGGGCTGGAACAACCAGCCACATCCCCTGCCTGAGTTATACAAGTTAGACCTTCCAGCTTCACTCAGAAGTACTTTTTCATTGCAGTTTGAGGTTCTGTCAGATTCTGCCTTCCCATGCTGGAGGCAGTCCCTCCGTCTCAGCATTTCCCTCCTTCCTCTAGTGCATTTGGCTTTTCTACTTGGTGTGTGCTGAACTTTACGCTGGTTTGTGTTTCTCCTGCATTTTTTTGGTCAGTATTTTGCCTTTGCCTCTGACTGCTGCTTGTGCTTCTCTCTCTTCTCTTCTCTTTGTTTGCTCTCTTGTTCTCCTGTACTTGTGTTTCTCCGGTCTTACTTTTTTTTGGAGGGGGTCTATTTTTACTAATATCCTGCTGCTTCCCTTTGCTTACATTGTGCTGTACAGGCATTGCATTATTCCGGCTTCCATTTACTTTTATCATACAGTATTTTAGTAATCCCTCAGTTAACTTGCAATTGCCATCTGTGCTATACAGTTCCCCACTTGCTATTCTTCATGCCTGTGGCAGTCTCCCTGTGCACATCCATCCTTAATTGTTTACACCTGGATCCATTCTGTGCCTGGCACCATGCAGCAATTATAACTACCAACTTTTCAATTCCCATGTGCTTGCTATTCTAGTAGTTGTATTGTTACTTTGCTTCTATTTGCTTGTGCTTCTTTAGCAGTTGAAATCATTTATATCATTCCTCAGTTAGTCCATGCTTGTGAAATACCTGTGTATAGATAATGGCATTCAAACTCATCCCTTCTGCTGTAGATCTATGTGGAGGTCACAATTTTCAAATCTTTCTGTTCTGTTATGTGTAGACCTATTTGAAGGTCTCACTAACTATCTTCACTATACTCTCACTCCATTTATTATCACTTTGTTACAAGTGCTGCTGAAATGTAGGCAGTGGTGTGGATGCCATACTAAAACAGCAGGCAGACACCATAGGTAGGCTATATGGCACCACTGAAATGTAGACAGAAGTGCAGGCGCCCTGCTGAAATTATAGGTGGATGCCATAGTTAGGCTATATGGTGCCCCATAAACATAAGCAGAAGTGCAGGTTCCCTGCTAATAAGGTAGGTGGATGCCATAGGTAAGGACCTTGGAAGCTGCTAAGCAGGAATCCCGCCAGTTGGTAGATTGCATACCATTGATATGGATCTTGGCACCACTGAAACATAGACATGTCATGCTGAAATGATAAGTGGTTGCTGTAGGTAGGAAAAGTTTAAAATAGCCATACCAGGATACAGCACATGTGTGTGTGTGTGTGTGTGTGTGTGTGTGTGTATATGTGTGTGTGTGTGTGTGTTCACCATACCAGGATATGGTAAGCATGTGCAGCAACACTGGGATATGGTGCATATGCAAGTACTAGCACTGGGTTACAATGTGCATGTATCTAGCAGTGTCACCAAATGTATCCCAAGCCTGGAGGGAAGGTGGCCTAAGCCTTGGCTCCCCAGAGGTTTCCTCCCCATAGGGTTTATTTTTTCTTCACTCCTCCATGCTGAAGTTCATAATAGCTTAGTTAGTTCATATTGTAGTATATTCCTTAGATTACTTAGGTAGATTTCCACTGTTGGATGGAGTTGGATAGTGGCTCTCCCTTGCCATTCCCTCTCTCCTTAGAAAGTCATGTCTGTATGTTCAGTTTCCGATCCCTATCAGTTCTCAGTTCATGTTTGTTTCTACTCATCACTGGTTGCTGCCAATCTACTGGATGCTATCAGTCCGTATAATCATAACCAATGCTTGCTGTTCAACAGTCTTTTTGGGTCTCCTTCCTAAGTTACCTTTAGCCAAAGGGAATCCTTCTCAAGGCACTTCTAGGAATGAAAACCTCCTTGAGGGTTCCTTGCCTTCAGTATCCACACAGGGTGGATTTCCCATGGAACAGAGAGGTGAAAGGCCCAAAGGTTTATCAACAAGTTGCACATGCATAATGCTACACTCCACTATGTTTTGAACTGGTGTTATGTATTGTAATCACTTTTAACCACAGTCTTGCAAACTCCTTTCATGGTACTATGTTTCTAGTCTATCATGTTTTATATGCTTAGTAAGACCCTGTGGACAATGACTATAAGGGCTTAGATAGTTGATTTTCACAGGTAGTTAATATCTTAAGCAGGTTATGTTATATACACCAAAATGTAGCTTTTGTCCCAGTTTTAGCAATCATAAGCCTTTAAATGTTTCTTGACTCTGTATACTAGAGTTGTCACGGTATGACATTTTGATGGTATGATAACCATGGTTATGGTGATACCAAGCTATAATGCATTCCAATGGGAAAACCTAAAATATTAAAAAATAATGCAATTTTAACCAAATTTTACATGTAAAGGCAGTTAAAATACTAGTAAATGACACATTATGAATTTAATCGTTCTCGTCCCACACCGGGATTGGACTTGCACCTAAAAATCGCTGGCATCCGAGTGCAGTATTGGGAGGTGCTGTACTGCTGGGGTGTGCCGTCCTTCGGATGAGACGTTAAACCGAGGTCCTTTCTGCCCATCCTGGTGTTGTCCTGGTGGGTGTTCTGGTGGAAGTAAAAGAACCCAGGGCACTCTTCACAAAGAGTAGGGAACATTCCTGGTGTCCTGGCCAACATTCCCCTTCCCATAAACCGGTTCATGCAATTATCCAGGCTGTGTGTGGGTGATGATGTGTGATATGGCCGCCACCACACATTCAGTCACTTCACTACCAGTCATGCATTGCTTGTAAAGCACCTTGGATGTATGAAAAGTGCTATATAAATGCTGATTCTTCTTCTTCTTCTTCTTCTTCTTCATGAGAGAAAAGAAAGATAATGAGTCAAGTACATATGTGCAAGAGAAATACGTTTTTAATTGATAGGAAGTCACATTCCTCCTGACCTGATAATGGGCATGGAGCTTCGAGCACTGTAAGTATTTTTTTTTTCCATTTCATTGGAGTAGAAAATTATGTGACATGACATAGACATACATTATAGTAAAGTGTTTATTTAGTGTACTCTTGTCTTAGCTTACAGCAACACTAAATGCAGTACCACACAGTACCTACACCTACAGTACTACCTAGTACCAAGTTAAAGAATACCAAGTCCAAAAGTACCCTACCAGAACCATACCATACAAAAATAGCAGCACAAGCACACAGTGTGACTGAGTATGAGTAATAAGTCAGTCATTTGATTTACATTTGTATTAATGTCACGTGAAATTGTACTTCTTAACTTGCAGTCTAGATAGATGAGAGATGATGAAAGGAATGTCCATGTACAGTTGTCCATCCACAGACTACTCCTCCACACGCTCACTCCATCCACTTCTGGTGGAGGTGCACTGCAGACTGAGTAGACTAGAGTTGCAGTCTGGAGCAGATGCACTGATGCAGGACAGAGCTGCACTTCACTGAAAGAGTACTGTTCTGTACTGCTACTGCTAGCCTTAGAAGCAGGCACAGCAACAGCAGTACTACTACTAGTACTAACAGAATTAGAACATTTCTGATTGGAAAATCAAGGCTCACTGTCTGTTTGGTTATGGTAGGCTAGGATCTAGGCTGAGTGTACCTTCATCCTCCTCTGTCCTCCTCACCTACAGCCTCGGGCTCCTTCCCAAACCTAGTCCCCTTAAGTGAAGTTAGACTAGTAGTAAAAGTAACAGTAAGTTGTACTACTAGTGCAAATAAATTTGGAGAGAGGTTCATATTTACTTTTTCATTTGTACCAAAGTATCCTGTCCCTAACACTACTCTACCAGACCACAACCACAATGTCTGAGTCTGACAAAACTCCTGCCTGTAATTCAGACAACTGACTCACCACACCACTGCCACTCACTGTGTCCAAGTCCAAGAGACTACTCCAAGTCTGAGTCCACCAAGGCAAGGCAACAGCCACCAGAGGCAATCAGCTGAGCTGAACCAACTGTCAGAGCTGGCTTGGCACCGTCGCCGTGGTGGCATTTAAACGAATCAGCCTATATATTCCAAATGCCATAGTGGGTGATGGCTCAGCTGGCTGCTTTTTTCTTGGTAATAGATATTTAGCTAAGTAAATAGCTACACTATAGTAGCCTCTAGCTGAAGCAGTGAGCCAATATAAATGTGAGTTAATAAAGCTTGTTTGACTTGCTTGGGTTGAGTGAGTGAATCATGCCATATTGTGGTGAGTCGAGTCATGTCATGTGACGTGACATGAGTCCAATTTTGCATTAAAGGAATCAGTTTATATATCTCAGTGCCAGGCCCATGTCATCATGGCAGTTTTTTTTAAAGTGCTGCTACTAGCTTAGCTATAATAAGTAATTAGGAATTTATAGATTAGTATTTCCTATGGGTTTTGTCTTAGCTAACCCCCCCGAGTGACTTGAGTCAGGTTGTCAGATGCTGCCTTCGACTCAAGAATCATCATGAGTCAAATAAATCAAGACTGAAATCGTGACCATGAGCCGTGATTGATGACATGATGAGAGTGAGTCAGAAGGACTGGAGTCCTGGGTCATCAGGGTGGCATTAAAGGAATTGGCCTATATATCCTCAATGCCATGTTTGGTGGTTGCTGCGACTGGTGCTGATTGAGTGAAATTGGATGTGATTGTGATTGTTAAGGTAGCAGCTATGCTATTGTTAATATGGCTAATTATGAATGCAAAATGCAATAGAGTAATTTGTCTTATTGATTTTGTTTTAGGCAGCCGCCAGCCACAGTCAGCCAAGAGCTCAACTGAGCCAGCCTGAGCCAACCAAAGTTTTGTGACACAGATTACAAGAGTCAGAAAGGAGAACTCATCAGGAGTCAGAAGTCGGACTCGCTCCATCCCAGGGACTACTGTAGTGGAGGTGTCAGCCAGTCATCAGGCAAGCAGAGACAGGAAGTGTTCCCCAGTGGAACTAGACTATGGAAGGGACTCAGGAAGGGGGGCATCAAGCAGACAAGCTTAGCAGACAAGACAAGAAGAGACAGCAACTTCACTAAGTGTGCGAGCTCAGCTGGATTGCCATTGCCAATGCTGAATACAAAGTAGTCACTCATCACAGATCACATCAGGAGGACAGGGAGAGGAAGAGGACTCTCAGACTTGGATTCAGAATTCAGAAAGCAACAGCAGCAGATGTCAGAGTCAGAGAGAATTTGGATTACTAAGTGGAAAGTGCACTCCATCCATATGGTGTGTATTGGAGGGCAGGCATCAAATAAAAATTACTTATTCTAGTCACTACACCACAGGTGTACTGCACAGCAGTAACTGTTGCAGAATCAGACAGATGAAGGGGCTTTGGGAACAACTGGGAATGAAAACTGAAGAAACAGACTAGTGCCTGCCAATTCTTATCAGTCACTAAAACTGCATGTTTTGCAAATGGCATTTGGCATCATTCATGACAAATCAAATTTTTGTGGTATTATAATTAAACAATAAAAAGTTTACCTGAAAAAGTTCTCGGTGAGTATATTCCATTCTCTGTCTGACTAACCTTTACAGTTTTGTTCCTCTGACAGGACTATCTACTTACTGTCTATTTTTACAATGATTCTGAATGAACATGAACATGCATGGCATGATCACTAGAAACAGAGCACCAGCAGCACAGTAACAGTAATGTCACTGAAATGATCACTGCTGTCTCATGATCATCTGTCACTCACTGACCCTGCCACCAGTAAGGTGACTGACAGTGATGACGACTCCAATTCTGCAGTCTGAGTCTGCACACACAACACACATGTCGGTGATGATGATGATGACAGTCAGTGACAGCCAACTTGTCCCCAACCATAGACACTTTGTTACCCAATATCCTATAGATAAGTACATGTTAACATACATGATGATGATCATTACAATATGACATGAGATAGAGAGACATTGTGTTACAGTGTTACTAGCAGTGTTAACACTTAACATAACAGAATTTTGATGCTGGACCTGGGTGCTGCTGCTGAATCCCTCCGTCTCCCCTATTCCATTCCTATTGTTCAAGTCCAGTCAACAACAAATGAGTGTTTACTTGTCGTTCAACTTCTCTGGAAGGAATAATTTACTTGTCGTTCAACTTCTCTGGAAGGAATAGGGATGTCATCATCATGTCACTCACTCTAAAACCAGTACTGCACCATTTTCTGCTTCTGTTCCAAAAGAACAGCAGAGGATAGGACAATAATGATGTGCAGTTTTGTGCACATTTAAATGTGTATCTTTTTGTGCAGTGATGCTGCATTCAGTGTGTACTGCACTGTACTGAGCAGTGACTCAGTGTGTAGTTGCACACTACGCAAGGTAAGTGCAGTCTGTGACTGTGCATTGTGCACTACTGCACTCATTGAGTGATGCCGCTAATCACTGTAGCACTAGCTCACTGACAGTTTTGTGTGCAGTTGCGCATGGCCTGTCCTCTACATTTACCATTAAGGAACAGTTATAAGTGTCACTGCCCCATAGCTTAATACTCACTTGCCCTCTGTATGCCTTGTGTGGCAGTGTGTGTGTGTGTGTGTGTGTGTGTGTGTGTGTGTGTGTGTGTCATACACAAATTATGTGACGATGATGATTGATGACTAAAAATTTTACCGAAACTGAACATTGAAAATTCAAAAAATCAAGGAAGAAGTCAAAACACTGACTTATGTTTAGTTGAAGAAGTCAAGCTCTCTCAAGTTCAACCAACATCATCAGTCCACTGTCCACTCATGGATTGAACAGGACACCTAACCTTACCTCACTATAAAGATCTGTAGCAGTGCAGTAGAGAGCAAAGACGTCACATCACATTAGCCACAAAACTTAAACGAACAAGGAAGACTGCCTGCGCCGCCCGTCAGCTAAGCTCACTAATGATGCAGTAGCTTTTCCTGCCTGGTGCCTGCATGCTGCTGCTAAATAACCCTGCTGCTGTACTAAGCTGGCTGACTCTGAGCCTGAGAGAGACAAATGGTTAAGACAAAAACAAGCAGCAATGGTCATCAACAATTAACTACATTAGGCAAACAAGCAAATGATGTGTTGATCATTCATCACATCATGTCTCGACTCATCTGAGTCAGACAGTGTGAGGCTGGACTGCTGGACAGTACTGTTGGGGCATTGTTGGGCTTGGGCACATACTGAATTTTGGAATTGGATAGCCTGGTTGCCAGCACTTTGGCCCAAATGGCTTGGGCCAGCTGTAGGAGGAACCAGGAATGGGTTGCCAGTGTCAGTGACCATGAATGATATGATGACCCAGACCCACCCATGATGCACCCCACCCCATATTTGCATTGCATTGCTGCACTTTCAAATCATAACCACAACGATTGCTTCACTGTGTCTCTGCTTGCTGTGTGACTCACTCAAGCACCGCCAAGCATGAGCTTCATCAGCAGCAGTAGAGTAGTAGTAGTACTTTGCTGCTACAGCAGCAGCAGAAACACTAGACTGTGCTGCAGCCTGTGTGGCTGCATCTGTATCTCGTGCAGATCTGCAAACACTTAAGTTGTGAAGTACAAGTGCAGTGCTCTTCCAGTCTACCTGTCCTGCCCAGCCCACTTTCCCCAGTGCCCACTGCCCCTCAAGCACACAGTCAGCTACATCCACCCAACCACCCCAGGCCCAGTGCCCCTGCCCCCCACTGCCCAGTAGTAAGTAAGTATAGCACAAAATGCTATCCATTGCTGGCTAACCTGGTCACCACTGGCACTGTTCTGATGCCATGCCCATGCTGCCTGAAACAATATAGATATTGAATATAAAGTAAACCTCATCAAGGAACATGATGCATTATTTGCATTTTGAAAATTGTACCCTCATGCAATGGGTGCAATCATGAGAAGATATATGTAAGTGAACTGAAAACTGAATAATTGAACCTTGATTTCATTATGATATGGATGGATCAGGTCAGGTGTGGTGCTTACTCAGGGGCCCACAGTACTAATATACCCTGCCTTCCCACTCCCAGCAGTACTGCTCAGTCTGTAGTTCAGTCTGTAAATAACAGTCACACCAAATCCCACACGACACGACAAACACATCACATGACACAGATGAATGAAAGCAAGAGTTGAGAGAAATGAGCGACTCAGCAACCGGACCAGACTGCCGACCACGACCAAATTGCAGCTTTAAATTGCATCACTCAGACATCATCCACCATGATTTCAGACCAGTACTATGGTTCAGGTCCCCCATCTCCCTCAATTTAGTTCGAACAAGAAAGGTACTACTAGATAGCACTGTGGTGCAGCTGCTGCAATGGCAGTGCCTATGTGGCCTGGCCTGCTCTACCAAATCATATCTGATATAAGATTCATTCATTCAAAATTCTACACAACAACATGTTTAGTGTGGCCATGTGGTAGGAGTGAACTAGTCTGTAAGTCTGGACTTGTCATCAGTCAGAGACTCAGTCAGAGTAATCAGGGTAAGTTCCTGTGGAGGAAGACAAGCATGTTAACTTTATCTGGGGATAGTCTTGAATGAAATGGTGTGAGAATTTGACCACTGGAGCTGAAAAGTCTCTCAGATGGTATGCTTGTTGCAGGAATGTAAGTATTTTCTTGTTAAGTTTGACAACAGTGGCAGTTCTGCAGCATGTTCACTCCACCACTTTAATGGTTCACCGTCTGTGTGTAGATGCGGCAATGCTAAATAGTGAGAGATTTCATTTTTGACTTTGATGTCCAGTGTGATGTCTTCATCATTACACCTTTCCACTGACATCCGTTTGTCTGTAATCTGACTTAGTAGGTCAGTTAATTCTTTTGGTTTTACCACCACTTGTGCAGTTGTTGCTGTAGAAGAAGGAGGCAGATGACTAAGACTTGGGTTTTACTGCTGACTGGATTTGGATTTGGATACTGTGCCTCTTGTGGCACATGCAGAAGAGCTAGATGATGATGATGAACCTGAACTTGTTGTCTACCTCTTTCTTCCCTTTCCCTTTCCCTGTACTGTTGGTGTTGGTGGTGGTGGCTCCGGCAGTCATACTCATCATGGAGTAGGTGGTGGTCTCATTTCTGAGTCTGAATCAGATTCATGAGAGTGATGACCATGAGACAAACCAGGATCTTCTTCAGTAAACTGCTGCTGGTCCAGGTGCTCCTCCTCCTCATTAGCTTCACTCACAGAACAAAATGATGACTGTCCTCAGTGACATTGTCATCACCACTGACGTTGATGCTAGTGCCAGCAATGGCAGTAGCAGGACTAGCAGGTGCATGTGGGGGTCGTGGGACTGGCACAGGCACTATGGTAAGAAGATGGGATGGGCGGGGGCCACGGAGCCAGGGGCCATCATCAGATGCACAGTCCAAGAGGTGATCATCAGTGTAGCAAAACATGACCTCTTCATGTACTAAGCCCGCTATAGAGTCTTTGTCATCGCTATAGAAAGCTTTAAATCTTGGGTCCAGGAAACAGAGGATGTCAATTATTTTTTGTTTGTATTCACATGAATAACAGATACCCAAATCATTTCTGATAGCGAGTTTAATTTGCTTTTTCAGAGTGCTGTCTTCAGGTAAGGGTGTCAACAAGTCATTCATAAGATGAAGCAGTACTAGTTTCAGGGCAGACATTGTGACATGCTCATCAGCACCAAGAGAGTCTGTGATATCATTCAGTGGTCCAAGCACCTGACTTACATCTTTAAGAATACTGACATCTGTATCTTTAGGCATTAAGTGCCAGGTGTTTCTGTCAGATACAAGAACAGTGCACACTGCTTGTTGTTGCTGCAGAAATCTTGATACCATGTCATACGTGGAGCCCCACCGTGAGACAACATCATGAATCAGAGAGTGTTGAGGAAGACCCAAGTCTGTCTGCTTAGCTTTCAGAGTTCATCTTTTCTTCCAACTTCTGCTGAAACCTTGCACAAGATGTCTGCAAGCTCTGATGGCAACATCAGTTTTACTGGTCTTTAGAGCCTTTCCAATACTGAAGTTTAAGTTATGGCCAAAGCAACTTAGCCAGGTAACCTCAGTAAGCAGTTCCCCAAACGCCTTCTTCATGTTAGTTCCATTATCTGTAGTTACAGCGGCTAGTCTGTTTTTGCTGATTTTCCACTCGCCAAGCATGCCTTGGAAGATTTCAATTATATTTTCAGACATTTGATCCTGTGGTACGAATGTGGTCTCCAGACAGTGAGCCTTGATTTTCCAATCAGAAGTAATGTAATGCACTGTTAAGCTCATATATGGCTTACCAGCTCTGCCTTGACTAGTCCACATAGCAGTAGTGGCAGCATACCATGTTGCACCCACCAATGATTTCTCAACTTGGATTTTTACATCATTGAATAACTTCGGCACCTCTTTACCAGTGAAATAAGCTCTGGATGGCAGATGATATTTAGGGTTTAATTTCTACAGCAATTTACAGAAGCCAGGCTTTTCCATTATGTGGAATGGCAGAATGTATTTAATCAAAAAGTAAGCCACTGCTGCATTAATTTCCAGTGCCTGCTTAGAACTGGCATCAATTTTTTTTCCCTCTTTCAATTACTGCAACCAAACTTGGCTGGCTAGCATCTAGTTTTGTACCATCTTGATGATGACAACCCCCGCCACTGCCAGTGCTGCCACCACCACCACCACCACCACTTGGCAGTCCTCCTAATCCAGGACTAGCACTCACTCCACCATTCTAAAATAAAAAAAAAACAAGAAAGAAATCTAATAACTTAGTAAACTATCGCTGAGGGAGTATGCATCATAGTTCTCTATGACTTCACTTCACTTTCACAAAACAGTAATGGCTCAGGCAGCCAGGGCAAGGTCAAAAGGCATTAATGGACAAGGAAAGGGCTACAGTGGGCAATAACTAAGCATTAGCTGAATTACAAAATCATCATTACATTGGATGATTCATGTTGGAATCTTGAATCATCATGGAATGATGAATCATGGATGGTTTGGAGGACTGGGTAGCTGAAAGTTGGGAGGACTCTGGAGCAAAAGGAGGGACATCACAGTATGAACTGACAAGATGACTTCACTGGACAGTGGAGGACTCATCAGGAAGGACACAACAACAACACACACAGAGGACTAGTCTGGCCAGGAAAAAGGAAGGACAGAACAATCATTCTTTCTACACTGACCCCGCTGGGTGTAGCAGGCACCCAAGCAGCATGGCTGCCAGACCCGTGCCTGTGGGCCGCGGCCATGATAGCAAACAGGAGGACACCCATCCCCCACCAGTGTTTTCTACCACTCAACACATCACAATACTAATGCACTGTTTGTCTGTTATCATGTCACAATAGGTGTGCAGGGCATGGATTGCAGTGGCACTGCAGCACTTCTGTGAAGTGGTAGTAAGGTGACACTGGTGGGGAATATGGGGGGTCCTGCCCAATTTCCTAATCCGCCTAACTCCAGTGGGCATGGGCAGCTGCCACCTCCACTACACCCATGAATCGTGATGGTCCCACTCCCTCCAAGTCCTGACTCTGCTGTAGAAAGAATGACTGTGCTGCTCGCTGCTGTAGTGCTGTCATTCATTCATCCTGACTTCTCCTGTCTCTGTGTGTCCTACTGTCCTCCCCTATCCTGTCTTGTTGTCATCCCTCTCTCTCGCTCCCAGACCCAGCCTCTGGCTCTGCCTCCCACCCACCCAGAACAGACCATGATCCCATTTCCCCTCCTGCTTCCATCATGATCCAAGTCCAACCATGAAGTACTTGGTATATATCCTGTCAATTCCACCAACCGATGAGATCCAAATCCCTATTCCTGATCCTTAATACCCAGAGCCAGCAGTGTAGCCAGCACCAAATGACACCACTCAAGTACACCATGCCGGTGCATATGTCCACTGGTACCCGATGACCCTCCCTAATTCTTATTCTGTACCTAGTAGTTACGTCCCCTCCTCTCCCTGTTTGTCCCCCCAGTGGGTGGGCATGGGCAAGCAGTTGAGGCACCACTGGGCAGCTGAGCAGTGGCCCTGGCTGCTAGGCCCTGTCCATTTACTATTCTATTCTGTTTTCTTTCTGAGTGTGATAACAATTTGGTTAGTTCAATTCAGAATCACATAAGTCAGAAACCAACCAGGCTGATACCCGAGCTTCTCTGTATTGAAGTGGGTGATAATCTCGCAGGTGGGTAAACAAATTGGAAGTGTTCCCTCCATGAGTTGCAACTCTTGTTTTGCACATAAGGCAGATAGGCTTTCCATCCTCATGTACGATACCATCACTATTTTTTTTGTAACCAAAGTAGGTCCACACTGTGGATTTTATTCTTTTCCTAGGTGGGAAAAGCTCACAGTTTTCATCTACTTTCCCATCAGACTCGTTCTGGGTCTCAGAGACAGGAGAAGGAGGTGGGGGATCTGACACTGTTGCTGAGTTGGGTCAAGGTCACAGTTCTGGCTCTGACTACTACTCTGATTCTGGCTTTCCTCCTGCTGCCGCAACTCTTCCAATAACAGTACCAACACCACATCTGCCATATTTCAAGATAGATTGATTTCTTCGACTCCCAGTCCTACAATTGCAATACCAAGTCTGGTGGTTACCTACCTTATGTAACTTAACAATAAGAAAGATCACAATTTTCAGCAGCTCATGAAATTGAAACAAAATAGATGAAATGATGAGATGACCGGCAACAGGCTACTGCTACTTAAAAGAATTGACTGACTCACTGCTGCAGCTGCTGACAAATCAAATGGGTATCACGGCTGGCATTGGCACTGACTGAGTAGACCTGACCATGACCACCTGACCTTGCCAGACTCCTGTGACCACACACACAAAACCAAAGACACAGTGATGATCAACACTATGTGGTCATCCCCACTCACCAATCCTGGGGTGGCTTGATAATTCGACTTGACCTGACCATGACCAGTCAGGGACATGCAGTCACACACAGTCACACACTCATCACAACACTAGCATTGGCCCCCAATGGCTTGGTTCTTGGCATGCTGGGAGGAGGATGGCATTTGGCATCTGAGAGAGATGGGCTGGCTTAATTGGCAATGAAATCACAGAAGCAGAAACATAACAAAACAAACAGCAACAGATGCACTGCAATGCCAGTCTGTCAGTGCCTGTGCCACTGCCACCAAGACTAGTAAGACTGCCAGCCAAGTCACTAGTCTGGACTACAGCAATGCAAGCAAAGCAATTATGATGGTATTTGGCACCGGCAGTGGCACACTGGTGGGTGGGAAGCTGAACTTAGCCGGGCACTACTTATGTGATTCATCACTCGAGTCGACTTGAACTATGAATGTGATGCACAACTGCACTGCTGCCTGCAGCATGATGCATCAGCTTAGCTCACTGTAAGTTTATCTAGCCTGTAATGCTCCCCTCCACCTTCAATTTGACTGTCTGTCTGACTGGTGACATTTAAAATAATAATAAAATAAAAAACTACTAGATAAAGTGCCGCATGTGACAGTGCTGCCATGCCAATGCCAATCACTGGCCACTAAGCCACTGCCCACCACATTACCAGCACCAGTCAATGCCTTCCAACTGCCAATGCCATGCATTGTTTTCTATTCTAATCTCAGTCAGCCATTCTTTGTATGGGCATTGGCACTGTCAGAGATACAGTGGGCACTGGGCAGCTGGGGTGGCACCTTTGGGATGGGGAAAGCATTTTTTTTTTTAATTCAACATCAGGCCAGTTTTTCCAATTCCCATTTCCTCCAACTGGACTGGATCCATTCAGTTTCAGCCAATTACCCCCCCACCATCAACTCCGATCCATCCAACTCCCTTCCTGTCCGTGCAGTCATGAATGATGCCAGCCAGTGACTTAGTGACGTCATGTGTGCCTACTGCACTGATTGCTGCTACTGTACCAAAGATGCTCCTGTTTTCTAAATTCAATCAGGAAGGCAACAATAAACTGCTAATTTCCCATTCCCTAATATAATACCTCACATTTAAATTAGGCCAGGTTTTCCCGTCCTACCAATTCCCACCAAGAAGCCACCATGTCTGATTCCACCATCATCATCCTCCTCCAACTTCAAGTATTATCCTCCCCCCCTCCCAAACCCACCCAATCTCAGTGAATTTAAGTCCTCCTCTGGGTCTCTCACATTTATTTTACAATGATGGAATGGTATATAGTCATTACAAGTTTACACAAGTTAACACAACTAGCCTTAGCCAACTTTGTTCAACATCATGCTAGTTTTCCTTCCCAACAAGGATAGTAGGGATTTGTGAAGGATGCACATAATCATACAGCACAACAGGACATGAGGACAGCAATAGGTAAATTATAATTTCCCTATTCCCTTGGCCTCCATTCCCCAACTGCTCCTGAGTTAGTACCACTGCCACCACCCATGTGCCCCACCTGCGGCTATTTTACCCACCCCACCACCCCACTTTTGTATAAATAAAATAACAATAAGAACTGGCCTGAGTAGGAGCAAGGTAGCCTCAGGCTTCTACAGTCCTCAAGAAGGACTCTTCTCATCAACTCTCTCAACTCACCACCGGCTGGCCCAGGTTCTCACTCTGTCTCTCCAACTATCTCATGTGGCCTGGGTACTTGGGGAGGGACTCGGGGGATGCAGGGAGATGATCTGTAATTCGGGGGATTGACTGCTCAGTTGGGAACTTGGGAGTCAGTCAGTCAGACTACAAAAATTGCCTCTGTGCGGTCAGTGGGCCTAAATTTAGTCCCCGCACTTCACTAATGCTCTCTTGGTTGCAAACTTGCTCCTCTCTCCTCGCTGCTCCTTCTGGATTTCTCTCCCTCTGCACATGAAGCCCACATGCAGATCACACTGAAGAACACCCACTTTCAGATAGTGGAAAGGGATTAGCTGAGTTTTCCTCTATCTCCACCAACTGAATCACAAAAAAAAAAAAGCTTTTCCAGGTGCATACTACTGCCCATGTACTGCACATCTGCACCCCTTCACACACCAGGAAATGTGGTCGACACACTGTGATTTACCGTGAGCAATGGTTACCACGGTTTGGAAAAACTGTCATGTTGCCTATACCATATGGTTTCAAACCACGGTATACCATCACACTGGTATACCATGACAACCCTACTGTATACTGTAATGAAAATCAGCTCACAGATAGATATTTAAAATATTTTACCTTGGTAGGTAAATGGGTTTACTTTGCTGGCCACATGTCCTCCTTAGTCTGCATTCCATAGCCAGTGATCTCAATCCCCCCCCCTCATGCAGGATAGAGATGTACAAGTCTTGTACATTCATGGTGATAAGGATGCAATTTTTCTTTCTTTGATAGCTGTGTTAACTTGCTCTGTCAACCTAAGGGTGTGTTTGGTGTCTTGTATGAAAGTATCCATCTTATCTATGTTTTATAAATGTACTCTTCTAAGAGGTTCCATAAAGTAATTGACATAGCTGGATAAAGGTTCCAGTTTAGAGTCTATTCCAGAAACTTTAGGAAGCCCAAGAGGTTTATGGGGTTTGTATGAATTTTGGGTACATTATAAAGAAAGTGATTTGGGGATATTGTTTCTTGGGAATGTGTGTTTCCCATTCACTGATCCAGCCCATCTCCTGGGCCCAGGATACTACTGCAAACAGAAGCAAAGAAACACAATTTGATGGCAGATAAAGACTGCTTGACCCAAGCAGTCTGCCCACTGTTTTTCCATGTCTATACTGTCACATAGCAGACCGCACTTGATCTGTGCCCCCCCTTTCTTTCTAATAAGATTCCCATGTGCCTATCACATGCATTCTTGAATCTCACCACTGATTTTACCCCCACCACCACAGCTGGAAGCCTGTTCTAGGCATCCACTACTCTTTCAGTGAATGAGTACTTCCTCACATCCCTCTTAAATGTATCCCTTCGAGCTTCATTGCATGCCTATTGCTCTTGTACATCTCTTTATCTGAAAAATACCCCTCCATACCTTATTTACCATGTGAGGTATTTATAGGTCTCTATCATATCCCGTTGTCCCTCCTCTCTTCTAGTGTGTACATATACAGGGGGAAAGGAACAGA
This sequence comes from Neoceratodus forsteri, assembly GCA_016271365.2. NCBI lineage: Eukaryota > Metazoa > Chordata > Ceratodontiformes > Ceratodontidae > Neoceratodus > Neoceratodus forsteri. The sequence continues at coordinate 612,915,949 of CM028134.1, forward strand.
AGTATTAGAAGGAGAGGGGAGAACAAGGAAGGCAAAATTGAAAAAAGGGGTTGTAGTAGTACAAATTTTATTGAGTAACTATAAAGTATTTAAAATTCATAAAAGGGCATTAAGACACATATATGTTTACAATTTGATGAAATCATATATTCTAACATACTTATATAAAATGCCATTTACAGAACAAATTAGTATAACTGGTTAACAGATTACAAATTAGATACCTTAAACAGTAATTATACCAAGTACACTATACATTTAAAATATAGAAAAATAAATATCAAAAACAGTACATTTACCACTTAGTCCTATGTGCAAAACATCAACTAAGTTAGTTAAAGTATCCTAAAGAAGGATTTAGAAATTGCCAGGTGTTCATCAGCAGCTCTACAGCCTTGTCTATTTTATTGTATGTCATGTTGTTGTAGTATCAATCTTTTTCATTTTGTATTGCTTTATTCTGCTGATTTGAAGGAAGTATTGTGCAAGACTTTCTATGGAGTAGTCATCCACAGTGTAAAGAAGTTCTGTCATTGTATTTTTATCAACATTATTCCAGTCATTAACCATCATTGTTAGACAATGTAATTTTTGTACCATGGGCAGACCCACGAGAAATGTTGAAAATCCTCTTTCTCACTTATAGTACAGAAACATTCCTGGATTACAGGAGGAAGTTTATTAAATCTAGCTTTGATGATATCACTTTCAAAGCATTCAAATTTATGTCTTGTGAATGTTTTTCTAGTTGGTCCTGTGAGGCTGTCCAAGGTAGTATTTTAAAACCATATGTTCCAGAATGAACAGGAAAACATGCAGAATGCTTGGTATTAGAAATACCTTCCATATATAATTTTTTTATCCAAAAGTTCTGTATTTTATTTTGATGTGATCTTTATATTTCTAACTCAATGTGATATTATTATTGACATACTGAATTAACATGGAAAGCTCATACTTCCCTAAGGTCTGACATATTTTATTAAACCAACTAGTCAGAGTACAAGTATTATCCAGCCAACTCATTTTCTCCAGGAGACATTTGGGGTGGAGCCTGTCCTGTGGCATTCTTATTATTTTCATCCAATAACTTAATTTTCTGACATCCATTATTGCCTACACAGTATACAGTTGGAAGGCCTGGTTCAGAACAAATCTAAATAGCAGAACATTAGTGCCCCACCCCTAGAGTAGTTCTTAAGAGTTTGTAGATAGAGATGGTTAGATTATCAGGGTTTTTGCAGTCCCAGATTTCAGATCCATATAAAAGTTGTGCAAGACAATTAACTTTAACTGCTGCTACTAGTGGCCTCCTTCTGCATCCACTGTATGGTACATTACATTTGTTTAAGACTTGGGTGGTTTGTTTGTTTTTTGCCTGATCTGTAACATAATTCAAGTGTTTAGACCAAGAAATATTTGAAGTGAATGTGACTCCCAAATATTAATGTTACAATATCTGCGTTAGTTAATTTTTGAATGCCAACCCACCATGAACCTGATAATTTTTTTGTACCAAAAATCATAGTTTGTGTTTTTTGAATTTTTATATTTAGTTTTAATTCATTTCACTCAAGAATTGGAAAGTCCAGTTTTTATTTTTTTTGTAAACCACTTTTTGTTAATGCCATTAAAATTATATCATCAGCGTATGACAGGGCTGGGCATAATATTTGAAGAATCTGCATTAAGGTTTTCAATGTCTCTAAAAATCTCATCTATATAGAAGCAGAATTGAGTCAGTGCCAGGGCACAAACTCGAGGCACTCCTTTGTTAATACTGATTTTTTTGAGAGTTCCCCTTTCATGCCCATTATCACACTGGCCCATGTATTACTATACATGTGACAATGATGGGTCCAAACATCTCTCTAACATCCTAGCCCAAAGGATTGCTCTATTGATCATGTTGAAAGTGGATGAAAAGTCCACAAATTCAACATGATTTTTTTGTTTTCTTAAAAGCACACATTTTTCAGTCAGATGAAAAGGAAAAAAGCAATTACCTACAGTAGAATAGTTACTTCTGAATCCAGCTTGCAATTCTGAAATACCTCCAGTTGATTAATCTGCATTTTTAATTTCACTAGAATAGTCTTAGACAAAAAATATTAAATTGATATCCAGTAAACTTATCAGCCTATACAGTCAGATCATTTGTATTGTCTTATTTTTGTGTATGGGAACAATAAGTGCTCCATGCCACGTGACAGAGAAATATCTCCTGCATGTATTAATTATAAAAAGGTTCAGGAACACTGCACCAGTATGAAGTGTTGCTTATATATACAGTACTTCAGCTGGGATTTTATCTAAACCTGGCACTTTATTCAGCTTTAAGGTTTTAATAGCTGTATATGCTTCTTGTCTGGTTATCACTAGTTTTCTGTAATCTGTCCTAGATAGAAACCCTTACCCAGATTTTTATGAAAAACAAACATTAGTAAAATGCTTGAGCCATTTTCCTTCTGAGATATGTAAATCTCAGGCATCCTTGTATTTATTTGTTCCTTTAGTTACATATAGCTAAAATCATTTCCTATCTTTATCCTCTATTGCAATTAGCATTTTCTCTCATTTTTTTAATAAAAAGGCTTTTTTTCATTTAAAAATGTTTGTATTGTTCTTGCTCTTGATTCAATTTTTTTTTGCTCATTCCTTGCTCCCTGGCCTGCCTCTCCTTCCAGCTGCTCAAGGACCCCCCTGACCCTCTCGCCCTGACCCCCTTCCACTCACCTCACATTGCAGCCATCTCAGGAATGGCCCAGCATATCCCTTCGCCGAATGGGTCCCTCTCCTCTGAGTGGGAAGGCACCAGGAGGGGAAACCAGCGCACTCTCAATCAATCCTCAGGCACTGCTGAGGTGGATTCTGGGGTGTCAGGGCACTTGAGTTGGCAGGTGCTGGCAGCCATCATCCAGCCAACCAGGAAGCTGAGTTTCTGCTTTTCTCCCCAAGGGGTGTGATGTGCAATGGACGTCTAGGCTAATGCCGACGTTCACCACGCCCTTGAGTGCAATGGGGCTTGCTTGCACTGCTGCTCCCCCAGCCTCCACCATGAGGCAGCAGACAATGAGCCACATCCCCTCCCTCCCCCCAGAGAAGGCAAGCAGTTGCAGGATGCTCAAGCCTTTTCCTCCAGGCTGGCTCTCCAGTGACCCGAGTCCATTCCCGAACCTGGGTCGCTGGTGTCTCAAGCAGAAATCCAACAGCTGCGCCAATGAGCCGACTGATTTAAAATTTAAAATTGTCTCCTATCATTGAGATTCTTAATCAGGTAAGTATGGGCTCAGATTAGTGCTTTATAAATTTTACATTCCTTTTCAAATCAGCCACTACAGTTGTTAGAGTAAACAGCTGCTTTTGTAACTTGCCATTGTCACAATGGCTACCACACATTCCACCTTACTCAGACACACCTAGAAATTAGGTTTCAGTGCCCTTGGACCCCTTGCCTCTTCCTCTCCTCCTGTTCTACCCAAATACCCATAAAGAATCCTGCCTTTGATGCAATGGCCTGTTCTTTTCTTGTCACAGCCCAGTCAAGCAACAGGCACTTTGTTCCTCAATTTACCTCTGATCCCCTGGACCACTTTTGTTCTTTTTTTTACCCTCACTCTATTCTGTTTAATGTTCTGTATAAATTGTAACTTTTATGGATTCTTGTTTCAATAACATGTGCCTGACTGTACCCTTCATTATACTGCGATTTATGATCTTGTCGTGTAACAGTGTATATTATACTGTAAGTCACTACATTTGTATTATTTTCTACCAGGACCACCTTGTAAATGAGCTTGCTCACTGGAGTTTTTTCTGAAATGGACCTGAACTAACTGTATACAGAAGCATCAAGGGAGGTTGACTTTGAAAATTCCGACCTTCTACACAGCGATGGCACAATACTGACACCAGTATTGTGCCTCCCAAAACAGAAGTGCTTTCTGTGGGGGGGGGCAGTGCCCTCCCACACCCCCCCATGCAAGGAGCTCTGCCCCTGCACCTCCCAGAATTTTAGATTATCAACTACATGACAGAGTTATTCTGGGGAAGGGGCAGAACACTGGGGGAAAGCATTACTCGGAAACAGATCATTACAGCGACTGTCACCATAATGGTCTATTTTCGAGTGTGGCTGTTGGGGTGTTGACCTGTTGGGGGCACCGCTCTATACAATTCTTTTTTCATGATATCTGATAGTTGGGCAAGAACTTCCCATAATACAAGGGCCATGGTTGATATTGTTAATTCTGGGTTCCATTGAGGGAAGAAAGCTCTAATCAGAGAAGTTACATTCTCTTTCAAGGTATTTGACAACATTATTCTTTTATTCATTGTGATTTCTGTCACTGGGACCATACGATTGATTGGGTGACAATTCACTTAACATACCCTTTAATAATAAGGGGAAATGATCACTTTCAGATATAGCTGGGATCTGTAAGCTATTCCAGGTGAAAATGGAGCCTGGCCAGATCGCAAGGTCTAAGCCCGAGGTGCCTGTTTGTTTGTTTTTTGAACTTTCTTTATGCCTCCTACTCATTGGTCTTCCTGGCCTCTCTCTGGTGTGGTCACTTGGGATGTCATCTTCTCCTGGACTCCTGAAGTCCCTCGACCAACTTCAGGTTTGGAGCCCATCTCCATCCAACTCCTCTGGTCACCCAACCCCCTGGTTCTGAGCCCCCAGGAGTGGAACCACCGTCTCCTACTGGTGCTCTATCTATAATCTAGTAGAGTGACCAGGGAGCAGAGGGAGAGCAATCGTCATCTGGCAGGACCCAGAACTGTGTGTGGTGGGGGCTGTCCCACTGGACCCACTTTCACCTACCAGCCAACCCAAGTCTGCTCCCAAACCCAGGTCCTTGGCATGGCACAAGGTGTGGTGTCCAGGGCCTCAACCTTTAATACCAATAGGCTGGCTAACATGAGGTGCCTGTTGATTTTATATAAGCACAGTTACCTTTTGGATCACTGTTTAATCTACCATTGAGAGGGTACATGTTTGCAATTTTAATATCTTAATTAGTTTGGTGCCAGATTTGTTCTTTGTAGGGTCCATTGGGTTCCTTTGAGGAAATGGACATGACAGGCTGGTACTATATATTCAAATATTGTATTGCCAACAAGCTCATTAAAGTCAACTGTCCTGCCATTCAGGTCTCTCAGAAAAAAAAAATATTCCTAGTCAGGATAGCCAGCTTCAAGGTTCTACACAAGGATACTAAAACTATTCCAAAGATCTTCTTGATAGATCCTCAAGGCCTTAGGGGGAATATAGGAATTAATAAGAATCATCTGACTATCTTTCCTTTCCAATTTAGTATTTGTAAACATTTTGAATGAGTGAATTGTCTCCATGTTCTCAAAAGAGCCTGTCTTACTATAAGCTGCAATTCCTCCAGCCCTTCAGCCATATTTACTAGATTTTTCCCTAGGACAATTCATTATTTCATACCTATTTAAACAGATAGTATCCTTATTATGCCTAGTCTCTTGAAGGTACAGTGTATCTCCTTTCATAACTTAGTCCCTCCAGTCCTCATCAACTAATTTATGATCCATTCCAGCTATATTACAGGATATGAAGAGAAGCATGGCATTAGTATTTAATGCTAGTGCCTCATCAGAAACACTCTTTCTGCTTATTGAGCTTTCATTCTCTTTATCAGGGACAAGTCAGTCCCTGTATCTTGCCAGATTCAAATATATATATTTTTTCCAATTGTTTAACTAGGAGTGGCACACTAAGCTGAAAACTTGTTTATAGGTGTGACCTGGGAGCACAGGGAAGTTAAGTGACTTGCTCAGGGTCACACAGTATATGCAATTGGTGGCTGTGGGATTCAAATCCAGGTCTCCAGATTTGCAGCTCAGAGCCTTGAACCACTGCACTATACTGCCTCCCATTTGTTGAGAAATTAATTGAAATTAACATTACAGTAAGACCTTGTCCTATTGATCATCTACATGTTTTGATAAAAAAATGGATGCATTGACTACAGTAAGTAAAGGCCTAATTCATCCATTATCTTTTCTTTTGTAAGGGTGTCTTCTGGCACTTTTCTCCCATTAACTAAAACATCTATTCAATTACCCACACTATTCATGTTTACTTCCAGTATGCCATATTTCCCTACTGAACTTGAAGGAAATTTTCTACAAAATTGGCCAAAGCTTCCCTCAGTCTGTCAGGATTTTTATTTCCACTTGCCTGCTTTGGCAGACCAAAAAGACAGACAAACAGAGTCAGGGCTACCTTTTGAACTGGTGACCTTATTTAAATTGAACTCCTTTTTATTTGGAAAGAAGATGAATACCTCATTGTCCTTTAGGGCATAGGCATTATTAAAAAAATAAAAAGCTATCCTTGGTGAATACACATGTGCATAGTAAGTATAGGGCATACAGGCAGATTGGATGGGCCTAGCGATCCTTATCTGCCAACATTTTGTATTTTTCTATGTTACTTCCACCATCTTCTGTCACTGTCCAAACATCTTGTATGTCCTGTATGCTAAATTCTATATCAAGTTCTAGTGTAATGAAATCAACTAAATGTTGAGTTAGATTTCCATTATTATAATAGATCCAGTTTGTGGGACCCACAAATCTTAAAGGGAAACTCTGCTTGAGTCCCTCAGTGCAGCAGTGGCTGCAGATATGCCGATTAGGGCTTTCAACATAAAATAATTTATTTTTACTACTTGGTACCCCAAATTTTAATGAAAATGATCCGCTCGCTTCATCATGGCGACAGACCCCCAGATGGCCTTCTTGCACACCTCAGGTGACTTTTGCAGCAGTTATGCTAATGAGGGCTACCAAAAAATGGCAGATGTTGGTAGCCTCATTAGCATAACCTTTATGTATGGAAGTCACCTGAGGTGCGCGAGATGTCCACCTGGGGGTCTGTCGCCATGATGGAGTGAGCAGATCTTTTTCATTAAAATTCTGGGCACCAGATAGTAAAAGAAATTATTTTATGTTGAAAACCCTAATTAGGCATTTCTGCAGCTGCTGCTGCACTGAGGGACTCAATCAGAGTTTCCCTTTAATATCAGGAAATGTTTATTTGAAATCAGTTTTGCAGGGGAATTGTCCTCATAATTGCTCACTTTTTGTGAAGTAATTTCTAATTTATTTATTATTTTACTGCATTTAAAATGTATATTGTTCCTTTCTTTTACCCAAGTATTTTGTACTCCTTCATTCATGATTTAATTTTTATTTTGTTCCCATTCTATAAGAGGCCTCAGTTGATATATAGTCCCACAAATGTTCACCAGGAGTTCAACTTCTTTTTGTAATGTATTTAATTGTAAGTTTTAGTTACAGGCTGCTAGTATTGGATACTCAGAATATGACCCAAATTCCATATTTATATTAGAATTTGTAGTTATTGATGATAGGGTACTAGATAATGTACAAATCACATTGTTGTGCTTACTTCCCTCTTGATTCTAAGTGTCATATTTTGTTTTGAACTGGATTTTCATATACTAGCCTTCCTTTTTTAGTATTTGTTTTCCTAGTTTTTAAATACTTTTTATAAATTTTTAGATATTTTATACCATAGTAATGGGGCTAGAATCTGATCTTTTCCTTTCAGTGACAGAGTTGAATAATAGAACAGATAAGGGGCATTCCATAGAGGAAGATTATTTTATAGAAATAATAATAGTTAATAGTAGCAAGAGTACCACTGCACAAAGGAATAGATGTGCCAGTTCAAAATCATAATACAGTAGAAGTAGTGACCAACTGGTCTCAGAGACTGGCACCACTCAAAAGGCCAAGCTAGCAATATGCTACACAGTTCCTTATCAGCTTTGTTTGAAAAATAAAGAAATGCACTCACCACAGTATCTGTAGGGCACAAATCACTTTAATTCATGTGTTCATAAAAAGATCCATGCATAAAAGAACTTCAACAGATGAGCAGCAATTTGGACATATAAAGCTTGAATCCAGAAATCCACAAAGATCTCAAAAATGCCCCGCTTCACCCGCTCCACCTGCACAGTGTTACAAAAGCACACTAGTCACCTGACATGTTTCACTCTTGTGAGCTTTCTCAAAGGTGAAACATGCCATGTAAAACCTCCCTTTTTATTATTAGGGTCCCATTAAAGTAGCAGTGCACAAAAACACTAATACCATTAAGCCAGCATATTAAAAATGTAAAATCTGTTTAATCTAAATTCATGCCGCTATTGCAAATTTCTCTTAACTAGTTAGTATGTTGATCTTAGCACCACATTTAGCATCTAATTTAATACACAGGGGACAGCATGATCCTTCTGTTATTCTTTTATTTTTTTTAAAAGACCAACAAAAATAGGAAAGTGCAGCCAGTGCTTTACAGTCACAATATGGGCACCTATCCAACTAGATTTTATATCCATCATCTACAGTAGGACAACTAGTGAGACAGTGCTTCTAGCCAGCATCTTAAAAATGCAGGTGCAAATCTGCAAAATAAAACAAAAACAAAAAATCACCATTAGAGTATAAAGTGCATGAACCTATGCTATCACTAAGGTGTATACCATTAGTGTTAGCTAAAATTTAAGACACTAAACATTCAATTCATAATCAAATTTGGGGACTCAAGGCAACAGTGCATGTCTAGGAGTGTGTCTTTTATGATTTTTTTAAAAACAGTTTAATCTTGAAAAAATCCAGTACTGCTCACGTTTTAGGAGGAGGTTATCAAAATCTCCCCCTCGATGCAACAGCACTGTTTTTTCCAATCCTTGAAACATGAAGCCATGTAATCGTATATCGTGCTGCTTCATCATATGAACAGCCAATGCATTTTTTTCTGCTTTGTTCTCAATTGCCCTCTGATGTTCAACAATTCGGGTCTTAAAGGCCCTTTTTGTTTTTCCAATGTAGAGTGCCCTACAACAGCAGGTGGCCATGTAAATTATACCACTTGTTTTACATATCATAAAACTTCTTACTGGAAATTCTTTTTGTGTAAGTGGATTTTTAAAAATGTTAGTATTACATACAAAACCACAAAATTTACGTTACCATATCTGCGGCTACCATTATCTCTCCTTTGTAGCCACATTTGTGGATTTGGGACCATCGGTTCAAATGACTGTACCAAACAGTCCTTAAGGGTAGACCCTCACCTATATACTAGTTTTGGGCGATCCTCAGCTAGTTCTTTCAACCCTGGATCTTGCTGGGCAATGTGCCAATGTTTCTTAATAATGGTAGGAATCTGTCTTGATTGTGCACTGTAAGTGCTCACAAAGCATGTCTGTGCATCCTGTTGCCATGTATTCCCTCTGTCATTGTTTTCTTCCAGTAAACTCCCTCTTTCCAACTGGTCAGCTTCTAATTTGGCCTTATCAATAATTGCCCTTGCATGCCCCCTTTCTCTCAGTCAATTTTCTAACTTTTCAGCCCATTTCTCATATAGCTCAGGGGTACCACAGTTCCTCTTGGTCAGTACAAATTGCCATTTTGGTATTGCTTTAATGACATGTTGTGGATGGCTACTACTTGCCATCAATAATGTATTGCAGTCTGTTAATTTATGAAACAAGTCTGTGGTAAATCCTCCCATGCTATCCTTAAGTATGACAAGATCTAAAAAATTTATTTGGTTTGTACTATAAGTCATACCAAATTTAAGGTTATGGTTACTGGTTTCCAGATAGTTAATGAATTCTACCAGTTTCAGTTCAGTACCCTTCCAGATCAGCAACACATCATCTATATAACATTTCCTTAGATCGATGAGTTGCTTGAATGGGTTAGAGTCTGATCTTATGTCTTTCTTATCCCATTTGGCCATAAACAGGTTTGCAAAGTTGGGGGCAATACTTTCCCCCATTGCCATCCCTTTTACCTGTAAATAGAAGTCATTTTTGTAAAAGAAGCAATTGCAAGATAGAACAAAATTTGCTAACTTGACTAAAACCTCTGCACTAAGTTCCTTCAGTTCTCTAGATTCCAGGAGATATCTTTAGGATTCTAAACCATCTCCATGTGTAATATTTGTATACAATGCAGTCACATCTAGTGTGACCAACAAACTGCTATCCATAGTTGCCACATAATTTAGAATTCATAGTACTTCACCTGTGCCTTTCAGGTATGCTGGGGTGCTTTGAGCCAGGCAACTGATACCGGGCATCTACCAGTTTAGCTAGGGCCTCAGTCAATGAGTTGTGACTGGAAATGATGGGTATACCCAGAGAGTCTATAAGGCTTTTATGAATTTTAGGCAAGCAGCAGAAAGTTGCTTGTATGGGGCAGGGAACATGTAAATATTTCGCAACATTTTTAGGTAGCAGATGATTTGTATCCACAACATCCAAATACCCATCTATTTTTTTTTTGAACATATTAGTAGGGTCAGTACTCAGAAGTTTGTAAATGGTTTAATCACTTAACTGTCCTGTCTATCATAGTTCTTACTATTTTGTAACACAATTGCGCCTCCCTTATCTGCAGGTTTTATTATTAAAGTAGTGTTTTTTTTCCAATTTCTCAAGTGCATTTAATTGTACTTTACTCAGATTATGGAAATATTTTTTTTTTGCAAATCCTGATCAAGATGCTCTATGTCAGATTCACAGCACTTGAGAAAGGTCTGCAGGGCGGGGGTCATCAGGGGACAAAATGTGGACTGTGGTTTAAATTTTTGAATTGCCTCACTGAGCATCATTACTATTACATTCTCCTCCACACAGTTGTCCCCATTCCCATTATTTTCTTCACTTTTCCATTTAAAAAAGATTTTAGACTCAGATTCCTGCCCATTTTCTGTAAGTCAATGCTCGTATCAAAGATGTTAAACCTCTTAGTGGGCACAAATGATAAACCTTTCTCAAGAACTCTATGTTTTGTATCAGAGAGTTAATAGTCTGATAAGTGAATTACATTCATTGCATTCATAGTTGTTGCATTATCTGCTCTCCTACAGCCTCTCCACTCTCTGACTCAGTTGTTTCCTTGACTTCCACCCCCTCTTTGCACCTCCTCTCCTTGTCCTCTTCCAGCCGGGTTCCAGTGATTTTGGCATTGACTGCACCGTGGAACAAAGGGGGTTGGGAGTTGTTGGTGTGCAGTTGGAGTGGCACATATTGCTTCCTTCTCATCTTCCTCTAAAAAAACATTAGGACTTATACTGACTTTGTCTCCACTGTTTTGAAGACAAACTGTAATTTGTTCCACACCAATCCCAGAGCTTTCTCCATCCTGACTTGTGCTTTGTTTTCCATGACACCAATCATAGACTTTCCCTTTTTATGTTGATTGTGCACATGCGCAAGAAACATGTTGTGTCAGCTTTCTCCACAAGCAGGTTGAGGAGGCATGGCACTGTTGTGCCCAATGCCCCCACAGCCTGCAAAGGCTTGTCTCCCATCCCCCAATGCTGTGGCATGCTGCTGCTGACACTAGTTCAGCCAGCATGCCACAACCTTCTAAAAAATCAGCTGCTGTAATCAGGAGCTGCCTCATCATTGCAGCGTGAGCCATCCGCTGCAATGAGGGAGCGACCCATCATTGCAGGGCAGGATGTAGGATCCCTGATATTGTTTGTGAACATGGCGGTGGCTTGCCATCATATTCACAAACAATATTTACCCCCCCATGTTTATTTGCTGATGAGGGAGCCCACTCCCCAACAGCATAATGTAATCCCCCATTTTATTGTCTGCTGACAGGAAGCCCAATCCCCATAGGCAGAAAGGAATTCCCTCCCACTTTTGTTGTTTGCCGATGGTGGTGCCCAATCCCCTGTTGGCTACAGCTGCCCCCCCAGAAAAATAAGACTCCGGTGGCATGCTGGGAGCCTTCCCCAGTGTGCCACATGCCCCTTTTGTTGTTTGCCAATGGGGGTGCCCAAACCCCCATTGGCTACAGCTGCCTCCCCAAAGCAAGAGTCCGGTGGCATGCTGGGAGCCCACCCTAGCATGCCACATGCCCCTGTAAAGTTGAAAACGGTCCCGCAATTTTTTTTTACCTGCAAAAAAGGAAACGGTTCCTCGTAGTCTCCCTACACCCCTCCCACAACCTGCACCCACCCACTGTGCACCCTGCCTCCCCACACCCCCACACCCCATACTCACCTCTGGAGCTTGGTGCAATGATCTTCCATGGACCAGGAACATGTCTGCACTCTTCAAAGCCAACCGTGAAGTGAGGAAATGCCGGTAAGCTGTATAATGTAATAAATAGGGTTTTTTTCAATTTTAGTGCATATCTAGGCATTTTTGGGAATTTTTTCACCAAATTTTCAACATGGGGTTTTTGGGACCCCTCCTCATGAATTCTTGAACTGTCATGGTGTTAATTGGCCCCGGAAGGTGGTTTCACGGTCACTGTGCAGAATCACCCTTCGGGGCCAATTAATGAAATGATAGTGCTGGTGTTCATGAGGTGGACTCTCAAAAAGCCTATGTTGCAAATTTGGTGGAAAAAATCCAAAAAATGACTGTTTTATGAGCATGCGTTGCGCAGTTGCTATGTACACTCATAACTTCATGAATTTACAATATTTTCACACCAGATTTTCAACATTGGCACTTTGTCACACCTCTTTGTGAGCAGTATAGCTGTCATTGTTCACATCCTGGCCAAAATGTGTTTTTGCACTTCTGGTACAGAATAGCACGTTTGCTGTGGGAAATCAGTGTTCTGGACAGACTAAGAAAATGACAGTGACATTGTTCATGAGTAGAGGTCCTAAAATGCCTATGTTGAAAATTTGGTAATGATACTCCATAAAATGACTGTGTTTCGAGCGTGTGTTGCGCAGTTGGCACGCACGCTCATAACTTCACAAACTTATAATATTTTCACTCCAGATTTTCAACTTTGCCGTTTTCCAAGACCTACTTATAAACAGTGCAGCCGTCATTTTTCCCATCCTGGCCGAAATGTGTTTTCACGCTTCCAGCGCAGAATAGAGCAGTTGCTGTGGGAAATCACTATTTGGGACAGATTAAGAAAATGACAATGATACTGTTCATGAGCAGAGGTCCTAAAATCCCTATGTTGAAAATTTGGTGATGATAGCCCATCAATTGACTGTTACAAGTGTGTGTTGTGCACTTTCCATGCACTCTTGTAACTTCACAGATTTGTAATATTGTCACACCATATTTTCAACAGTGCCATTTTTTCACACCTCCTTATAAGCAGTGCAGCTGTCATTTTTCACAGCCTGACTGAAATGTGTTTTCACAGTTCCGGTGCAGAATAATGTGGTCACTGTGGGAGGTCAGTGTTCGGGACAGATTAAGAAAAGGACAGAGGCACTGTTGATGAGCAGAGGTCCTAAAATCCCTATGTTGAAAATTTGGAGACGAAACTCCATAGCATGACTGTGTTACAAGCGTGCGTTGAACTGTTTCCATGCACCCTTGTAACTTCGCAAATTTGTAATACTGTCACGCCACATTTTCAACAGTGGCATTTTTTCACAACTCCTTATGAACACTACAGCTGTCATTTTTCACATCCTGGCTAAAATATGTTTTTGCACTCCTGCCGGACAATAGCACAGTCACTCTGGGAAATCAGTGTTTTGGACAGATTAAGATCGACCGAGTGTGGGGAGTGACCAAGCTCAACTGAGCTCTGTTGGGACTGTTGCAGATTTGTTTGTGGACAGACAAAGGCCCCAACACAAGGGCCCAGTACAAAAGGGCAGCCTGCAGCACTGGGAGAAACAGAACGACAGAGCGAGTGAGGGAGGGGGAGTGAGCGAACTCGCTGAAGCACTGTCAGGACTGCTGCAGATTTCTTTGTGGCAGAAAAAGACATCAATACAGGCAGGGGCCCAGTACAAAAGGCCAGCCTTTAGTGGTGGGAGAAACATTACAAGCGAGTGAGACAAGGGGACTTAGTGAGCTCAACAGAGTCCTATCAGGACTGCTGGGATTTCTTTGCAGGCAGAAAAAGGCGCTAATGCAGGCAGCAGCCCCATACATAAGGGCAGCTTGCAGCGCCAGGACAAACAGAATGAGCAATGAGACAGGGAGACTGAGCGACCTCAATGGAGCTCTGTCAGGACAGCTGCAGATTTCTTTGTGGACAAACAAAGGTGCCAATGCAGCCAGGAGCCCCATACAAAAGCGCAGTCTGCGGCGCCAAGAGAAACAGAACAAGCAAGAGACAGAGTGGTAGTGAGTGAGCTCAATGGAGCTCTAGTGTGACTGCTGCAGATTTCTTTGTGGCAGAAAATGTGGCAATGCAGGCAGGAGCCTAGTACAAAAGGCCAGCTTGCAGCGCTGGCAGAAATGGAATCGATAGTGACAGAGGGGGAGTGAGCAAGTTCAGTGGAGCTGTTTCGGGACTGCTTCAGATTTCTTTCTGGCCAGAAAAGCCGCCAGTGCAGGCAGCAGCCCAGTACAAAAAGGCAGCCTGCAGTGCCAGGAGACACAGACCAAGTGAGTGAGGGAGGGGGAGTCAGTGAGCTCAATGGGACTCTATTGGGACTGCTGCAGATTTGTTTGTGATCAGAAAAAGGCAGCAATGCGTGCAGGGGCCCAGTACAAAAAGGCAGCCTGCAGTGGCAGGAAAACCAGAATGAGCAAGTGAGTGAGCTCAACACAGCTGTATTGTAACTGCTGCAAATTTCTTTGTGGGCATAAGAAGGCAGCAATGCAGGCAGAAGCCCAGTAGAAAAGGGCAGCCTGCAGTGCCGGCAGAACAGAATGAGCGAGTGAGAGAAGGGAAGTGAGCGAGCTCAACGCAGCTTTGTCGGGACTGCTGCAGATTTCTTTGTGGGCAGAAAGAGGTGCCAACAGAGGCAGGAGCCCAGTACAAAAGGGCAGCCTGCAGCGCCAGGAGAAACAGAATGAGCGAGTGAGAGAGGCGGAGTGAGCCACCTCAATAGACCTCTGTCAGGACAGCTGCGGATTTCTTCCTCAGCAGAACAAGGTGCCAACGTAGGCAGCAGCCCAGTACAAAAGAGCAGACTGCAGCACCAGAACAAACAGATTAAGCCAGAGACAGAGGGCCACTGAGCGAGCTCAACAGACCAACGCAATCAACATTCGGCATTGACAAATGCATGTTTATAGTCTCTCTCGTCTAGCTCAAATTTTGTTTCTTAAAGTTTCTTATTTTATCATATTGTTTTTTTAACCAGGAGAGTCACACTAAGCTGATAGCTTGTTTACAGGTGCAACCTAGGAGCACAAGAAAGTTAGATGACTTGCTCAGGGATCCACAGTATGCAAGTGCAGGCTGTGGGGTTCAAACCCAGGTCTCCAGGTTTGCAGTTTAGAGCGTCAAACCGCTGCGCTATACTGCCTCAGAAGCTTTTTCTCCTTAATTTCCTTATTTCCTTAAGCTGTCCACAAATGTCTCAGAAAGTTGTTGAAAATGTGGTGTGCGAGAGAAAATTTGAAGTGCAACCTCTTTAGTATTTAGTTCACATTCAATTTCTTTCTGTATAACTGCATTTTCCTCCAGAATTAGTGTAATGTATTCCTTCCCCGCTCTAGTGCATATGCTATCCCATTTCTTTTGGAAGCCTTCTAGATTCACACCAAAATTAGGTTTTTAAGCACACAGATCTCTCTGGGAACATTTTCAACTTCAAGATAGGCCTTACAAGTAATTTCCTTCAGCTGGAGCTGTTTTAGTTTAAATGCGTTTTTTTTTTTCCAAATTGAGTAAAGGCTTGTTTGGCATTATATGGTCCTTGTATTGCACTGCTTGAGTCATTCAAAATGTTCATATAGCTGGTTACACTGGTGGTTTTCCTAAGAACAAATTGCTTGAGTGAGCAGGTGTCCTGCCTGTGCTACACCTGCAGTGAATTAGCCATGAACAGATTCAATTACCACTTAAAGCAGGAGCACAGTTCCAGAAACCAGGTGCAAAAGAGAGGAGGCCTTTTCTTTAATGCAACCTGTGCAAGTGGTAAATTTATCAATTGTTTGTAGTAGCAAGAGTGCCACTGAACCAAGGAATAGGCGTGCCAGGTCAAAATCATAATGAAGTAGAAGTAGTGACCGACTGGGTCTCAGAGACTGGCACCACTCAAAAGGCCAAGCTAGCAATATTCTACACAGTTCCTTATCAACTTTGT
Organism: Neoceratodus forsteri; assembly: GCA_016271365.2. Lineage (NCBI taxonomy): Eukaryota > Metazoa > Chordata > Ceratodontiformes > Ceratodontidae > Neoceratodus > Neoceratodus forsteri. The sequence goes on from CM028134.1 coordinate 612,932,024, forward strand.
CCGAAAAAAAAGAAGAGCACCCACCACGGTATCTGTAAGGTGCAAATCACTTTAATTCATGTGTTCATAAAAAGATCCATGCATAAAAGAACTTCAACAGATGAGCAGCAATTTGGATATATAAAGCGTGTACCCAGAAATCCACAGGACAGTGTCTTGTTACATGGGGCACAGGCTTGTCCCTAGTCTGGGCCACAGTCTCCACTCCCCAGCCATGGTTTATGTCCATGTCTACACAGACATAGCTGTGGAGGGATTTGGGATGCTAGTCTGGTTGTCACCTTTGTGGATTGCATATGAGTGATGGTCTGCTGGTCTTGCTCATTGCCCTGCTGTGCGTTCACCCAGCTCACATCATTGGCCTGTGGTACTTGGCCCACACTGCAATGTCTCACTCTCTATGGGGTGCTTCAGGCTGCACATGGCTGACTTGGGTTGTTTTCCACTGCTGTAGCGTAGGTCACCGGGGGCATGCCACAGTGCGTTTGTGTCTTCACCTCTACCACCCTTCAACAGTGTTAGCCACTGGCACTTTCACATTCACATACATTACTTTGCTGTCTGATGGTGGTGTCCTATTCCACTTGGCGTGCAGCCCTCCCTACTCCAGTGGTCAGGCATGGCCTCATTCTGTTGCCCCACACATACATACATACAGTATATATATATATAGATAGAGAGAGAGCGCTATATATATATATATATATATATCTCTCTCTCTATCTATATATATATATATATAGCTATATATATATATATATATATATATATCAATAATCATTGAACAGGTGCAGCACAGAGCCACCAAGATGATTAGGTCACTATAGGGTAAGCCGTATGAACAAAGGTTAGATGAGCAGGGACTCTATATTTTGGAAAGAAGAAGCAGCAAAACAGAAGACGTGTTGATGATGTCCAAGATTATAGGGGACAAGAACTTTGCAGATGGTCTAGGTTTAAGATTTAACATAAGAGAAATTTACTTGAAATGTTATAACAAACAGCTCCACATCTATCCAAATATAAAAGAATAGTATAAGAGGCTACTTTACCTACAGAGCCACAAACATGTGGAACAGCCTGCCAAATGAAGTAGTCAATGAAAACACCCTGAATTCATTTAAACCTAAACTGGACAGATTCTTGCTGTCCATATGCTAGTAATGTGGCCTCATTAAGATGGGAAACAGGCTAGATGGGCATTTGCCTTCTTCTGTCTGACAACCAAGTACTGAACCGAGCATTGAGTATTGATTTATTTACACAGATACACAGAAATGTGATGGCAGAGAAAGGCACCACGGCGCATCTAGTCTGCCCAACACCCTACCTCCCCCCTACTGTTATGCTTCCACCCACTTTTCCCAACCCCTTAAATCTATCCCAAGCCCTCTTGAACCCCTCCACCATTTCAGCTGCCACTAACTCCTCCAACAGCTTGTTATAGGCCTCCACCACCCTCTCAGTGAAAAACTGCCCCCTGACATTATCTCTGTATTGCCCACCTTCCAGTTTGAGGCTATGTCCCCTCGTGTTCACTCCCTTCTTCAATTTGAACAAGCTGTTACCCTCTACCTTATTTATTCCCTTCAGATACTTAAAGGTCACAATCATGTATCCCCTCTCCCTCCTAGTCTCCAGAGGGTACAAATTCAGCCCTCTCAATCTTCTCTCATAGGGTACATTCTGCATTCCTCGTACCATTTTGGTTGCCCTTCTCTGCACCCTCTCCATCAGTTCAACATCTCTTCGTAGGTGAGACCTCCAGAATTGCACCCCATATTCCAGATGCAGCCTAACCATGGTTCTGTATAATGGCATTAGCACCTCTCTCTTCCAGCTATTAAAGCGCCTCACAATGCAGGCCAACATTCCATTTGCCTTTCCCACCACCCTGCAACACTGGCTGCCCACCTTGAGGTCACGCGATACCATAATCCCCAGGTCCCTTTCTGTTTCCTTCTCCTTAATCACCAACCCCCAAGGGAGTAAGTTTCCCTCCTATTCTTCCTCCCCAGGTGCATCAGCGACCACTTTTGTGTATTAAACTTCAATTTCCAGGTGTCAGACCACCTCTCCAGCCTCTCCAGATCTTGCTTCATGGCTTGCACCCCACTAGGTGAATCCACCCTATTGCAGACCTTTGTATCATCTGCAAACAGGCACACCTGCCCCTCCAGACCCTCCACAAGGTCACTAACATAGATGTTAAAAAGTATTTGTCCTAGCATTGACCCCTATGGCACCCCACTTGTCACTGCCAGTTCCCTTGAATGTGTCCCATTTACCACCACCGTCTGACTCCTTCCCTTCAACCAGTTTTCCACCCACCTGGTGATCCTGTTGTCCACCACTAGTCTGTCCAGCTTATGTACCATTCCAATATGCGGAACGGTGTTGAAGACCTTATTGAAATAAAGATAGGCCACATCCACTGCTCCTTCCTGGTCCACTATCTGTGTCACCCCATCAAAAAACTCTATCAGATTAGTCTGACAGGACCTTCCCTTGGTGAAGCTGTGCTGCCTGTCATCCTGCGTGCAATTCATCTCCAAGTATTCTATCAACCTGATCTTAAGTAGTGTTTCCATTACCTTCCCCACTACTGGGATAAGACTAATAGGATGGTGGTTTTTGACCTCGTCCTTCCGCACCCCTTATGTAGTGTGACCTCCTCTGCCCTCTTCCAGTCCGTTGACGCCACCTCTGTGACCAAGGACAAGTTAAACAGCCTCGCTAGATGCAGCGCCAGTTCATCCTTCACCTCCTTGAGAACCCTTGGGGGTATTCCATCAAGCCCCATTGCCTTGTCTACCCTATGTCTGCCCAGCAGTTCCCTTACTCCTTCAGCAGTGAATTCTGCCACAGCCACCTGCCTGTGGCTGTCACCCTCCCCACCCCTTCCTGGTCCCCTACCCTCCCTTTCCTCCATGAAGATTGAGGTGAAATAGTTGTTTAATGCCTCTGTTTTTTCAAAGTCCCCTTCCAGTATTGTTCCACTTTCCCCCCTTATCCTTCCAATCCCATGCTGTGCCCTCCTCCCTTCTCCAACGTACCTAAAGAAGGGTTTGTCCCCCCTCCTTGCCTGCTTCGCTATCCTCTCCTCAGTGGCCTCCTTAGCCCTCATTATCTTTTGCCCAGCCTCCTTTCTTTTTTCCCTGTAGATTTCCCTGTCCTCATCCTTTTGTGTCCTCCTGTACCTCTTGAATGCTCTAGTCTTCTCCTTGACCCCTAACGCCACCTCTCTAGTGAACCATAGAGGTCTTTTCTGTCTTCTATTCTTTCTTACCCTTCTTATACGTGAGTCCATGGCTTTAAATACCCCTCTCTTGATGGCTTCCCATAATTCCTCCACCCCTGCACATCTCCTATCCTCAACATTTCTTCCCCAACTACCTTCCTCATTCCATGAAAGTCAGCCTTTCTGAAGTCCATTACCTTGGTTCTTGTCCTAACCCTCTTCCTGCCCACTCTCACCCTGAACCTGACAGCCCTGTGGTCACTGGTGCCAAGCTGTTCTCCCACCTCCACCTCCTCCATGCTCTCCCCATTTGTGAGGACCACATCCAACAGGTTTACACCACTAGTGGGCTCACTGACCCTTTGTTGCAAGAATATGCCCTGAAGAGCCTCTAAGATGTCTCTGCTCCTTGTGGAGATTGCTGTCTGGCCCTCCCAGTTGATGTCCAGAAGGTTTAAGTCCCCAGCTAGCACAATTTCCCCTTTCCGTGCCATCCTCACTACTGATTCTACAAAGTGTCTATCCCCTTCCTCCCCTACATAGGAGGCCTATAGACTACCCCAACACACAGGTTTTCGCCCATTCCCTGTCTAGGGTGACCCACATTATCTCTGTTCCCCCCCTCCTCATCCTGCCCTTCCATGTCCCCAATGCCTTCCCTGATATATAATGCCACCCCTCCCCCCTTCCCCTTCCGATCTTTCCTAAACAACCGATACCCTGTGATCACTGTGTCCCAGGTGTAGTGCTCATTCCACCAAGTTTCACTCACTGCAGCAATGTCTAGGTTTTCCTCCATCATGGTGGCCTCCAATTCTCCCATTTTGTTCCCCAGGCTCCTGGCATTTGCAACGAAAGCCCTCAAACATGTAGCCCCATCCCATCCTTCCCTGCTGCTAAGTGTTCCCTTGATGAGTGTTGTGACTTTGGGGGGAGGCTGATAGCCTCTCTGCTCTGCTCTGCCTCACGTAAGGCTGGCCCTGTCCTTAGCCACCCCCCCATTTAGTTTAAATTGAACTTCCTTGCCATGAAGTCCCCCAGTTTACTCTTTAGTGCAGCTGCCCCTGAAGAGCGCAGGTGCAGCCTGTCATGGGCATACAGCCCCTCCTCCTCCCATGTAGAGCCCCAGTTACCTATCCTGCTGAACCCCATCCGACTGCACCAACCTTGTAGCCAATTGTTGAATGCCCTTATCTTCTCCATTCTGGGTGTGCTCGCTATTGGTACTGGCAACACCTCAGAGAAGGAAATGGAAGGAAAAACAGTGTTGCTCCTACAGAGCCCAGCAAGTTCCTTGAACCTTGCCTGTACCTCCATCAGACTGTTACCTTCCAAGTCATTTGTGCCCAGGTGAAACACCAGATGTGTCCTTTCATCCTGCTGCTTACCCCAGGAAGGAATATGATGCCTCACCTCCAGCACCGGCATCACTGGCATACACTGTACCCATACTGCATTGATTTTTGCTCCCTCCCTTCTTTCCCCATTTTAGCCCCTTAATTATTGAGTCCCCCAAGAGTGCCTCTCTACTGCCCCCTGCTTCCTGGGTGTCCTTTTGGCCTCTAGCTTTGTGTCGCGGGGTTTGGCTCCCTTTAAACTCCTCCTCATGTTCCATCCTGACTTGGTTTCTGCCCCTGCTCATCTTTTGATCCCCATCACCTAGCCTATCCTGATTTTTACCCACAACCAGCATCTGTACCTCTTCACCCTCTCCCTTTAGCCTTTCATCAGACTCCCCCCTCCTGTACCTCTTCATCCCTTGTACTTCCGCCTGGCTTCCTTCATCCCTGCAGATCCCTCCTGCTTCACTGCTTGAGCATGATCCAATTTCATCTGACTTCCCTCTAACTGCTTCTGGCCTTCCCTCATCTGCACTAGTGTGCAAAATTGTGCCAACTGTGCTTGATCCCCCTCCAACTGTGCCTGTCCTCCCCATCTTTGCAGAAGGTTTTGAGCACCGTACCCCACATGGGGAAGTCTTCCTCCTTACCACCCGCCCTGTCTACACATTTCCCCTCTCCTGCATCCTGCCCAGTGCATGCCCCAGCCTCCTATGGCAGCTTCTACCCTGCAGGGTTTCCTCCAGTTCATTTTCAGCCTCCCAGGAGCTCAGCTCCAGCTCTTCCAGTGCTTCCTTCCTGCCCCTTTTCTTTATGCCACAGTTCCCTTAGTGCCACATTTGGTGTATCCCTAATGTGCCCATCCCCTCCTTCACCCCTTCTCCTGCATGATATGTGCCTGCCCCCTCCTCCCCCTTCTGCTGCACCTGAGATCTTTCCCCCATGTCCCCCAGCCACTCTGCACCCCCTTCTCTGATGGACTCTGCCAGACCCCTTCCTCTCCAATGTCCTCGACTAGAATATCTAGGAGGGCAAAACTATTTGTTACTTCCACCCCCTGGCCCATTTCAGCTATGCCTGAATTGTCCTTCATACTGGGCATCCGTCTCCTTTTTTCCTGAGCCTACTGTCTTCCATTCCTCCTGATCCCTGACTGACCCCTTTTCTCTAGCTACAGGCATCATTTTTGTGCCTTAAGATTTACTGCTGTCAGTTCCCACTGACCCCTTTCCTCCTGTCTCAGGCGCCCCTGTCCCAAATCTGGACTTGCTGTTGTCTGTTACCACCTCTGGTCTATCCCCTCTGGATCCCATTCCATCCTCTCCCTCTCAAGCCCTTGACTTCCCGAACAGTATATCTGATCCTCCAGTGAATCCACTCAGCCCTTCCCACTCCTTCCTTGGCTTATACCATCCCTGTCTCTCTCCCCTCTTTCCCCAGCTTCCCCCCATTTAACCCCCACCTTAGCCTCGGCACTTCCTCTCTCAGCTGAGTGAGCTACTTACACATCATACAACCCCCAATCCTCCAAGCCCAATTTAGGATCATAGCCGTTCCACAGCCACTGCACCCCACCACCCTGGCAAAGATCCCCCTCCCTTGGTCGCCCCTCCCTCTGTGCTGCTCTACCATTTCTTCTGTGATACTTAGATATAGACCTAAAATCACCCTTATGTATTTTTTGCAGGGACACTGGTTTACCGGGATTGAGAAAGGGTAAATTCCATTTTGCACATTGTAAAAAATGGCATTGTACCGGTGTCTGCCAAGCCAAAATCCGGTTTTACCAGTATTTGGTTCTGTGTACTTTACTTAACAATTTTTAACTCTGCTAACATGCATTTTAGCAATTTTGACCTCCACAATTGCACATCCTTCCATCTTTGTACCAATTTAAAGTTATTTTAGGTACAGGATGTGATGGCAGCAGCAGCACTACAGCCCCCATCCCTATGGTGTGATGGAAGCAGCACTACCTCCCCATCCCTCAGGTGCGATGGCAGCACCAACAGTACTACAGCCCCCATCCCTCTGGTGTGACGGCAGCTGCAACAGCACTATGACCTCCCTCCCTCAGGTGTGACAGAAGCAGCAGCACTGCAGCCCCATCCTTTAGATGAGATGACAGCAGTACTACATTCCCCATCCACCAGTGATGATGGCAGAAGCACTACAGCCCTACCCCTTAGGTGTGATGGCAGTAGCAACAATGCAGTCTACATCCCTCTGGGGTGATGGCAATAATGACAGCATTATGATCCCTTTTATTCAACACCCATACCCCACATACACAAGTTACAAATAACTTGGGCTCTTTGCTTGTTAGAACTCAGATGTGAATTAATCTGAACCATCACCACTAAGGCGGACTACCTTTGTTTTTTCCTATCTATAATTTAACTGCATGAATTGGATTTCTGCCTGTGACACCGCTGACTAGGATTAGGGAACAGACTTGGGTGTTGGGGGGCCAGCGGGTGGGTGAAGGCTTAAGTGTCCAACAACCACTCACCTTCTCCTAGGAGGGAAGGTGGGTTCATGACTCAGCATTTTCTGTTCCCTGGTGGAGGCCAGAGGCATGATAACACATCGGCCCTCACTGCGGGAGGGAGGGAGCATGATGAACATCGGCTTGTGCCTTGACATCATGTGGCCTGTCACGCTCCCAAGAAAATGGGAAAACACCTGTTGGCCAACTGAAGGATGTCTGCTGGTCCCTCCATAAGCCAGAAGCCCCAGACATGTGTCCGTTCTGACCCCTGCCATGCCCAGGATACACAGGAAGCTCTTTGGGGCAATTCTCCTCCCCTGGTAGCCTCCCACAGGGGTAGGGGCCCACTCAATAAAGGGTTACTTTGGATTACCTGATAGCACAGCAGTAAGGGACAGTGGATGGTGGTCGAGACTCAACAGCGGTGGTAGGGGGCCTTGGCAGTCCTGAAGGAGTGGATGGCCAGGGGGTAGGAGGAGCAAAAAAAAATGCTTGAATTTGCTTCTTTTGCTTCTTTGAAATAAAGTGTCTTTACCTAAAAAATCCACAAGTGATTAGTGGAGGACCTTCATGCATCTCCCAGATGTGTGGATGCTTTTTTTTTTTACTTGGTGTCCATGAAAAGGGGGTCTCCCAGTTTTCATGGCTGAGCTCAGATGTGAATTGAGCACGACTCTGCCCAAGAGCATCATGGAGCCCCTTGGGTCCTACCTTCTGTATGTCATTGAATGTGCTTTCAAAATCCACTGGCCAAACATAAGTACACCTAAATGCTTCACATTTGCTTTTTGTTGAAGCAGTCTATCAGAAAACCTTTTGTTGTCACAGAGACTGAAACAGCAGGTGGGAGAAAAATTGCAAATGATCTAATTCACCTAAATGGGTGCTGACTGTGAAGTCTTTTCATAAGTAGTAAGGCAGCTTTTTCCTTGTGAACATACTTTCATTCAGACTAGTTTTCATTCAAACAAGTGAGGATTTTGGATGGCCCTGCTGATTATAAACGTCAATAAGCTAGTTGGTAACAGTGATCCTGCATTTAGCAATCTGCAACCTATATTCTCATATGCAGAGAGTACAATAAAAACCTGACTAAATCTAAAAGCAAGCTTATAAAACACATAAAATGTAGTTGAACATTTATCTTTACCTATACAAAATCATTGCAGCACAAGTAAAACTTAAGTAAATTACATGGTACCCTGACTACTAATTCTATGATGTACTGTAGTACTAAACATATATTGTTTTTTTTTTATATTCTTTGTAAACCAGGTAAGGCCCACTAGACAGAACTGCCTGTTTTCAGGAGTGACCTAGAAGCACTGGGGAGGTTGAGTGACTTGTTTGGAGTCTCACAGTATGCAGGTGGAGGTTGTGGGAATCAAACACAAGTCTGCTGGATGTACCCAGTTCAATCATTGTTTGTTATTCTAACTACTAGGCTATACTGCCAGCCATAATAACACCCATATACAATGTTTTAATATATAATTTTAATAATAGTGCACAGTACCTACAGTGCAAATTATGAACATTAAACACTTTACAACATTTTACTAAAACTAAGTTATTCACCACTCCATCTGCTTATTTTTTCTTACACCAAAGTGGGTGAATAGTTGACAGAGCACTGTAAATAGCTTTTGATCAGGTTTCATTATTCTACATTGAGAAACAGATAACATTTGTTTATTCTGGATTTATTTAATATTGATTTTCTGTGGCTCACTAAATAGGATCTAGCACTGCATGAGGCAGATGTTTTTACATTTTGGACAAGGCAACACATCTTATCTGTTTAGGATTCATGTTAGAAACAGAAATCTTTCTTCATGTTTAAAACATATTCAAGTGTCAGTGTATTCATTTAGTAGTTTATGCTGACTAATACATGCCGTAAAAAACAGTGAAGGATTTATTGTTTAGCACTCAGGATCTATAGTAGAACTCCTGCAATTTTCCAGCAAGTTTTGCAAAAAAACTCTGCAATTTCAGGTTACTTTTCCTGCAGTTTTCCAGTGGCTCTGCTCATGTGTGCTGATACTTGTAGACTCTTAGGCACATACTACAAGAAAACTGTGGTTTCAGGAAGGAAAAGCAGTCCTCGGGTGATGGAGATCTAGGTGGGAATCATGGGTGGTTAAAGTGAATGGCTGATTACAACAAAGCAGTGCAGGTGATTTCCTTACTAACGCTATATGCAGCAAAGCAGAAAGAACGTGAAGCACAGCAGCATTCATTTTAAGATGCTGAAATCTGGGTAGGCCTGCTGGCACTGCGGTAGCACTACTGCTTGCAATGCCAGCGACCCAAGGTCGGGAGCAAACTTGGGTTGCTGGAGGTCTGGCCAGGGGAGTAGGATAGAGCACCTGGAGGACTGCTCTCCTCTTCCAGGGAGGGTGGTCTGTAGGTCCTTCTGCCTTATTATTACCTGTGTGACCACAGGTGGCGGTGCAATGGTGCTGCAGAGTGATCAGGAGGGGAGGACGCTAGCCAGGATCTGGAGCAGTGGCATGTCTCTATGTGACCTACCTCCTTGGATCTCCTCTAGTGCCGGTGCCCTTAGGGACAGAGACCAGAAAACCAGGAATAATCACCCCACGTTGGACACTGGTAGAAGGGACCCAGGTGCCCCAGACTTAATAACCAGGCTCTATGAGGGACCCACTGGGCTGCCTGACACACACTAAGGGAGTGTGGAAGGGTGATCTGGGGTCCCCTCCCTTCCCACCTGGGGGGGGGTACAACCCAGGCAGGATAGGGGCAGGTCCACAGGAGCGTCTGAGCATTACCTGGCGGTGAAGCTAGGAGATACCCAGCCTAGGGATCTGTGAAAAGTGGAGACTGATGTTGTGAGAAGGGGACATAGAAAGAGAAAATAAAAACATTTTAAAAAGATGCTGAAATCTTAGAGATTCTGTGCAGTGACATGCAATTTCCGTGAGGCACCGGTGCAAGAATTCAAAATCCGCATACCAAGCAGGATTCTGAGATTGCTACCGGTGTTACCGGTTAAAATGGAGAACCAGGGTCCCTGATTTTTTGGGCCCCCGAGCCTCACCCCCTCCTCAGCCCCAACCCACAGTCAAGACTTTTCAGAAATAATAAAGCATGTGCAAACCATAGGCATCAAGAATTGATTAACAACTCCCACCCTTCCCAATTTTGGAAGTCCATTAAATCACTTCTCACCCCGCTGTCCCAACCTCAAACCCCCACTCTTAACCTCGAAGGTAAAATCATCTCAGCTCCCAGTCTGGTTGCCCACCGAGTTTAATACCTACTTCACCTCTACTACTTCCTCCTCCTCCTCCTCCTCCCTACCCCATACCCCACCCCCCACCCTTAGTGCCCCCCATTGTACCCTCGTGATCCCCCAATCTGCTCCCCGCTTTTTCACTCCGCCTGTCACCACGGCCAGGTGCAAAAATCCTCTCTCACTAAACCCCTCCAAAGGTAAATGTCCTTCTGGCCTGGATTCCAAAATGCTCCTACTCTCTGCACCGCCATAGCCCACCCTCTAACCATGCTCTTTAATCTGTCCTTTAAATTAGGGGCAGTCCCCACAGTTTGAAACAAGCCACAGTCATCCCACTGCCCAAGGAAGGGGACCTCCTCCCTCCCCTAACTACCGCCCATATCTCTGCTCCCCATCCTAGCCAAAATCCAAGAGCCTTGTACTATCCCAACTACACCACCATCTGGATTCCATCTCCTTTTTCACCCCCTACCAGGCTGGGTTCAGAAAAAATCACTCCACCATCACCTCCCTCCTTCGCCTCACTAACTCCATCCTTACAGGCATGGACAAAGGGGAAATAACAGCAGCCATTTTTATAGATCTGGCAAAAGCGTTCGACACGGTCTCACATCCTCTCTTGCTATCTAAACTTGCCCAATCCGGACTGTCTGATGTAGCAAAAAACTGGTTCCACTCCATACCTTTCAGGAGGACACAAGCTGTCCGCAGATTGGAACGGTGAATCCTCCCTCCCTGTCATCAGTGGTGTACCCCAAGGGTCTGTACTGCCCGCTGTTATTCACAATATTCCTCAATGATCTGCCCTCTGTCTGTACACAAACTGCCATTCATATGTATGCGGATGATACGGTACTATTTGCCTCCGCCCAATGCGACCGCCGCAGACAGCCATTCTACAAAAGGATTTGACTCCATCCAACGCTGGTTCCTCGAGAACCAACTATTCTAAACTCAAAAAACGGTCTCCTCACTCAGCTCCGGGCCAAACTAACCCGGCTTACTGAACCACTTTCATTCTCTATACCCTCGACAGAACACCTCTTACGACCTGCACCTCTTATCGCTATCTCGGCATCTGGCTAGATCAGCACCTTGATTTTCAGTGCACATAGATGCTCTGCACAAAAACTGCATCCCAGGCTTGGTGCTCTATCGTAATAAGTACTGCATCCCGTTACCAACCAGACTAGCTATTGTCCAAAAAATGATCCTCCCAATTATTGACTACGGATGTGATGTCTACATGCCGCCCCTCACATCCTTAGTCAGGCTCGGACTCTATACAACTCCTTCTGCCGTTCGCCTTGGACCGCCCTCCTCCCAACACCCACCACTGCATACTATACCAGTCCTCGGCCTCCCATCACTCCAAAACCGCGATTGCTGCATGGGGCTAGAATCGCTGTCAAATTTGGTCGCACACGCCTCCCTTCCTACCTGTCTGCTTCCCTATCCGCCTTCTCTCCACCTACATACGACCTCAGAACATCGATCAGGCTCCTGCATGTTCCATATAGATTCACCCGCTCAGGTTAGGAGCTTTCAGTTTCAGACTGCCCAAGTTATGGAATTCACTGGCAGCAGACATTAGACATTCTACCAGCACTCTAGCGAAATGCCCTTCTCAAATCACATTTCACGACCATATGCTCTTGCTTTCCCCTTCTCTGAATCTCCTTGGAAAATGCCTAGCTAACCTATTCAGGTACTCCGCGCTAACTCCCACCCTTCAGCCTACTTATGCTCCAGTCTGGGCACATAGTGCTATTAATTGCATATTACTGAACCTAAAACTGCCATTTTGTATATACAATCTGTCTCATTATATTGTATACTATGTACTACTGTACCACCGTCTGTCAAAATGTTGTTGCATATGTATTGTACTGTTCTTGTCATTTTACCTCACCCATGTAACCCCCTACCCCCAGGGCGCATCTGGAATCGAGCGGTACTCCGCTCAGTATGCCTTCCTGGTAAATCTCTTAAATAAATAAATAAATAAATAAATAACCATAGCCACCATGTTCAAGTCCAAGTCACCAAGTTACACACACTAACACACCAGCAGAATAGGCCTAACAGTCTCTCGAGTCTGCTTGATTTTCAGCACCCGCAAAGAGGACAGATTTTGGTGCCCCCCCCACTACTACTTTTTTTTTTGGTTGAACCCTGTTTCTCTGCCAGGGTGGGGATGTACCTCATATCAGCTTAAGGTCTCTGGAACTGCCCTTACCCAGGCACGTCCCTCCCAGCAGCCTGGTCCAGGAGGACAGTGATTTGCCCCCCCCATAAATAACATACTAACATACTACAAGCCAGCAGAATAGGCCTGATGGTCTGTCGTGTCTGTCCGGTAGCCAGCCTCCTGATGGATGCTCGCTTTCCAACCCCCTCAGCCCCAGAGTGGGTTATCTTTGGCTTCAGTTTTCCCTTGTACCTGTCCCACCCCTTCTTGAAGCCCTCCACTGTGCCCTACTCCACCAGACTTCTGGGCAGTGCATTCCATGGCTCCACCACCCTCTCAGTGAAGTACTGTCTCCTGCATTCCCCCCTGTAATTTTCCCCCCTCTAACTTCCACTTATGCCCCCCTGGTTGTCCCCCCCTTCTTTAGTCTTTAGTTCAAGACCAAATCCCCAGCACCTCCAGCGTCAGTAGTCCAAGATCAAGTTCCCAGCACCTCCAGTGTCGGTAGTCCCGACCCAATTTATTTCACCTCCGATCAAGTCCAAATTCCCAAAACCTCCAGCGTCAGTAGTCCACAATCAAGTTTCCAGCACCTCCAGTGTTAGTAGTCTTGACCAGCTCATTTCACCTCAATTTCAGCTCTTTTGTGAAGGATTTCTTAGTGTCTGTGTCAATTTCCCATGTTCACCGAGGTTGAAGTCCAAGTCCCCTGTGGAGAAATGCAGGACCTAGTTCCTTTGCTGCAAACCAGTTCCTCACAGTGATTTCCTTAGCTCAGGATGCTCCTTGCTCCCACTTTTAGTCCTTCTATCAGTCTGGCTGGCTATTTTTAAAGCCTACCACCTTGGCACCTCTCTCCCTGCTTGACCTGATCCTACACTGCTGTCTGTGGTTGGCTGGCCATCCCTGCTTCAGTCGCTGGACTGCCACCTGTGCTCCTTGCTAGTTCAGCTCCAAACAGCTCAGCTCTCCTTCCTCTGATCACCAACCTTGACCCCACTTCCGACTGCAGCCACAGCTCCATGCAGCTCTCCACTCTCCTTTCTCTGGTCACTGACATCGACCCACTCCCCCTCTGCTGACACAGCTAACAAACACAGGAATGCACAGTCCAATTTCTTTCTGTGCCACCTGAGCTATTGGTACATATGACAGAGGTCTTATGACAGAGGTCACCAAGGGTCACAGCTAGGCAGGGATTGACAAGAAGCTTTGGCTATGCAAGACATTGCAGACATGCACACCCCAGCCCCATTACATTGATAGCCTGGGGCACACTTACTCAAGTACAAGTGCAGGATATGAAATTCATTTGTCCTTGTGCTTCCTTTGTTTTTTAAAGAGGTTGTTCAAAAGCCCACAAATAGATCTCTTAGGAGCAAGCCAGATGAAAATGTGGACTTGAGCAAGGCCCAGAGACACTGGAGTTTGTCAGATCTAGTTGCTTTACTTCTGTTTTGCTTGGGATAGCTTCCAAAAAGTTGATTTTAAACTGAAAATGCAAATACTTTGTGGTGATGCTTTGTCGAAATCCATTCCAGGAGACCTTCACAGATGTAGTGAGCAAGAATGGAGTAGTTACTCCAAGCCAAAAATCTTGTAAATCCCAAAAAATTGAGCTACAGACACAGACAAACACAAACAGCCACCCACACAGGCCCAGGAGATTATCTTTGTGCTTACTATTCATTTTATTTGAAGGTAAATATGCAAAATTTCAATCATGGTTTAATTTTGGATTTTTAATAAATGTAAAATAAATATATTTTGTTCTAATCCAAAAGAAATCCTAATGGATTATGTATGGATTACACATTGGCTGTATACACATCAAAATATGTAAATGAACAGGTTTTTGCTTACATTTGGATTTCTTATTATAAATATTTTATTTACATTGAAATGCATTATCCCTTCATTTAATGCATTTACAATGTAAATAGGATATTTCTAAAAAAAATGCAAATATAAGCAAAACCTGCACATTTACATATTTCTTTATGTATGCAGCCAAATGTAAGTCATAAACAATCCATTATGATTCCTTTTGGCATAAAACAAGTCTAGCTGTATCTTTGAATGTTTAAGTGTTCCCCCTTTTTTGTGTAACAATACTCAACTAATTATTGCTATCATATTAATCCTGGTTACTTTGAATGTGTTTCTGGTATACCTGATCATGAACACCACGTGAAAATTAGCTTACTCAAAAGTATTAACTGAATCCATTGTGTCTTAGAAGAAGAATGTATTTAGCTGTTACTGTACTGGTGAAATAACATGTATTTTGTTTATATTATACTTCCTTCTGTTACTATTTTATCCAGTCTATCCATTCTTCAAAAGCTATGCAACTATGAGCTACCTGTGCTATTGTCACTCACCTGTCCTCCCAGCCACTTTCCAGTATTTTTTGCTGTGTACATTGGAGTAGATTCAGTCAGATGGTCAGCTGGTTCTTTTTAAGGTTTCAATTGTGCTCCCAGGTCGCTCCTGTAAAAAAGCTTTCAGCTTAGTGTGCTATACCTGGTTAAACAACTAAATAAAAAAAAAAGTACTGAAAGTAGCGACAAAATAGAAAACTTTCTCTTCCCAACCAGAAAATCTTGCCTTCCACATTGTCTGTTAGGAAACAGAGCCAAAATGATAAAATTTGTTCACAAAGATATTACTTATTAACAACCACTGTACTATGTACATACATTGGCCCAGATATTCAAACTCCACCAGGCTGTGGTGCAAGCTTGTGCACAGCTCACCTTGGCTGCGTAGGGGTGTGGCCTGGGTAATATTCAAAGGAGTTGCTCCATGGCCCAGCAGCTTTGAATATTGCACCCTGGCCATCCCCACTGTGCATGGCACAGTGGCACTGTGCAGGGCAAGTGGCCAGAGTGGAGCATGGAGATGCGCTAGAGCAAGTTCCATTGCGCCATTCACAGCACCTATGATATTCAAAAGGTGACATGCAAATGAGGGCCATAATTTATGCAAGGCACACATGGGTCCATTTGCATGTCATAATGGCCCCATTTGCATCCCATTAGCATGCAGGTACGCCGATCCCCAACGACTTGCGCCTGGCACCTTGCCAGGCAGCAGCCATCGGGGATGGATGCCCCCTGTAGCCTGATCACAGACATTTGTTTAAATATAAAGTCCTCGTCCAATATCCCTGGTGGTCCAGTGGACCGCTGTTCACCCGATCGCGGGCATTTGTATAATAATATATGAATTATTGCAATATCCCTGGTGGTCCAGTGGACCGCTGTTCGCCCGATCATGGGCATCTGTATAATAAACACCCCCTTCCAATATCCCTGGTGGTCCAGTGGACCGAATGCTGCCTGATCATGGGCATCTGTTTAAATGACAACCCCCCCCATCCAATATCTCTGGTGGTCCAGTGAACCTCTCTGTGCCCAATTGTGGGCATCTGCATTATAAAATGAGAGTTATTCCACTATCCCTGGTGGTCCAGTGGACCACTTTCTGCCCGATCGTGGGCATCAGTACCCAAAGAAAGGACCAATATCCCTGGTGGTCTAGTGGTACCCCCTCCCCACCTGCCCACTGAGCCCCACCACCCCTCTCCCCATCAGCCAGCAAGTGGCAACACCCCACCTGCCTGCTGCCCCGCTGCCCACCAACTGACAGCTCGGTAGGGCTGCATGCCCATTGGTTCACAGCGTGAGCCAATGGGCGTGCAGCCCATACCGTACTACACATTCCAGATATGTGATTCATTCACATATATATTGCAATAATTCATATATTATTATACAAATGCCTGTGATTGGGCAAACAGCAGTCCACTGGACCACCAGGGATATTGCAATAATTCATATTTTATTATACAAATGCCCGTGATCGGCGAACAGCGGTCCACTGGATCACCAGGGATATTGCACTAATTCATATTTTATTATACAAATGCCCATGATCGGGCATGGGGGCACCACCAGATGCAGCCGGAACTCGGGTGGCCACCCACAGGTGGCAGCTGCCATGTTGCACCTCGGTAAAGCTTGGCCAGCCTGCACCTGTGGGTGGGCATCGCTATTCCTTTTTTGGCTTAACTTTGTGCTGGTGCAGGTAAGGGTTGGCATGCATGGCTCTGCACATCCTGGGCTGAATATCGGGCTGTGCAGGTTATGCATGGAGTGCGCCCCACCTGTGCCTGCATACATTGATGCGCTCCAGTGCATCGGGATTTGTGCGACACATTTTCCCTTTTGAAATCATGCCGGTTTTATCATATGATGAGTAACACTGTTGCGCCTATGCACAACCCTTTTGAATATCTGGGCCATTATGTTCAATTTTGAGCTGAGTGGCTTGAGGTAGAGGTGGAAAAAACTTCTGCCAGTATAATTTCCATGAAAGCTGAATTTGTTCTTCTGAGAAAAAGCATAGAAATAAAATTAGCAGCCTTTGCAGAAATTCTGACTTAGAATAGCAAAATAAATTTATAAATTGCAGATGATTGTGTTAAACTGTGGAGAAAAAAAGTCCATAGAACTCATCGCTGAACTGCAGAAAAATGATATGTTCTGAAGAATAATTCATTAAACTGTGGAAAATTCCTAAGAACTGTTATTCCACAGTTCATGTGTTAAGAGAATGGTTGACCGTCAGTAGTGTTAAATCTATGTAAAAAATATATTTATTTTCACTGGCTTTCCCAGACTGATTTTAAAAACTATATTGTTGTTTGCTTGCATATTTGAGGTTTGTACTCTGTACAGCACCTTGATTTTGAGAGGCGCTATATAAATAAAGATTTGCTTGCTTGTATTATTCCACAGTTCAGCAGAGAATCTGCACAACACGGCAAAAATCCACCAAATACACTCAGAAGATTCCAATCTTGCAAATGACAGAAGTTCAGAAAACTCTGTGAATTTTTCAGATTTTCACAAAAGTTCAGCAAAAGTGGAATTTGCAACTTTCACCCACCTCTACTTGGAGGCAAGGGCTCAGCTTTCTGTGAGAATAAGTGCTGTGTAACTTAAACACCCTGCCTGCCCTGGAGTCAACTATATCAAGCATTGCAACTACTTCCACTGTTTGCCGCTTCACCAAATCCTGTTTAACCTGTTGAGTACATTCCCATAGTATGAGTCAACCATGGACAGCAAGGTGGTAGCTGTAGTGATGGGTGGCTATGGACAGTGAAAAAAATGTACGGGCAAAACTGAGCTACACTAAGGTGAACGGCAGTGCTCAGTGACAACATGTACAAGAAAAAGCACTAGCCATGGTACTCACCTTTTGCACAAGAATAAAATGGATTATCCAAACAAGGATTAATTTTCAGATCTATGTTTATTTGGATTGCCAATGGGTACAACTGAACCTCCTTGATCAGGAAGAAGAAAAACGACTGAGCTCTGACATTTTGCCTACATGAGGCTTTATCAAAGACACTGACCTCCAGTGGATTGTCTCTTTTATAGCATCAGTTTAGTGTCACATGATAAGTAATTAAAGTGCTATCATTGAAGATTTAAAAAAGAAAACCTTATTTCCTGGGTAGTCCTTGTTTGTGAAATCTATATCATAGAAACAATTAAACATTATTTGATCATGCACATGAACAATATGTAATTATAAAGTGTAGAAAAATCTATTTACAAACTACACAGCTAATTGAAATCTACATGAAGGACAAATTTAAAAACTCCCATCAATTATTGCCCCTTTGTCTTATGATACTTTTCTATAGAATTAAACTGTAACACAGATTTCTTGACACCTATTTTCTTTATCGCAAAGGGCAAATGAAGGGAGTACAAACAGTCTAAGATGGGGTTAGAAAATTCAGGAGGTATGTCTAATGGGAGCTCTGCTCCTTTTTTAGGACCTTTATAAGTAGGGATACTAGCTATTACTGCCACATCATAGAAATTACTGTGCCAAAAATAGGGGAGTTCTACAAAATACTGTGTGGAATACCATATAGAAGGTCCCTTAAAATGGAGTGATCAAGAGGAAAGTCATGGAGGAAGGGGAAAAGGAACTTATTATATTAGGGAACTATGGCATTTAAACTGGTTCAAGGTATACCTAATAGATCAAAAGTAGATACGTGAAAGATAATTGTAATTATATTAAATTATGGGCACACTGGCGTGCTAGCATGTGGAGGAGATAAAGAAGGGAAAACATTTTATTAAAACAAACATTGATGTGTAAGGCAGGATATTAAATTAATACAGTACCTAATATCAATTGCACAAGTCCTCTCTGATGCTTTCCTGGACACTGAAAGAGAAAACAGCATTCAAAGAATTAATAGTAAACATGTATATAAAACAAAAGAAGTTTCAACATAGGATTACTTTTTTATTTGTAATCTGTTTATTGAAAGGATACACTTACTGTTTGCCATACTTTTTGACTTAATCTCAATGTCAGACACTTTGCATAAATGTTTTTTAGTGGAAATAATAGAAATGATGCCCTTAATTTTAAACCACATCTTTCTTTGTGCTCAAACAGAAAACCCACAGGCTGCCTCTACTGATATTTAACATTTTTAGCTGTAGCCTGCTATGAATGGGAAGAGATGACAATTCCCTTACCCCTGAAGTGTGTGTCACCATCCCTTTCTACATCCTGATCATCAACTCCTCCCCCAGACTTCAATGTTTTGTGATGTAAGAATAGGAAAAATGCAGGTGCATGCTTCATAGAAGCCTTATGGATCATCTTTTTAAAAGCTAGTTTTATGACTGTAATGGGACTTATTTGGTACCAATTCCATCATGAATTGGATGCAGAATTTGTTATATCAAATAAACATTTGTTCAACTTCAGGATTTTATTAAGGAACTTTCCTCGGTGCTGCACTGAAAGAAGAGGAAGCTCCCTTACCTCTGCAGGAGCTCCTCTGCCCAGAAAACAGCTTCTGAAATTATGCCCCAGAAGGAAGAGAATGATTCATAAATGGCCACCAAGGCCCTAGCAGCACAATCCCTTTCCACTTTCTTGTTGCTGGCCATGCTTTGATGTTTTATTATGTTGCAATAGGGAAAATGGAGGGGCACACTCCACTGAAGTGTATGGAGCATGATTGTAGAATACAATTTTCAGTCATTTAGGTGCCCATTTGGTGAAACTGGAGCCAGGGTTCAACTAACAAGACTTGAGTCACAACTTGCATCCATTAGGATTCTGTAATGCATATAGGAGACCATGTACCAAAATGGATGTCATTTTGGCTGGAAGAACAGTGATATCAAGATCTTGCAACAGTAGTGAACAACAAGTAAGTCTGGTGATGGACACATTTCCATCTTTAATTCTGTCCTTTAACAAGAAGTTGGTCTGGGTGTGGTTGGTGTGTAACACAAACGGGGAAAACCCTATAATGTAGGTGAAGTGTTTGACAGCCCAAAAGGTTGCCAATGGATTTCACTCACACAAAGAGTACTTCTGCTTAGAGATGGGAAAAGTGGCCCCAATTTGCTCCATGAAGTGATTCATGGAGCGAAGGCGATTTGGCGGAGTGCTCCACAACGCAAAGTGGAGTACTTTGTGTTATAATGGGTAACGCTAAGTCCATTGAAAACAATGACTTTGTGTTACTCTGCCTTCCCAAACCACTATTCCACCAATTCTTAAGGTGAAGTACATTGAAAACAATGTACTTCACCTCACTTTGCCTTGTTTTTAAGCTCCAAAGGTGAATTTTGAATTGATTCATGGGATTTCAGGCCACATGGGCTCTAGATTGTTCTGCACAGCCTCAGTTTGGGGTAGTGTGTGTAGGAAGCTGTAGGAGTCAATCTGCTCTGAGAGCTCTTTGCAATTCAAACCTTCTAAAAGCTGTTAAAAAGCCTTTTTGAGTATTTTTTTTTTCACTGAAACTTTAGTTCATCAATTATAGGAAACCTCCTGTGCTCATATCATCGAGTGTTTATTGTTTGTGTGTGGATTTTGAATGTTAATGTACAACATTCAGTCTGTGTCCTGAGATACAGTGGAAGTGTGCTTTGGGGGAGGGGCGTATCTATGGTGTAGGTAGATTAACTTGGAGAAAAAGACAGTGCTTTCTGTTTTGGTGATATTTTTCTTGTATGACTGTGTTAATGTACACACAGTAATATTTTCAATAATTCTTGCCATTTTTTTTCTAATTGTTGTGGTGCAGCAGTGCATAATTTTAGTTTGTTTAAAATATGTGGTTATATTACTGAAGTTGTCAATTTGCTATGTATTACTTAATGTGTGTGTGTGTGCATATGTGTGTGATGTGTCATCAAATCAGAACATTTTTATTGTGCCACATAATAATTTCAGCAATGTGAACCTACTATCCACTGCAGCTGTGTGATTTTGTACTTCTTTGTAGTATCTTTACTAGTACTAGTGACTATTACTGCAGCAGTGCAGTACACTACCCCCAGCCCACCCCAACCGCAAAGGTATTCTTTCCAGATTAGAATTTCTGATGGTGAGCACTGGTTAGGTGTTGTGCCTTTGCATCTGCATCTCTTCAGTGTGCAGCGTAATCTTAATCTGTCTGTGCATTTGCATCTCTTTAGGGCCTAATCTCCATCTGTAACTTAAGTCACAGTTGTTTCTCTGGCTTCCCTTCAGAAAACTGGAGCACTGGACAGGTGTGGTGCATAATTCTGCATGAACATTGTACTCATTAATATGCGTTTTTAAGTCAGGACCATCATCATGAGTCACTCGTGATACAAATCAAATTTTTCATCATCACAGTCACAAATGTAGTTACAAATCATTATTCACGAGCACATCACGAATCACAACATTAATTTTTTTTACTAGTTACTTTGATGTATTGTAAGCCTGTTTTGCAGTATCTCTCCAGGCTTCACCACCCTACCATTGTACTCATTAATGAATGTTTTTTAAGTCAGGGAGTTTGTGCTATAGCTCATTGGGGAAGTACAGCCATAGGCATTTGTGTTCCCTATACAGTTCCATATTGTTTATCTCACTCCGTCGACACCGAATCACATTCTTCATCATCACAGCCACAAATTTATTTATTTTTATTTATTTAGCTTTTGTTGACCGGGTAAGTGCACTAGACAAATTCTGCCTATTTTCAGGCATGACCCGGGGGAAGGGGATACAGATGAATGGCAACTGACCTTGAATCAGATTAAGCTGTTGGTGGTATTTTTAGTGAATGAGGGAAATTTGGCCAGGACACCGGGGAAATTCCCCTACTCTTTTCGATAAGTGCCATGGGATCTTTAATATCCACCTGAACTACCACCAATCCAGGCAGATGGGACCTCGGTTTAACATCTCATCCGAAAGACGGCACCTCAGAAATGCAGCACCCCTCTCATGCTGCATTACAGTGTCAGTACTGGGATATTAACCCAAGTGCCAGATGTGGGAACTGAACCCACAGCCCTCTGATCTCCCGGCTTCAGAGGCGAGTGTGCTACCTACTGAGCCACTGACACTGCCAAATCACGATTCATGACCACATCAAGAATCACAACACTCATTTTTTGACTAGTTAATTGGATGTATTGTAATCATGTTTTGTAGTATCTCTCCAGGCTTCACCACCCCGCCATTGTACATATTAATGAGCATTCTTAAGTCAAGGAGTTTGTGCTGCAGCTCATCGGAGAAGCACAGCCATGGGCATTTGCACTCCCAATACAGTTTCATATTGGTTATCTCACACCTTTGAGACCAAATCACATTCTTCATCACCAAGGTCACAAATGCAGTAACAAATCACGATTCACGATCACGTCACGAATCACAACATTAATTTTTTTACTAGTTACTTGGATGTATTGTAACCATGTTTTGTAGTATCTCTCCAGGCTTCACCACTCCACCATTGTACTCATTAATAAGCATTTTTAAGTCTGGGAGTTTTGTGCTACAGCCCATCTGGGAAGAACAGCCATAGGCATTCGTGTTCCTTCTTGTACTGCATGTGAGTTACAGTACTGTAAGTAAGTGGTGGGCAAAGTGGCCCCGATTTGCTCTGTGAAGTGATTTACTGAGTAATGTGAAATCCACAGAGAACTCCACAATGTGAAGAGGAGTACTTCACGTCATAATGAGGAACGCGAAGTCCATTGAAATCAATGACTTTGCATTATTCCGCCTTCCCCAAACCACTTCTCCACCAATTTTAAGGTGAAGTACATTGAAATCAATGTAATTTGCCTCACTTTACCATGTAATTGAGCTCCAAATGAAATTCTGCAGTTATTCATGGGATTGCAGGTCACATGGGCTCTAGATTGTTCCACACAGTCTCAGTTCCGGCCTGGTTAGTGTGTGTGTGGGCAGTGGTGGCTGGAGACAGTCTGCTCTCAGAGCTCTGTGATTCAAAATCTCTAAAAGCTGTTTAAAATGTCTTTTTGAGTAGGCTATGTTCATGAATATCTTGTACCAATGGAATGGATATGTTAAGAGTGTGATATAAAGTGAAGAAATAAATGAAAAATAATTTTTGAAATGCTGTTTTAATGCTTTGTACAGTGTGTGTAGAGATACTTATAATAAAATCGTGGTCCGCAGCTGCCTGGAATTTTTTAATTTTTTTTGCTGTCCAACCCAATTTTCTTGCTGTTTTATTGGTCCTAAACTGTGACATGGAAAGTCTATAGGTTTAAGTTTTATGTTTTCTGTCAATTCTGCAGTTTTTCTGTTTAAATAAAGTATGCTTTCAGCAATCAAGTTGCCCTGTAGTTCTATTACTCTACCTTTGTTATTTTCCCATTATTTTTATAGTTTGAATCTCCTCCAAAATGTGTTCTGAATGTACTGGTTGGTGTCCTCAGCTAATACATTCAGAACATGGCCAATTAATTACTTTTTGACATGTACATCCCTTTTTTTAATTCTTCTGTGTGTCACTAGTGCTGCCCTTGCTATATTGCCAGGTAGCACATCTTGCCTGCTCTTTATCATTTGAGTCATGTCATCTTTTTCAACCCTTCCAACCAATGGTGTCCATGCTGCTATTAGGTACATTCGGAATGCCCCTCTCCCTCCAGTTGGTTGCCCGATTCTTTCAAGATTCCAGTTTTCCCTGAGATATGGGTGGCCTGTGGAGGTATAAAATCTGCTGCACATAAGCGTTTGCTCCCTTTCTTGCTGTTTTTTGTACTGTACAGCAGAAAGTGTTGGTGTCTGCTTGGAGCAGCCGTTGTGCATTCAGAACGAGGAACAGCCCCAGTCATCCAAAGTGCACTCAGAGTGCCAAAAGGTAAGGTTCTGACCAGGTCTGCCAGTTTTAGGGACAGGGGGTCATTGTGCAGCTTATTTTGACTCTAGCAGTGTGATGTATTTACTGTTTGCTGCCCACTGATGTTTGCTTCTGTGGTTGGAGGGTGATTTAGTACTTATGCTCTGCATTCCCACTACCAAAATGCTTGTTTAAATCCATGGTTTGTTGTATATAATTTTTAAAACCACCCACGGTATGGTCTCCACATGGCTGGGTGCTGAGCAGGTCATGCTGAGACCATGCAATCTGTGGTTTTTGAAGGAGGGGGCAAAGTATTGTTTGGGCTGGTCCAAAAATGCTGTTTCTGTTGCATTCCACATTGTCAATGGGTAATAATAGTCTCCATGATGTTTTGTAATGTCCATTGTATTTTTTTTAAATCCATGCTTTGCTGTGCTGATGCTTAACATAGAAACATAGACTTTGCTGGCAGATAAAGATCACCTGGCCCACCCAGTCTGCCTATTTCCCTACCTATTGAATAAGCTGCAGATCCTAGTTAAAAAACCTACTTCTTCCTGTCCCTCACCAGAATTGCTTTATGTTTGTCCCACACATTCTTGAATTCCTCCACTGTTATTGACCCCAAAACCTCTGAAGGAGGGCTGTTCCCTGTATCCACCACCCTTTCTGTGAAACAATACTTCCTCACGTTGCCCCGAGCCTTCTCCCCTCTATCTTCAAATTATGCCCTTTGTTCTTGCACATCTCTTTTTCTGAAATATATTACCCTCTTGGACATTGTTGATTCCCTTGAGGTACTTAAAGGTCTCCCCCTCCTTTCCTCTAGGGTATACATATTAAGCTCCTTTAGCCTCTCCTCATATATATGTGCAGATCCTGCATCATTGTTGTTGCCCTCCTCTTGGCTGCCTCCATCCTGTTTATGTCCTTGCAGAGATGGGGTCTCAAGAACTGCACACAGTACCCCAGATGGGGTCCTCACCAACTGTCTGTACAGAGGGATAACAAGCCTCCTCTTTTCTACTGGTGATGCCTCTCCCTATGCATCCCAGAATCCCCCCAGCTTAATTATGTCTGGCAGATTTTTGTGCAATCACCCACCACATGGTCTCCACATGGCTGGATCCTGTACAGGCCATTGTTTGCTACTCAACCTTCAGCCATTTTGAGACCTTGCAGTCTGTGGTTATTTGGGGGATGGGGAGAAGTGCAAAGTATTGCCTGTCTGCTACTAAATGTTTTTCTGTGAAATGATTTGCCTGCTGTGTCCATTCTGTGGTGCTGGGCCCTGATGTCCGTCTGCTTTTGTGTAACCACCCACTGCATTGTCTCCACATTGCTGGGTGCTGAGCAGACCATTGTTTGCTTCTTGATCCTCAGCCATGTTCAGACCATGCAGTTTTGGGAATGGGGTGCCCAGGTACTTTAGGGCTCAGAGTGAGGAAATGCATTGTTTTTAAAATGTTTCTCAATGTTTTGCTGAAATGTGCTTCCTAATGTGCCCCACATGATCTTAACATGGCTGCATGCTGAACACAGTCCTCTTTTGCTAGGCATTCAGTGTGCAGCCATTTTAAAGGAAGTTTCTGATATAAGTTATTGGGCTTCATAGCCCAATACCTTATATCATCCTGAACTCTTGTGTCTGCCACAAGTGCCAAAATGATGATGGCCCATGTGTGAACATGGAGCATGTGGATCAGTGGACTTCAAAGAGGCTCAGACTGAAACATGGCAGCACCAGTACTTCTCAGACAGCTCAAATGCTTGAACACAAGAATGACACTGTCCAGCAATGCCAGTGATAGACTGCTCTATAACTCGGTGGACAAAAAAGAGTGCCCATGAGCACAGCACTGCAGATACGAACACTCCAGTGACTGACCCTTCTTCTGCTCCTGCCACTCTGACAGACCCCAGTGATTGACCCCTACTTTGCTCCTGCCACTCTACTGACAGACCCCCTCTGCTGTTACTAGCACTTACGAACATATGAACATACGAAATTTGCCAGCAGATAAAGGCCTAGAGGTCTATCAAGTCTGCTCGAATGTGCAGCTAGCACCCCTTATTCTGCAGCTGCCCCTCTCTTCCACCCTTCCCCTTCATTAACCCTCCCCCTTGTCCTGTCCCATCCCCTTTTGAAGCAGTCCACTGTTCTACTGGATACCACTTCTGCAGATAACGCATTCCGCCCAGTCATCACCCTCTCTGTAAAAAAGTGTCTCCTCATCTCCTTCCTGAACCTTCCTCCCTCCAGTTTCATATCATGGTACCTGGTGTCCCTCCCCTCCCTTACTTTGAACAGCCCCTCTGTACCTGTCTTGTTTATTTCTTTCATGAATTTAAAGGTTTCAATCATGTCCCCCATCCCTCCTGTCCTCCAGTGAGTACATGTTCAACTCCCTCAACCTTCTCTCTTATGATAAGTTCCCCAGCCCCTTGATCATCTTTGTCACCCTGCACTGCATCCCCTCCAGTAACTTAATGTCCCTCTTCAGATACGGGCACCAGTACTACATGCAGTACCCCAGGTGCGGTCTAGCTAATGACCTATACAGTGGCAGCAATCTTCACCTCCTCCCTCTCGAGGATATACCCCTTGCAATACAACCCTGCATTTTGTTGGCCTTTGCAGCTGCCTTCCTACATTGTGCCGAGTTGTTCATTGACCCTGTAATGAGCACCCCAGATCCTTCTCCTCCTCCTCTGTGTGGGCTAGCTGCACTCCCCCTAGCTGGTAACTCCTCCTTGGGTTCTTCATCCCAAAATGCAGCACCTTGCACTTTTTGGCATTAAACCCCAGTTGCCAGGTGTCTGACCAGGTTTCAAGCTTTGCCAGATCATCCTGCAATCCCTGCCATCCCCCTAGGTCATCCACCACCACTCCTACCTTGGTATCATCAACAAACAGATTGATCTTGTTCTTGATGTCCCATGATATGTCTGCAATGAATATCCCAAACAACACTGGTCCCAACACCAAGCCCTGTGGAACACCACTCATCACTACCCTTGGGTGTGAGAGTTCCCCACCCACCACCACCCTCTCTTGCCTTCCTTGAAGCCAGTTTCCTACCCATCTCACCAGCTTTGCACCTGCCCCTGTGTCTACTAACTTACTTCCCAGCCTTCCATGTGGCACCTAGTCAAATGCATTACTGAAGTCCAGATACAGGACATCCACTGCATGGCCTCTGTCCAGTTGCCTAGTTACTCAGTCATAGAACTCCACCAGGTTGGTTTGGCAGGATCTGCCCCATATGAAGCCATGCTGTCTGCTGTCCTGTCCTATAGCCCTTTGGCCTCTAGGAGGGCCACCAGCCTCTCCTTCAGGATAATCTACATTAGCTTACCCACAATGGATGTGAGGCTCACTGGTCTGTAGTTTCCCTGTTCATCATTGGGGCCACTGTTGTGGAGGAACACCACATGAGCCATCCTCCAGTCCTGAGGTACACACCCCGAATGTAGTGAGGCATTAAATAGGTCTGCCAAAGGTCCTGCAAGGACCTCTGCCAGCTCCTTAAGTACCCTGGGGTGGATGCCATCTGGGCCTGGCACCTTGTCCACCGCAGTGCCTTCAAACCCTCCCGAACTCTGCCTCCATGATTTCCCATCTGTCACCCTCCCCATTTCTGCCATTTCTCCCCTCTTGGGTGTCACCTCCTCTTCTTTTAGTAAATATTGAGCAGAAGTACTCATTCAGTGCTTCTGCCTTATCGCACCCTGCTTCCACCCAACCCCCTCCTTCCTAATCCTTACTATGTGGTCCTTATAGCTCTTTTTCCCTGATGCACCTATAGAAGTCCTTCTCCTTCTTAATGCCTTGTGCCAGCCTGAGTTCCGTAGATGCTTTGGCTCCCCTTACTGCCCTTGTTACCTCCTTCGATTCTGTCAAGTACTCCTCCCTGTCCCACCCCCTCCCTGTTTTCTTGTATTTCATAAAGGCAGCTATTTTTCTCCTTACCTTTTCCATGACCTCCTTGCTCAACAAGCTCGGTTTCTTAGCCCTAGCCTTCTTGCTCTGGGCCTTGCAGCAGGTTTTGGTTGCCTCTACTATCCCCAGCTTTATGAGCTCCCACCTCTGGTTAGTGTTCATACTAGATTGAATTCTGGCCAGGTACCCTTTTACCACTTCCCCCATCCTCCCAAAGTCGGCCCTTCTGAAGTCCAGCACTCGTGCCTGATTCCACTCCTTTCTTGCCCACATCCAATGTGAGCCATACTGAGTAGTGGTCACTCATTGACAGCGGTTCCTCCACTGTAAGTTCTCTCACAAAGTCCCCATTTGCCAGCACAAGGTCAAGGGTATTTCCTAACCTGGTTGGTTCACTGACCATTTGCAGCAGGAAGCTGTCCTGGAAAGCATTCAGCAGTACCTGCTCCCTTCTGTTCCTGGTTGTTGGGGTACTCCTATCCACTCCTGGCATGTTGAAGTCCCCCACAATCACCACACTACCCTTCTCGCAGGTCCTCCTGATCTGTTCTGCTAGTTCCCTGTTTAACTCCTCCGTCTGAGATGGTGGCCTGTACACCACTCCATTCTAAGAATCCTATTCTTGGAATCCTGGATTTGCATCCAAAGTGACTCTGTACTACCCTCCTCCCCTACCTCCCTTACACACTTCAGTCCTTCCTTCACATATAGTGCCACACCCCCTCCTTTCCCAATCACCCTCTCCCTATGAAATAACCTGTACCCTGGTACAGACAGGTCCCAGTCATTGTATTGGGTGACCCATGTTTCTGTGATGGCTGCAATGTCCACCTCTCCCTCTGCCATGAACACCTGCAACTTTGCAGTTTTCCTCCAAGGCTCCTAGCATTAAGGGTAACCACTTTCCACCCTTCTCCCCCCTCCTATCCTGCCCTCCCTTCCTAGCATCACCAATAGTACTTGCCATTTGTCCTTTGTCACTGTTATGGGGGGTAAGCTCATATGGTTTCCCAACCTGTGGTTTCTGCATATCTCTTGCCCAATTGCCACCCCCCACTCCTAGTTTAAATTCCCAACTTCCTCTATGTACTCCTCCATCCTCTGTTTCAGCACTTTCTTTCCCTCCTCACTCAAGTGTAGTCTGTCCTTGGCATAGAGACTACTGTCCTCCCAGGTCCCTCCCCACCCCCCAACAGCCCATACCCTTTAGCACAACACCAGGTTCTTAGCCATCCGTTAAATTCCTCTGTTCTCAGCTTTCTTGTTGTGCTTGCTTCATAAACTGATCTGATTGCTGCTTCAGGCACTAAAGCAATGGACAATTCTTCTACTCATGAAACTTCAACAATGGCCTTCTCCACTGCTTCTGTCCCTAGTGTGCTTGCTGACTATTCACCTGCTAAAAAAAAATTAAACCCAGACAAGATACAGCCAGAAAAATTCTATGCAGTCTACTAGTCCAGTTTTTTTTATTGGGCAAGTGCTTGCATTTAATGAACTACGATGTACCTTCACCATCAAATTCCAGGACCGGCATGCAAATCGGTATCTCATATGGCCAAAACAGCAGGCCATCGATATGGTGAGACAGCAGAGACTTTTCCATGGACCTGTACATCTGTCAGGAAATGGAAGCTTTGCAATTGCACAGGATGAACTGCAAACTATTTCCACAAAATATGAAAAGCTCAAGAAATGCTGGAATTGACAGCACTTAAACTGTTGGGCAATATGATCATTTGCTATGCACAATCTTTTCTATGACTTTTTAATTTTTACACCTTATTGATTTTTTTTTATTTCAGTGCACTTCAGTGCATGAATGTGTAATTCTTGTCAACATAGATCACAACTAATAAACTCTTGTGAATCTACATTGTTGGTTGCTGGTCTTTGCCACATTGACAATGCATGTTTAGTGTCTGCAATATATCCAGAACACAAGGTTGATGTCCATTATACATTCAGAACACAAGGTTGGTGCCCACTGGTACATTCAGAACACAAGGTTGGTGCCCACTGGTACATTCAGAACACAAGGTTGGTGCCCACTGGTACATTCAGAACACTAGGTTCGTGCCCACTGGTACATTCAGAACACAAGGTTGGTGCCCACTGGTACATTCAGAACACAAGGTTGGTGCCCACTGGTACATTCAGAACACTAGGTTGGTGCCCACTGGTACATTCAGAACACAAGGTTGGTGCCCACTGGTACATTCAGAACATTAGGTTGATGTCCACTGGTACATTCAGAACACAAGGATTGTGTCTGCTGGTACATTCAGACCACTGAAGCGTATTTCTCTTGGTCACTTAAAAGTCAGTTATCTTGCAACACAGTGATTTTTTCACTGTAGTGTCATGGCATGTTAAAATGCTAGAAATAAATTATCTACACTGCATTTGAAAATTCACCCCTCATGTCACAATTTGGTACAACATTTTCATGAACATACCCAGTAATATTTTTTGCTCAAAATTTAGTACATCGATTGTAGGAAACCCTTATGTGCTCATATCATCGAGTGTTTATTGTTGTGTGTGGATTTTGAATGTTAATTTAGAACAGTCAGTCTGTGTACTGTGAAGTGTGCTTTGGGGGAGGGGTGTATTTGTGGTGTAGGTAGATTAACTGGGAGAAAAAGGCAGTCTGTGTTTTGGTTATATTTTTCTTGTATAACTGTGTTAATGTACACACAGTAATATTGTAAGTAATTCCTGACTTTTTTTGCTGATTGTTGTGGTGCAGCAGTGTACAATTTGTCTGTTTAAAACATTTGGTTATATTACTAAAGGTTTTCAATTTGCTACGCGTTACTTGAGTGTGTGTGTGAGTGTATGTGCAATGTGTGCCATTAAATCAGACACCTTTTTTTGTGTTACAGAGTAATTGCAACAGTGTGAACCTGCAATCCACTGCACCTGCATACATATTTTATACTGCTTTGTGGTATCTTTACTGGTAGTGGATTGTTACTACCATGCACTAATCCCCCGACTGGCAAAATGTACTCCTTTCCAGATTTGGATTTGTGACTTGTGAGCACTGGTTAGGTATTGTCGTGCCTTTTTGTATGCATCCCTTGAGTCTGCAGGGCAATCTTAATCTGTCTGTGCATTTGCATGGCACCATTAATTCTGGGAGACTGCATTTCTTGTTACACTTTCATTTCACTTCATCAGCACTGGGGAATTTTCTGGAGACAAGACAGTAGCATTTTGGGGATGCACATTAATTCTGGTGACTCTGTGTGTGACCTGACCACTGCGTGCATGAGTGAGTGCACCATTAATTCTGGGAGACTTTGCATTTCTTGTTACACTCTCATTTTACTTCATCAGCACTGAGGAATTTTCTGGACACAAGACAGTAGCACTTTGGGGATGCACATTAATTCTGGTGACTGTGTGGGTGGGATGCTGCCAGTATTGTTGTCACTCTGCCTTACTTCGTGTTTAAGGCAGAATGACAACGTGAAGTAATAATAACAAGGTGAAGTGAGCCTTTCCTATGGGCACTCAGCATAGCAAAGTGCCAACGCGAAGTGGCCACTTCGCATTCACTTTACCAGCAGATTTTAAATTTGCTGCATCTCTACTTCTGCTCCATGGGGAAAGCATTTGGGAGGCATAGGCAATGGGCCTGAGGATTCCATTTGCCTTTTTTGCCAGAACTGCAGACATTCCTGTCTCTGAGGTGACTGTTTCCAGATGGATGGAAGGTCTGGATTTGGATTGACCAAAACTGGAGCTGAGCCCAATGCTTCTTTCAGAGAAGTACCAGCAGCTGTATGTTCAGGTCCCTATTGCCAGGGGACATCTTTTTTCAGTAGCTCATACAGGGGCATGGCCTTCTGTGAAAAACTGTTAATTAAGTCCCTGGAGTAGTTGACCATACCCTGGAGAAGTGTCAGAGTAGCCACACTGGTTGGTAGTGGCAAATCTAGAATACCCTGAACCTTGTCATGGGCAGGGCTTCTGCCCTCAGTGGTTATGCGTAAGCCCTGGAAGGAAACTTCTGGCTGGCATAGCTGTACTTTTTCAGGATTGCATTTAAAGTCTGCCCCCTGCCAAGAGCTTCAGATGACTTTCCAAAGTATCTATTGCCAGCAAGAGATAATCTGCGTATTATAAGAGGCATTGTGGTGTTGAGAAGTTTCTGATGGCCTCCCTCATGTGTATGTGGATGTGGAAGAGGGAGAGAGAGTTGTGGAATCCCTGTGTTAGCCAATTCCTCGTGTACTGTCACCCCTCAAAGGTGAAAGCAAATTTATATTGGCTTTCTGGGACCAGTGGAAGAGACCAAAACCATTGGAGAAATCCAAAGCACTGAACCACTTGTGAACAGATTTGAGGAGTTTGAGCACGTCTGGGGCTGATGTCACAGATTTGAGGAGTTTGAGCATGTCTGGGGCCAGTGCCACAGGAAATGCACAACTGAGAGTGACTTGGTTGAGCCTCCCATAATAGATGGTGAGCCTCCAGCTGTTATTGGGCTTCTTCACCCTATTGCAGATCTTGGTGTCATCTGCAAACAGGCAAACCTTTCCCTCCAGCCCATCTGCAATGTCATTGCTGAAGACATTGAAGAGGACTGGCCCCCAGAAGTGAACCATGAGCTACCCCACTGGTCACCTCCCTTTGCTGTGATTGAGTTCCATTTATCTTGACCCTCTGTTTTCAATCTTTTAACCAATTTCCAATCCAGTTTAGCACCATGTGATCCATCCCCATGCTACCTATCATGTTGACCAGTCTCCTATGTAAGCTGGTATCAAAGGCTTTGCTGAAATCGAGGTAGGCAATGTCTACGACCCCCCGCAGTCTACTGCCTTTGTCACCCAGTCAAAAAAATCTATTAGATTAGTTTGACAGGACCATCCAGCAGTGAACCTATGTTGCCTGGGATCTAACATCCCCATGGCTTCTAGGTGCTCCACTATTCTTCCCTTAAGGAATGTCTCCATTATCTTTCTGACTTTATAGGTTAGACTAACTGGTCTGTAGTTGCCTGCATCTTTTTTACTATAGCTCTTGTGAAGAGAGACAACATTTACCCTTCTGCAGTCCTCGAGGACCACTCCAGTGTCTAGGGCTCACTGAACAGGGCTACCAGAGGGGCTGCCAGCTCAATTCTCAGTTCCCTTAAGATCCTGGGATGTATGCCATCTGGACCCATGTCTTTGTTTACCTTCAGCTTTGCAAGCTCTTCTAGAACCCTGTCCTCTGTGAACAGACTGCTCTTCCTGCCACTCTTAGATACTGCTGGTACATTTCCCTGTCCTTATCTCTTTATGTCTCCTTATACTTCTTGTTGGCTAGCCTCTTGGCCCTTACCTTTTCAGCTACCCGCCTTGAGAACCAAATTGGTTTTCTTCTCCTTTTTCCCTTGTCTATTGACTTAACACATTGTTTTGTGACCTTCGCTGTAGCCTCCTTGATGTGTGCCCATTTCTCCTCAATATCCCCCCAGCCCCCTTTTTTCCAGAGTTTCCATAAGCTGAGTTCTCATCCTGGTAAAGTCCACCCTTCTGAAGTCTAAGACTCTTGCCTTTGTATCGGTTGACTAAATCTCTGTGTCCACCTTGAACCACACCATATGGTGGCCACTGAACCCTAGCTGACCTTTCACCTTGATCCCTGTTATCCGGGCCCTATTGTTCAGTACCAGATCCAGGGTTGCCAGGTCTCTGGTAGGTTCTTGCACCAGTTGCCTAAGGCCAGCCCCCTCAAGGGAGTCAATGAAGGCCTGTGACCTGGCTAAGGCTCCTGGCTGGGATGAAACAGTCAATTTCCAGCATGTTAAAGTCTCCCATTAGCAGTACCTCCCCTTTGCTGCCATGTCATTCATTTTTTCTAGCAGCAGTTTGTCAGTTTCTTCAGTCTGAGCTGGGGATCTGTAAATGACCCCTGTGTGAATGGCTGTTCCATTGCCTGGCTCAAGGGTGACCCAAATGTCCTCCATCTGCTCATGCCTGTTCTGAATTTTGGTTACCTTGATTCTTTTTTTGATGTAGAGGGTCCCCCCCCCTTTTTACCTTCCCTGTATTTCCTGAACAGGTCATAACCAGGTACACTTATGTCCCAACTGTGGTTCATGGTCTACAATGTTTCATTTATGGTCACTATGTTCAGAGCTGCCTCCGTCATTACAGTCATAAGGTCTGGAACATTGTTCCCCACACTGCGGGCATTCATGTGCATGACTTTCCATGGCACGTGGCATCCTTTCATCCCATCCTTGTGTTTTGCCCCTTGTTTCATCCTACTATTCGTGGTATATTCTGTGTGGTGCTTCCCTTTTACTACCTTTGTTAATGATGATATCATCTGCCCTGTGTGCAGTCTCTTCTGTACTGTGGTACTGGTGAATTTGCCCCTGGCATGATGTCCTAGTTCTGCTCCACATGTGCCCTAACCTGTGGGGGAGAGCTGTCTGCATTTCCCCACTCCTGATAACTCCCCCCTTATGACCACTTTAAATGCTTGCTCAGGAAGCACATAAACTTCTCACTGAGGACAGACATTCCCTTCCCAGAAGGAGGCAGACCATCTCTCTTGTACAGGTGTGCATCATCCCAGGTGGTACCCCAGTCCCCAATCAAGCCAAAGCTGTTTTCCCCGCACCAGTCCTTCAATCATTTGTTGAAGCTATTGATGCTTTGGTTTCTTCTCCCCCCATCATCTGACTGGTAGTACCTCTGAGAATGTAACAGATTTAGCTATCTCCCCCAGTTGCCTACCTAAATCCCTAAAATCCTCCTGAACCTTCTCCAAACTAGCCCTGTCTTTTGCTTGGTCATTTGTTCCCAGATGGACAATGATGTCCAACCACCCTCCTAGTCATTGCCCTAGCAATCCTGGGTATACGCTTCCCCTCCCTCTGATCTGCACCTCCTGGGAGACACTTTACCTCCCTCTCTATCCTGATGTCCATTCCCAGCTCCATACTCTGAGTTATCGAGTCCCCCACCAGGAGAAACTTTCTCCTCCCCTGGGTTTCTCTGGCCCCCATCCCCTAAGCCTCCTCTTGGAACTGTTCATCCTCCCTGGTTTCAAACATGGGTTCCCTTTCTGGGCTTTCCCTCTCCTTGAGAACATCATATTTGTTCCCTAGCTGGACTATGTGGGGGATGTACTTGTGCTTTACCTTCCTTAACCTTTCTGAGCCAACCATAGTCCATCCAGGCCTCTGCCTTGGTGACCTCTGTGGCACTGGCTGGTGGCATGGTGGTCCCTGGGTGGGGGTGAAGGTTTCCAGTACTCCTGCCAGCTGTGCATGGAGCCTGGCCACCTCCACCTTCAGTCCAGAGAGGTGCCTACAAATGGGGCAGCACTGCAGTTCCCAGAATGTTCTTCTGAAGACTGCTGCTCCACACCCACTGCACTGCACCATCCTTGTGCCATTCTACTACTCCTGAGGTATGTTCTTTTACCTCTCTACTTAATTATAGTGTGGTTTTTTTTGTTAGTTAATGTATCCTTTATTGGAGGGATTACCCACCCACTCCCCAGGGCCAACACCTATAAAGGAAGAGCTTGCACTGGGGTGGGTGGGTTGAGGAGTTGGATGGTAGAATTAATGCAGCTCCCTAGCCGGAAACAATCAGCCCTGAAATCCTCCTTCTTGTACTGTTCCCCCAACTTCAAACTGCTGTGCAAAAAGCAAAAAAGTATATATCCTCTGGGCTCCCCCTTCTGCACCTGTGGCATTCCTAGAGAAAGAAAATTATTATTTATTTATTAATTTATTTTTGGGTGAGGTTCAGAAGGAAATGTTAGTAACATTTATAAGGTTCTGATATTCAAGCAAAGAGCTATCGTTTCTTGCAACCAGTACATATATCTTCATCATGACCTCAACCCCTAATCTACTCTATTTAGTGACCCAAGATTTGTTGATTTGTTTATATTAACTTTTTTATTTTATATATATATATATATATATATATATAGTAATCTATATTTTAATATATACCTTGCAAGATTTGCATATAAAATGGCCTCCATATTTTTTCAAACTTTACCCCTGCTCTTACTTTTGTACACTGTATATTTTCTAGTTTCTTAATATCCATCATGAATATTACCCAGTTCTCAAAAAGTGGTGGATTTGGATCTTTCCACTTTATTAGAATGCTCGTTTTAGCTCGTGGAATTGCTACTGCTGCCAGTGTGCTTTGAAATTGATTCAACTCAGATTCTTCTTTGTCTATGGCAAATAAGGTAAAGAGTGGGGATAATTTTATTGGTGTGTTCAACATTTTATTTATTAGCGAGAGAACTCTAGACCAAAAGTTGGAAATATGTGGACACTGATGGATAAAACGAATTACTGTCCCAGTTGTTCTGGGGCAACTTGGGCACTTTTCTGAGAAATTTTCATTCATCTTATGGAGCCTATATGGTGTATAATATGTACTGTGAAGAATGTTATATTGAATCTGCTGCATTTTACTTGATTTTAATCTGACAAAAAGAGTTGATAAGAGCAAAGCCCATAAATCTTCCAAGATTTCCATTCCTAGATCCTTTTCCCATTTATGTTTTAAAATTTGAGTATATTTTGTTGTTGTAGGGAAAAGACCAGAATATAAGTTAGAGATTAGTTTCTTATTTTCTTTCTGTCTTAGCATTATTTCTAATATTGGCATAGATTGTAATTTCAGTTGTCCATTTGTTCTAGAAATAAAAGACTTTGGGTCAGATATTCAAACCATTGCACCTAGACAAAACTATAGTGCTGGAATAGCACTGGATTTGCACAAGGCTGCAATATTCAAAAGCCCTATTAGCACCGGCACTCTGTGGTAGCACCAATGCTAATATATAATGGCATGCAGGGGTGGGGTAAGGACAGTGCCCATAAATGCCAGCAATGCGGCACATTCAAAGTGCTAGCACCACACTACAGGCATTAGCATGACCTGTAGTGTGGCACTAGATACCACTGAAAGAAAGCTGGTGGTAATGTGGTGGTCCCCCCTTACATCGTGGACCCGCATAGCTATGATATATTATGAATAGCCCTTGTAGTCTAGTGGTCCCTCCAACATGAATCCCAACCCCCGTTAAATGTCAAATAAACACTTACTCTGGTAGTCCAGTGGTCCCCCCCAACATGAATCCTGACCCCCGTTAAATGTCAAATAAACACTTTTTCCTGGTAGTCTAGTGGACCCCCAGCATGAATCTCAACCCCTGGTACACCTTCATATCATAGCTTTCCATGGTAGTCTAGTGGTCCTCCCAATATGAATCCCGACCCCTGTTAAATGTCAAATAAACACTTTTCCCTGGTAGTCCAGTGGTCCCCCAACATGAATTCCAACCCTCATTAAATGTCAAATAAAGACTTTTCCCTGGTAGTCCAGTGGTCCCCCCCCCCCAGTACAAATCTTGACCCCCATAAAATATAAAATAAAGACTTTTCTCTGGTAGTCCAGTGGTTCTCCACCCCAGCATGAATCCTGACCCCCGGTACACCTATACATCATAGCTTTCCCTGGTAGTCTAGTGGTCCCCCCAACCGGCAGTGAAGCCCTCTGTCATCCCACTGACAGTCTGCAAAGTGATCCAGTAACCAGCTCTGCCCTTCTCTCACCACCACGGCTGGCCACCGACTGCAGTATGCATGAGTGCTACAGAAATGAATGAGCGAGCCTGCTGGACTGCCAGGGAAAAGTGTTTATTTTATATTTCACAGCTGTTGAGATTCATGCTGGGGGATGGGGGGACCACTGAACTACCTTTGAAAAGTCTTTATTTTGTATTTCACGGGGTCAGGATTTGTGCTGGGTGGGTTGGGGGACCACTAGACTACCAGGGCAATTCTTGTTGTACAAAAATAGAAAGGACACCATAGAAACAGATAACAGGCTGCACTGTAAGAAGCGTGGAGAAAGCTGTTGAGAGATCCCTGCATATTGGGCAATAGGGAGCATCTCAAAATGCTTCTGCCTCCCCCATATTGCCCCAGATAAATAATAAATGTTCACTTTGTGTACTTCGACCAACCCCTATAATAGGCAGAATATGCTTGCACTTATGTGCCTGGTATAGGCGGTGGGGACTGTATGTATACGTGTGTGTATATATATATATATATATATAGAGAGAGAGAGAGAGAGAGATACAGGTCCTGCATGCACATATGCATGGGTGTGTTGTATGCACTGACTGTGCCTGCCAGCACACAGTTCCTGCTGCTTCCAGCACGTGCTTCTATTCCGACCAACATGGGATGCTGTGGGCCTGCCCTTGCCTTCAGCATCCAGCCTGTACTTCCATTCTGACCAAAAGGGGGAGCTTTGTGCTCCATGCAGTAGCACCAGGTAAACTGAATGGTAATGTATGCTAAGCAGCACTTAATGAGATGCAAATGTACCTGTTTGCCCACGGATTACCTAGGTAGGATCATTTGCATGGGAGCTTTGAATATAGCTCCCGTTTGCCCCAGTCTAATCAGTTTGCACCATGCTAATGTGTTAGCACTGTACAATCAGGTTAGCCCTGGGCAAATCTCACTTCAGCAAAGCACAGTTCTGCAGTGTGTGGCTTACATTGTTGTTTGCAGTAGATGTCAGACATCTCTGTGCAATTACACATAATGTTCTCCACCTGCAACACTGGCTTTCTCCATGATCTATTGAGCTACAGTAGCAGTGTGTACTTCCTTGTTGCTATATTCAGTGTTGTCTTATTCCTGGGCTATTTTTGCCCTGCACTCCCAGCCCAGTTTGCCCCGCTTCATTCCCATGCTATATTCAGAAGCTGTTTGCCATGGGCTATTCCTTTTGAATATAGCTTGCTTTTTACTCCAGGCTAAATTTGCCTGCCAGGCAGTGCTAATTTAGCCCCGGGGCAAAGTTTTGCATATCTGGCCCTACAGCTGTAAATATTTATAATAATGAGTTGTAGAAATATTATATTGTAGTTTAAGTTGTTCAAATGTCTTAAATTGGTCTTTGTCAAAGAGTTGACCACATTCATGGAGACCCTGTGTTTGCTAATTTTTGTATATTTTGTCTTTTATGTATAAAGGAAAGTTGTAATTATTATATATAGGAGTAAACTGTGTAGCTCCTATCTTGAAATTCAAGATTTTATGACTCTCCAGCCAACTTGTAATGGTAATATATGTTGCCATGTTACCCTTATTTAGATTTTCTTTATTTATATAAAATCCTGAAAAAAGTAAGTTAACTAGGTTCTGATATTCATACATGCCTGATTCCATTTCTATGGATCTAAGAGAGACCTTATTAAATCTTAACCAATGCAATATTATTCCTATTTGGGACACCAGACACTATTTATAGAAATCAGGGTGGGCTAGCCCACCATTAACCCTTGGTAAGGTTAATTTTTCCCATGAAATTCTAGGCTTCTTATAGGACCAAATGAAATACATGATTAGTTGCCTCTGTTTTTTAAAGAAAAGATCTGGTAATTTTATCGGAAGTGTCTGAAACATATATAAACATTTCAGAATGATTTGCATTTTTATTATAGTGTTAATGGCAGGTTACTCCATATTTCTAAGTCTTTTTTATATCTTGTAACAGTTTACCTAGATTATCTGCATATAGGGATTCAACATTGTTTGAAATTATTATACCTAAATATTTGAAAGAATCCATTATTGGACATGGGCAGTGAACTGGGAGTTGAAGCACATGGCCTTGTTTTAAGTTAATAATTAGTGATTTCTGTGAATTTGTTTTATATCCTGATATTTGCCCAAATTAAGTTACTATGCGTAAATATTCTTCTACTGAGTTGTATGGATTCTGTAAGTATAATAAGGGGTCATTAGCGTATAAGCTGATTTTGTATAATACCTGATATTCGTGGGTTATTTCTTACATATTCTGCAAATGGTTCTATTATAAGGGAAAATATCAATGGTGAGAGGGGACATCACTGATGGGTGCCCCTAGTTAGTTTAAATGGTGGTGAAATAATATTATTTGTTTTAATCTGGGCCATAGGCTTCTGATAAATTGTTTGATCCAGCTAATAAATGTTTCCCCAAAATTCATTTTACTTACTGGTTCCTTACTGCTCTGAGCGATAGCGCCGCTCAGCCAATGACAGGTTGCTAGAAATTTCAAGGGTGAATTTGAAATCTTCTGGAGCTAGAGCTTTTTCATATGCTGCTTTCACCCTTTGGAATTCTCTACCCTGTCGGTTAAGAGAGTGCACTTCTGTGGTGAATTTTAAGACTGGATTGAAAACGTTTCTCTGGCAAAAGGCCTTCTTAGAGAGCTGATTTGTTTATTGGATTTTATTTTAACTGTATTAAGTTTTATGGAATTTTATAATGGTGGTTTGATTGTTTTAAATTGTTCGGTGCCTTGAAATTAGAAAGGCGTCTTATAAATAAAAATTATTATTATTATTAGAGTTGCTATAATAAAGTTCCATTCAGCCCTATCAAATGTTTTTCTGCATCGACTGTGAGTAAAATGGCATCTTTATTCTCTACATTAGCTATAATATTTATTGTACATCTGATATTTTCCATTATATGTCTGTCTTTAATAAAACCATTTTGATCTTAGTCAATTAAATCCAGTAATAGTTCTTCTAATCTTTTGGCTAATATCTTTGTGAATATTTTATAGTCAGCATTAAGAAGTGAAATTAGTCTATATATTTACGTTGTTCTGGATCCTTCCCTATTTTATGTATCACATGAATCTGGGCTTGTTCAAAAGATACTGACATTCTCTGTAGGGTATTAATTTTGTTAAATAGCTTTGTTAAGATTGGGGCAAGAATGTCTCTAAATTTTTGAAAGAATTCTGCTTGAATTTTTTAAAACATGGATGGGGAGCATTTACGAAGCATGGAAAAAATGTAATTGGCGAATGCCTTTGAACATCACGTTTCTCTACAAAATGATTCTAATAGACATAAGTTTAATGGAATTGAGAAAGTAAAATTGGGCAAAAGAGGGGGCAGCATTAATTATTAAATTTTGATGAGGGAGACCCTGTGGATAGTGTTGTGTAAAATTGGAATATTTCACAGAGTGAAATATTTTGTGTAATTAATGCATTACATGAAATATTTCACTGGGCAAAATGCAAAATTTCACCTGCGGTTGTGAGCCAAATTTCTCCCCCAAGCTGGCAAAATTTCAACCCAGAGGTGAAATTTCACCACCCACAGTGAAATTTCTCCACCTGTTAGAGTAATTTCACCTCCCACTGTGAAATTATGTTCAAACTTCTCCCAGGTGTCTAGTGGTCGCCCCCCACAGCCGTCACTGGCCATAAACATTAATAAGCACTCCCCTCCAAAGTTACCCTGCCACCTCCATCATTTGTTTAAAAAAATAATATATATATATATAGTCAAAGCCCTTGAATGGGACACAGTTAAAGGGGACATCCACTTAATTGGGACAATCCCCTGGGCACCGATTTTTGGCTAATGTTATTCAATGGGACCAGCTTCTGTTTAATTGGGATGGTCCTGTCACTTAATTGGGGTGATTATCTAGTCACAGGTGTAGGAAAAGGTGCTGAAAATGTAATTGCCTCATTAAGTGCTCATTAAGTGCTCTGCATTTAAGCTGTTTAACATTCCCACCTGCTTAGCATCTCTCTGGAGTGTGTTTAGCATCTCTCTCTGGAGTGTGTTTGGTTTGCAGGATGGCATCTACAAGCAAAAAAAGAGTCAATCTCTCACTAAGTGACAAAATAAAGGTTATCAAAGCTTTACAGTTGCCCAACTCCTGTCTCTCAAAAGTTGCTAAGTGAAGCTAAGTGATTTTAATTAAAGTTCAGTGTGTTGCTTTCACCAATTAAATAAAGATTAAATCAAGAACCAAGCCAAACACACTTTTACAAAAAGGAGCCGTAATCATAAAAAGTGCTTCTTGATGTTTTCTTTGTTTTCTCTGGTTTGTTTGTTATTGTAATGTGTGTGTGTCTCATGAACAAAGTCTTTTCTGGTTGCAATGGAAAAAAAGGCTGCATCTGATTAATGGGACAGCCGCTTAAAGGGGATGATAGGGCATCCACAGAGGTGTCCCCATTAAGAAGCTTCCACTGTATATACCCTTCTCTCTCTGGCATCTAGTGAACCCCCTACCCCATTAGTATTTAGCAGCAGAGGGGTGGGGGGTCCACTAGACAGGGGCTCTGTCTCCTGAATGCCACAGCCTAACCCTGGGAACTCCAAGAAGGCCACCCCCAACAGAACGGAGGGCCCAGGCTGGATGGTAAGGAACAAGGAGCTCTTGCACGTAGACAGGACCACTTTTATGCAGGGTCCTATAAGTCAATAGCCCTATCTTGAAGACAGATCTCCACCAGACAGGCAGCCAGTACAGTTCGCAGAGTGCTGGGTGATATGATCACATCTTTTCACCCCCATCAATAATCTTGCTGCCACATTCTGCACCATCTGCAGTCTGTGGAGGTTGCCTTCAGATAACCCTAGGTACAGGGCATTGCAGTAGTCCAACCTGGAAGTGATGAAAGCATGCACCAGTGTGGGAAGGTTATCAGGTGGGATCAGGGTTCTAATTCGGGCAATGTTCCTGAGATGATAAAACCTGCTTCTCACTACGGCAGACACCTGTGCATCAAGTGCCAGGCCATTGTCCAGGATTACTCCCAAATTCTTCACCTGTCTAGAGGGGGTTAGAGCACCCCCCAGCACAAGGTCAGGGGGTAATACCACCCCCCCACTCTGATGACCCAGCTCCACCACCAGTAACTCATGCTTGTCTGGGATAAGCCTATGCCAATTGTGAGTCATCCATGTCTGGATTTGCTCAAAGCAGCTGTTAAATACAGAGTATAACACCTGGCTTTGGGTGCACAGGACAGGTACAGCTGGGTATCAAAAATAAACCACAGCTCTAGCTGTTCAGAGTGTGCACAAAATAATGAAACAGAAGCAAAAATGAAAAAAAAAATATCAGCATCACTCCAGGTTCTACACATAACACTTTTAAATTTATTGAAAATGGACACCGACAGCAAAAACCGACACTATCCCTCTACTGGTTTCGCACTGGCAGGTGCATCATCAGGAGGTGACAAGTCATTACACATTCAACTTTTAAATATGATCATAATTAGAGCTACATATCCCATTTACCAAAATGTGAGACAAAAAGTTAAACATAATCACATTATAACTTATTCTGCCACAGATTTAACCAATTTCCTGCACATTACTTCATTTTC
Organism: Neoceratodus forsteri; assembly: GCA_016271365.2. Lineage (NCBI taxonomy): Eukaryota > Metazoa > Chordata > Ceratodontiformes > Ceratodontidae > Neoceratodus > Neoceratodus forsteri. Next base: position 612,974,919 of record CM028134.1, read on the forward strand.
ACTACTAAAGTTGCATTGCAATGGCATTATACCAATTCATATGTGTAATATATACTTATATAATGTCTATTGTGCTAAAAACACCACAAAATGTTATTATGCTACATTTTACTCAGGGGAAAAAACAAATTATCAGATCTATTTATAGTTGTATTTAATACAGGGGAACCAGACATTTCCTAACACTTCTAAATGCTAATAAACAAGATTTATCATTACTAAGCATAAAAACTGAAAAAAAGCAAACCCAATGGACTGAAAGAGTCAGTTCTCATAAGTCATGTTTTAGCTGCTGAACTATATCTCCAGGTGCTTAAAGTACCCAGGTATTCAATTAACACCATCTGTAAAAAAAAGGGATAATAAAAAAACACCATTATTTCTGTTATGTATAATAAACTCTGTTATACTAACACATGTTTAGCCACACCTGTTCTCTTGCATTATAATCTTATTTGTTTTTTGTTTCTTTATACAGGCCATTACTTCAGTTTTGTCATTAAGACCTGGGGGTATCAAAGCCCCAATGTATAGATCCAAAAAGATTCTCTGCATAACAGTCTATCTCTCACATTGCCACCTCTAGGGCCCAATTTAACTTTTTCAATTGCACAAAATTTAAACCTATGTGCTCCTACTTCAACATTTTTAACATGTTATGCTAATGCATCTTTTTGAATCACCAGACATGACAGCTCTATTGTATTCTCCAATTTGCAATCTAAAAGGAGGTGAAGTTTGTCCCACATAGAATGCTCCACAATTACACATTGCCAAATAAATAACAGCTAGGTATCATCTGCATAGCAGTGAAAACCCAGCCTGTACAACCTGATAATGTTCCCCAATGGCAGCATGTACAATTGTGAACAATAGAGGTGACAAGACCGACCCCTGCGGAACACCACAGCACAGAGGCTTCGGGTTAGATGAGAAAATTCCCATGGTCACCCTCTGCACTCTATCTGTCAGGTATGACCTGAACCAGTTGATGACATTACCGGACAGGCCACACCAGAATCACAGGTGGTCAAGTAAAAGGCCACAGAAAGGGCTAGGAGGACCAAGATGGTACAGTCCCTCCTATCCCTTGCTATCATGAGATCATTAAGCACCCTCACCAGGGCCAACTTCGTACTGTGCCCCATATGGAACCCAAATTGGAAAGGCTCATAGGCAAAGGAAGCAACAAGATGTCTCTCCAGCTGTACGGCCACCATCTTTTCTACAACCTTCCCTAAAAATGGGAGGTTTGAAAAAAGTCTATAGTTGCTAAGGCAGTCCAGGTCCAAAGATGGCTTTTTCAGAAAGGGTCTAACCATGGCCTCTTTCAGGGCCAAAGGAAAGATTCCACTCCTTAATGAACTCCAGATGACCTCAGCAACCACAGGATCAATCATGTCCAAACATTCAACCAAAAGGCAAGCTGGGCCTGGACCTAAATCACAATGTGTCAGAAGCAGCTTAGAGATTTTCTCCTCCCAGACAGGAGAAGTGTTCTGACTAGACTCAGACCAGACCCTACATCCCTTCTGAGAGACATGTGATGAGACTTCAGCCTTGAAGGAGGACACTTTGTCAGTGAAAAACAGAGCCAGCTACTTGCACCTCATGCTAGAATCTGCCCCCCACCCCCAGCATGGAGACAGCTGGATATAGAAGCCTGTTGACTGTGCGGACAAGCTGAGCTTGTCTGTTTCTCATTGTAGCCATCTCCCTAGACAGAAACTCTGCCTTTTTGGGGGAGATTGTCCTCTAATATTCCATATAATGTGACCTCAGGACCAATTTGTCCTCCACCAAGCCAGATCTCCTCCAGTGCCTCTATAACCTCTTCCCCCTAGTCTTTAAACCTTGGAGATCCTCATCATACCAGGGAGATCTCTGATGAGTAGACAGGGGTCAGACACACAAGGGTGTGGTTGAGTCAAAGGCCGCACCAACTGCCCCATTATTGGCTGCTACTGCTTCCGCTGACCCAATAGCACAAGCTGCCCCAACACATGATTGGTCCAGTACTGCCAACAGGTCCTCTGAGGATACTCCCCTTAACGACCGGTACTGGACCATCTCCATAGGGGCAGGACCATCTAGGAGGGGGGCCATAAATGTGAACCCCATGGTGCTGTAATCTGACCAAACCACCAGATCTACACTAAGGTCCATAATATGTAAACCAGAAGAAAAAAACAGGTCCAATGTGTGGCCACCCGAGTGCCTACATGTAGAAGGGGATGTGCTTCTCAGGACCTATAGGAACAAGAGCAAAAGCAGACTGTTAAAGAAAGCAGATTGATTATCTTATTACACTGAAATAACATGCATTCTTTATTTCCTTTCCAAAAAAAGGTTTGAATTCTATGTGGTTATTAAGTCTTTTGCCCATATATGCCCCTAGTGTATAGATCCAAAAGTTTTCCCTGCAACTGAGTAAGCCCTCCATGTTCTCACCTCTGGGGTACAAAATGACTTGCTCAATACCTACAAATTTCAGAACGTGATCACTTCTATCTTGTACATCTTGCATGTTTACTGCCCATGCATATTCCAGATTGCCATTTCTTATGGCACTCAGATGTTGACCTATACATTCTTTCCATTTGCATTTGGTTTTGCCCACATAGTAGGCTCCACATGAGCAGAAGGAATAGTATACAACAAAGGTGGTATTACAGGTGATTAGTTGTTTTATATCACACATTCTACCATTATACAGGTTTCTAAATATCCTAAATTAAAACAATTTCTGTACAAAATCTACAGTTGTCACATTTTCTGCATCCTTTTGGGGTGGTGGTAACCATGTACTCAGTTTGACTGCCTGCATTGAAGAACTCACTATTATGCCCCCCAAGTTATCAGCCCTCCTTTAGGTCATTCTAGGTGGCACTGTAGCTGTTTTTCTTAACTGAATGTCTGCTCCCAATACATGTCAACGTTTATTTACTATTTCCTTTACTCTGTTGGACCTAACACCAAAGGCGGTCACAAAACTGATCCTGTCTATTGTCTCAGTCTCAGTTTTCTCATTCTCTCCCCTTTTTCTAAGCAGACTATCCCTGCTAATTTTATCCCATGCCTGTCTTGCTCTGACAATAGTTTCTTTCCCATACCCCCTCAATTTGAATCTATTTCCTGTATTTTAAATTCTCTTTCCAAATCTTGCTCCTCGCCGCAGTTCCTTTTGATCCTGTACATCTGGCTTTTGGGTATATTTTTCTGTAATATGATGTGGATAATAGCTAATTGTAAGTAATATATTATTCTTATCTGTTGGTTTTGTGAAGAGGGTAGTGGATACACCTGAATTTTCCGTAACTTGTATCTTAAGATCTAGGAAGGCAATCTCTTTCTTACTCAGTGTGTATGAAAATCTCAAATTACTGTTACTACCATGCAGGTACTCCACAAATTCTTTCAATCCCGATTGAAGAGGTTCATCCCTACACCAGCAAAACATCATCGATAAAGCATTTCTACAAAAGGACTTTTGTCCAATATGGATTGACGTTTTGATCTCAAATAACACCTTGTTCCCAAAAACCCAGATATAAATTAATGTAATTGGGGGCAAAACTTACCCCCATCACTGTTCCTTTTACTTGATGGAAAAATGTACCATTGAAACAAAAGAAATTGCCCTCTAGAAGCATTCTGGCTATTTCCACCAGAAATTTTGTCTCAGGTTTAGCCTCAATTCCCTTTCTTTCCAAGAAGTGGCGCATTGCTCTTAATCCCCCCTCATGGTGTATATTAGTATATAGTGACTCCACATCTAGAGTCACTAATATACTGACACTTTTCCACTCCATTTCCTTCAATACCCTGAGGACATGTCCAGTATTTATTTATTTATTTAAGCATTTTACCAGGTAGGCATACTGAGTAGAGTACTGCTCGATTCCAGATGTGCCCTGGGGGAGCAGGGGATAGGGAGAAAAACTACAGAATACAAAGCAGAATTACACAAATACAACAGAAAAATACAACAACTGTGCAGCTAGTGAAAGAGATTATAAAATGTTATGGAGTACAATTTAGAATATCTACACCTTCATTTTGTTAGTCTTGAGGAGCAAGAACAATAATGCACCAGTAATGGAGATCCCGTAGGACCAGAAGTAGTCCCCTAGCTACCACCTAAAGGGCCTGAATGCATGGCAGTATATATGTCTGCCTGGGTTGTAAGCAAGCAACACTGCGTAGTGGCAGCGATAGGGTCTGTGAACATCAAGTAGGGAGAAAGCTGCACAGAAGAACAGGCATGATGCTAGGACCTTTATCAGTAGAAGATAAGTGAATCTTTAGGAGGGAGTTGAGATGTAGTGGTCTGAAGGTGTGTCCAATGATGACTGGCAAGGAGTTCCAAATATTTGGAATACGGTATTTAAAGGCAGCCTGGCCAGAGGTGGTGGACATGTGTGGATGTGGAGTAGCAGGGAATCAATGTTCCTGAGTGAGTAGGCTGGTGGTGGGAGGGCTGATACGGCTGCTACAAGGTAAGGGGGGAGGGTCTGTGCCCGGAATTTAGCTGTGGTCCTAACACAATGTAACAGTCTCCGATCATGGAGGGAAGGGAGGTCTAAAGATCGGCAAAGGACACAGTGATGGGTTGTGTGGGGGGGAATCTAGGGCAAAATGACAGAAGGAATGGAAAAGAGGATTGAGTCTGGCTTGGGAGGAATTGGGAGCTGCACTGTAGACCACAACCCCATAGTCCAGTATTGGGAGGATAATTTTTTGGACAATTGCTGAGCGCATTTGCAGGGGGATGCAATTTTTGAGGCAGTATAAAGTATCCATTATAGGATGCAGTTTCTTGTGAATAGCATTGATATGCTCTGAAAAGTCGAGATGCTGATCAAGCCAGACCCCAAGATATCTGAAGGATGTACAACCCTCCAGAGGGGAGCCATCAAGGGTGTGGAAGATAAGGGAGGAGGGAAGTCTAGAGAGTTTAGCCCTCATGCTGAATGTGAGGGAGACAGTTTTCTCTGGATTAAGAAAGAATTGATTTGAATGAAACCAAAGCTGGACATTTTCAAAGTCCTGTTGAAGCCTGGTTCCTACTTCAGTGGGGGGATGAGTCTGAGGCATACAGTACTGTATCGTCTGCATACAAGTGAATGGAAGTATGTGAGCAGGCCAGGGGCAGATCATTCAGGAAGATGGAGAACAGCAATGGGCCAAGTACAGAGCCTTGTGGGACCCCTGTAGTGACAGGGAGGGAGGAGGAGGTGGAGGAGCTAATTCAGACCGATTGGGACCTATCAGCAAGGTATGAATTGAACCAACTTGTGGCAGAATCTGATAAGCCAGCTAGGAAGAGCTTGGACAGTAGCAGGGTATGGGAGACCGTGTCAAAGGCCTTAGCAATGTTGATGAAAATGGATGAGGTAATTTCCCCCATTGTCCATTCCCATGAGGATGGCATCAGTGAGTCTTAGGAGAGAGGTTATGGTGGAGTGCGATTTTCTAAAACCAGCCTGGTACGGAGTGAAGAAAGAGGCGGAGTAGAGAAATGCAGAGAGCTGAGAGAGGATGAGGCACTTCTGCAATTTGCCTAGGATGGGGAGAAGAGAGATAGGGTGGAAGTTTCCCGGGGAGGAGGGGTCTACGCCTTTATGTAGGGGGACAACTGTAGCATGTTTCCAAGAAGATGGTAGTGAGCTATGTGTGAAGGAGAGGTTAAAAAGAGCAGCCAATGGGCTGGCAATAGCTGGGGCAGATACGAGGAGCATTTTGTAGTCAAGACCCGAGGGGCATTTACCTTTGGCAGGGTTGAGGAGCCCTAGGGCTTTTAATACCTCTGAGGGTGTTACTAAGTGAAAGGAGAAATTTGAGGATGGGGTGTGGCTGGGGTTGAAGTGGATGGCTGCAAGGGTTTGGGTGGAAGAGAGGGCAAGAGGGTGGATGCACAGTTTGTGAAAAAGGAGTTTAACTCAGTGGCCACCGTGCTCTGTGCAGTGACAGTGTTTCCTGCTATGTTGAGGGCTGGTGTAGGGGGGTTGGACCAGTGGGGACAAGAGAGATTTAATTGACTTCCAAAACTTTGTTGGGTGTTTGAAGTTTGTGTTGAAGGATGCCATAAAATAGTTTGATTTGGCCTGATGGATAAGCCTTGTGCAGGCACTCCACAGTGATCGGTAATGTTGTAGAGCCATTTGGGAACCTGATGCCTTGTAGGTTTTCCAGGCGCGGTCCCTGAGTCGAAGTCGATCAATGGGATTGGCGATCACCCAGGGCAAGTGGACAGCCCTTACTCTGGATCCTTTAAGTGGTGCATGGTGATCCCAGCTAGCCAGGAATCTCGTTGAGAAAAATTCAAGGGCAACGTCAATATTGGATGCACGTGAGATGAAGGACCAATCAATGTTATATAAGTCAGTTAGGAGCGTTGTTGGATCCAGGGATTTATAGGACCTGGTGAGCAGAGTACAGGGGGTGGAGCCATAGGTTTGAAAATTTTCCATACCATATAAATCATGTGGTGATCGCTGATAGAGTCCAGTAGAAGACCGGCAGCGAGTATACGATGGGGGTGTGAGGTCAGGGCCCAATCCAATAGTGTATGGTTATTTGACTTGTGGTTCAGGTGAGTGGGTTCCATTATTTGCTGGGATAGGTTTAAGGTACTCACTTGGCTACGTGTTTTGGAACTAATACTGGAGAGTCAGTTTTGGTTGAAATCACCAAGTATGTGCAGCTCTCCACCAGAGGTGAGGGATTTTAGAGTGCACAAGAGGTCCATGACGTCGGACAGCTGGGTATCCGGGGAGCAACAGAACCATGCTACATGAAGGGGATTTGTGTGAGGGAGTGAGATTTTAATGAGCAGAGTGTCTATAGCCTGCATGGGTACAGAAAGCCTGATTGGTGTAAACTGTAGCCTGGAGGAGATGAACATGGCAGTGCCCCCACCCCTCTTTTTACCCCAACGGTCCTGCCAAATGAGGGAGTAGCCAGGGATTGAGAATTCTGCATCCAGATTATGGGGCTTCAGCCAGGTTTCAGTAATGATTAGGACATCAGGGCACAGAGAAAGGATGTTAGGTTGAAGTGCCATGAATTTAAGGATGCTGCATATATTTAGATGCGCTATTTTGAGACCCTTTGGTAAGTGGGGTGTTGGGGGAAGGAGGTGGGCATTTCGAGAGGGGGATGGACAAGGGTTACGCTCAACATCCCCAGCTAAGAGAAGCAGTAGGGGCAATAGTTGTTTTATAGCCCATCGAGACACGTGGAGGGTGGGAGGTTGCTGAGGTGTAAGCGGGCTTTGTGAGGAGTAGATTAGAGGGGAGATGTTTAGGGCCGGCAACCCCACATGAAAGGAGGGAGGTAGGATGGCAGCTCCAAGTACACCATAGTGCATGTGATATGGGAAGGGCTGCCCAATGGAGGAGGTTGCTTGACAGGGCTGCGTGGCAATGATAGCGTCCAGTATTAGGGAGCTCGGCTGCTGTTGCTGTTCTGGATAGGAGGAGGGTGGGAGGGATGATGTAGGTATGAGTAAGCAGACTAGCATCAGAGAAAGAGGCGACATGGTGGACTGGATTTAAGCAGCAGCAGCTGCAAGAGCAGCCACTAGTGTGGAGGGAGTATAAGCTGCAAATGCCAAAGCGGGCTGATTGGTTCTGCACCCAGACATGACACAGCCTATATAACCAACAGCTCACCAAGGGTGGTGGTGGGGGTGGCGGGGGCTCAAATCACACAGCACACAAGCAAGCATTTGCTCTGCCTGTCCTGTTCCATACCTGGGGAGATTTCCCTTTTTTGCTAGGGGGAGGGCAAAAGATCAGACACCCTCGGGACCTCCAGAGGAGCTGGGGCAAGCTGGAGAGAGAAGAAACGCTCAGCATTAATTAAGGTAGGGAGAGGGAGTGGCTTCACAATTATACAGCATGGTTTGAATCCAAATTAATCTGTGGCACCAGGGTCCAAATTATGGAATTTGCAGATTTGCAATAGAAATGGGATATCAGAAGGCTGGGTATAGTAAAAACAGCGCATGCAAATAAATACTTTAAAGTGACCACAGCTGCAAATTTAGTCTCGCTGGTACCACGTATGTTTTTACACTATAATTTGTCTTTCTAACATGCAGGATGCAGTACAACAAGTTGATTAACAGCAGAAAATACATACAATAAGTAGAGCAGCTGCAATAATGAACTTAAAGTACCCCCCAGCTTTCCAAAAAACCCTGCACAATAGTGTTGGAAGTACGTGGAAAAACTATCAGGCTCTGCCGATAGAAAGTTAGGGTCTTTGTTTGAAAAAGGTGCCGGAAGTTCCTCAAATCACACAGCACACAAGCGTCTGCTCTGCCTTGTCCTGTTCTGTATCTGGGGAGATTTCCTTTTTTTGCTCAGGGAGGGGAAGAGATCTGATGCTCTCACGACCACCAGAGGAGCTGGGGCAAGCTGGGGAGATTTCCTTTTTTTGCTCGGGGGAAGGCAAGAGATCTGACTCCCTCGCAACCACTGGAGGAGCTGGGGCAAGCTGGAGAGATTTCCTTTTTTTGCTCAGGGGAGGACAAGATATCCGACACCCTCGCGACCACCAGAGGAGCTGGGGCAAGCTGTATCTTTAATATATGAGGGGAGTGTGGAGACCATGCTCTTTATATTGTCATCTACAACCCTGGCTAATGGTTCTGTGATACTCCCTGTGCTAGAAGTGATTGGTCTACCTGATGGGTTACTGAGGGATTTGTGCACCTTTGGTAACACATAAAATTGTGGTCTCAAAGGATATTCAGTGGTTAAATGTTTTTTCTCTTTATTAGATATAAATCCCTCCGATTCTGCCCACTCTAAAAAAACACCTCTCTCTTTATTTAAGGTAGGGGTCTTGTCACTTGCAATAGGTATGCAGTATTCAACTTCAACTTTATTGGATAACAAATTGAGATAACAATATCTCATTTTCAATTGCATCCAACACTTAAAATTTTACCATCTAACAGACAGACAACAAACAGTAATACATACTAACATATATAAGTATTCTTTATTACTTAGTTGTCTCTCCACCTTTTTAACATAATCACATGTATTTAACACCACTAACTTCATCCCTTATCCACAGATTTCACTGTAGTTAATCTGTTGTTTTTGAGTGTCCCTATTGCCTCTCATTCATCAGTTGTAAGGTTGTTGAACCTGGGCACAAAATCATCTAATTTGAGTTTATCCAAATCTTGTTCACACAACTTCTGAAACACAGATACTGCCTGGAGCAAGAGGGCAGAAGATACTGGGTCTCCTTCTTTCCATGTGCTTAGTAGTCTCCATATTCCCATAGCCAGCATGCACTGCCTGCTCCCCTCCCCACACTGATTATCAAATTCCCTCAGGGCCACCAATACCTCTTGGGTAGGTATATTATCTGTATTTATGCTATTATCACCAGCATTTTCTTCATTTTCCTCTACTTTAAAGAAAAAACACTTAAGGCTCAACACCCTACAGAGTCCATACAAGTCCACAGTTAACTCAAAAGTCAATATCCGTGATGGAAGCAAAAGAAAGACCTTTGTTCAACACACTTACTTCTTTGCTGGTAAGGACATAGTTTGATAGATTAATAATATTATCACCTTGTTCTATGCTCTGGTATTCTGGGATATCTGGTGCTATTTTTGGTATCTCCTCTTCTGGGTCCGACCCACCTGTGCTCCTGGAGCTCCTTCTTCCACGTCTGGTTTGTCTTCGGCCACCAAATACCTGCCTTTTCTCTTCCCTCTGTGTGGGTGTCTTGGTCCTAAAAAAGACTCCTCCGAGTTGTGTGAGTCACTGTTGATACTTGTACCCGAACCGCTTGTTGCCACAGATCCTGATGTTTGTCTGGAAGTATTCCTTAAAACAGACACAGGCTCAAAATGGACTTTTTTATTTTTATCAAAATATATTTTCTTCTTGTTATTGTCCGACCCTCTTTTTGGCCTACTATAAATGTGTCCATTAATATAATCGTTTCTGTCCCTATTAAACTTCCTCTTCTTTGTTGCTATAATTTTGTTTTCCTGAAACTGTATCTCCTTTTGAAGCTCCCTCTGGAATTTGTTAAAATTCAGATTGTCTCTAAATGTCTCTAAAGTGCGGTCTTTTCCCTTTAATTCTGTTTCAATTTCCTTCTCATGAGCTACTGATTTTCTTACGGTCAGCTACATCCACTTTTCACTGGCTTCATTAAATATATCTCACCACTCTCTGATGATTTACTAATCCCAAGGTAGGGTCTTTTATAATTCTCAGGACCCTCGGAGTGCAGCTCAGCTAGAAGTATGCCTGAATTGTTTTGAGTTGCCACATATTTTGTTTCACTCTCAAGACCATTCTTTCAAATACAAAAAATGCACCTCAAATTTCCCCTCATCCTGTTTCCATATTTTGTGAGTTCTCAGCTCCTTTGGATCCTGTTCCTTGATCTGTTGGATTTAATGGATTAGCTGTCCCAAGATAAGAAAAGAGACTTTCCTTAAAACCACCTGCGTCCTTCACTGTCTCTACTTGTTTGCTCATGCCAGCAATTATACTGATCTCCTTTTGCATTCTGTATCAAAAAGTACAGAAAACAGCCAATTTCCTAAACCGCACTTGCTCCAGATGCTAAACGCTGCTGCTCCAATTACAAAGATGCTAATATCCCATGCTTTGCTCAATCTAGTATAGCCAGCACATACAGAGCCACACAGGGGTATAGGGTGCTCAGTGACTCTTGTAGTCCAACAATTGGATGAAACATGAGAAGAAGTTGTTTGTACTGTGTCTGTACTGTCCTTTTTTGCTGCTATACCAAGTAAAAGCTTATTTGTTTTGCAATATAACTCTTGACTTCTGTCTTTTTTGGTACAAGGTGAGTGCTGTGACTTTATTTTTTGTTGGACTACAAGAGTCACTGAGCACCCTATACCCCTCTGTGGCTCTATCTGTGCTGGCTCTACACTTAACTATTAAATGTACCTCTTTGTGAAGACTGACAAGGAAGGTGCTAAAGTCAAGTGAGGGAGTGACTAGATATCCACCCCCTCAGCTCCGGATTCCTCGACCATCCTTTGCATTCTACAGCAAGCTCCCCTCGGTCACATCAAGATCATCGCACTATTGCACCTCTGACATCTTGGTCCCCTTTCATCAGCACTACAGGGTTTCCTCACTGATTCTGCAAGGTGTGGGTGATAAAATTTCAAAACCGCAAAAAAATAATTTGGGTTTGTCTCTGCCACCTTGCAACTAAAAGCTGACTCAGATTTACAGTCCCATCCAGTGGTTTGCTGTTTACAGAGAGGTAATGTGACATTGATATAGTAGGTCGATGACAGTGACAGAAAGGATGACAGTCTGCAGGATTCATCAGCCTTGTGGCTGCTCTGATCCTGTCACTATAAGCTGCTAGCACAATAGGAAGAAGTGTTGATTATTCGGTGGCATAAAAACAAAACAATAAGAGGGTTCTGAACTACTAGGGCACTGCACAAAGTTCCAGAAGGGTTTGAATCAGAGGCCACCCATTATTAGATCAAGACATACAGTATTTGCAAAAATAGATTACTTTGGGCACCTCCATTGATCAGTTTGTTTGTGTGCCTCATGGCGGAGCAGCCAGTCCAGGGTTTCCCCTGCAATCACTCTACAGCCTTCACTCTCTGCCTATCATGCTGGTCACAGAAACTCAAAACATATGGCAGAACAGAAACATCATGCTGCTGATTCAAACATAGTGTGGACTGGCAGCATTGCAGCATCAAGTTCAGTCGCCACCTTAGTAAAAAGAAATGCGGGTATCACCAGCAACAGGTACACCATTCCTAAAAGAAGCAGCCCACTCAATTAATCAAACTATACACCTGCTAACTGCCTGGTGCCAAAGGGCATAGCTGTAACATCAGAGCCACAGACCCTCACCCTCAATTACTGTACATCTTGCCACAAATCATCCACATCCATGTTTAAGACTTATAGCATAGATTTAACTGGCATGCTGTGTTTCTCTGTTTCTCATGCACTCTTCATGGGCAGCTTCACAGGTCTGGACAAATTCTTCAGCCCCTTGCAACTTTGTAAAAAGTCTGGGTGATTGACAAGGCCATACAGTCTTTAGTTTAGCTGGGTACAGCAAAGAATAATCCCAGCCCATAGTGCGCAAGGTACTGTACATTTAAGTCCAGAAAACTTTTGTCTTTGGCTCTGTATGTCACTGCTGAAATCCTGAAAAATGGAGACCTTGTTTAATTGCACATCAAAGGGACCCCGAGCTCTGGCAGCACAGAGTACCTTTTCTTAATTGGGGTACCTCAAGAATTTTATGATATAATGCCTGGGACATCTCCTTGTCTTGGTTTAGAACCATCTGATGTGCATGTTGCAGCTAGTTGTAGGCAGCTTCTTGGTCCAATTCAAGTTTTTTCTGCCAACCACCTCAGGACCATTCTGCCACCCTCTTTGCTTTCAAAATTTTCAGGGAGATGAATTAAATGAATAATAGTGTCCCCCACCCTCCCCCAGCAGTTCTCTTGCTCATCAGCTTTTTCTTTTAATTTGTCCATTTGCTCCATTAGTATTTTGCGGTCCCTGGACAAATCCACCACCAAAGCTTGTAGCTCTTCAATATGCATCTTGGCATCCCTGAGATGCTTGATATGTGAGGCTGAGGTTTCAGCAAGCTCAGTTAAAAATGTTTGGATGTGAGTAACCTGGGTTGTTAAATTATCAAAACTAGTCTTTACTTCTTGCTGCTTATTGACTAGCAAAGTTGTGACTGATTGTAAACATAGAAACATAGACTTTGATGGCAGATAAGGACTGCTTGGCCCACCCAGTCTGCCCATTTCCCTACCTATTGAAAAGCTGCAGATCCTAGTTAACCAACAGCCTAATTCTTCCTACCCCCCACAAGAATCGCTTTATGTCTGTCCCATGCATTCTTGAATTCCTCCACTGTGTTTGACCCCACAACCTCCTCAGGAAGCCTGTTTCATGCATCCACTATCCTCGCTATAAAAAAAATACTTTCTTACATTGCTCCTGAGCCATCCCCCTCTATCTTCAAATTGTACTCCCTTGTTCTTGCACATCTCTTTTTCTGAAAGATGCTACCCTCTTGGACTTTATTGATACCCTTGAAGTACTTGAAAGTTTCTAGCATGTTCTCACCCTCCATCCTTTCCTCAAGGGTATACATATTAAGCTCCTTTAATCCCTTTTCATATGGCTTCTGGTGTAGACCATGCACCATTTTAGTTGCCCTCCTCTGGACTGCCTCCATCCTGTCTAAAGAAATGTCTGCTTCTTTACTCTTTTCTTTTCCTGCATCCAGTGCCATGCTTCTCATTCTAGTGTTAGAGTGGGAGTCACTAGCTAAAGATAAGTGATTATTTACTTTATTTATCCACATAATGATGGTTTAAATGCATTAAGGGATACATTGTACTCTGAAACTACCTATTGATCAGCATTTATTGAATTTCATATTGACTTCACAGAAATGATACTGAACAAAAATGTTTTTTTTTGTATACTGATGTGTATCAACAGTACCAGAGGGAGCAGTAGATATGGCCTACTTGGATTTCAGGAAAGCCTTTGATACTGTCCTACACAGGAGATTAGTCAACACGTTGAACAGTCTGGGGGTGGGTGCAATGGTGGTGATGTGGGTGCAGAACTGGCTAAGCAACAGGTGCCACAGGGTAGTAGTGAATGAGGGGAGATCAGAAGAGAGGGAGGTGACAAGTGTTGTACTGCGGGGTCAGTCCCGGGGCCATTACTATTCAATGTATTCATCAGAGACATTGCAGATAGACTGGAAGGGAAAGTATACCTGTCTGCAGATGACACAAAGATCTGCATCAGGGTGGACACACAATAGGCAGTGGAAAGAATGAGAAGGGACTTAAACAAACTAGAGGAATAAATAAGGTAGGGGACACAAGCTATCTGCAAAAAGGAATGAGCACTAGGACTGTGGGTCATGAAATGCAGCTAGAAGGGGAAGACTTAGAGGCAATGTGAGGAAGTGCTTCTTCACAGAGACAGCAGTTGAACCCTGGAGCATGCTACCAGAGGAAGTGAAGTGTCCAGGGCCATCTTGAAAATGAGCTTGCTCAATGATGTAACAGCCTGGTTAAATAAAGTTTGATTGATTGATTGATTGGTTGATTGATTGATTGACATGGTGGGGCAAAAACCATGGGGGCACTCAAACATGCATGGGATAGACACAGCGGACTAGTGAGACTAGAACAAAAGGGAAGAATGGAAACAGGTCCAACAGGCTCTGATGGAAAGAAGCAAGACTTTTCTTAAAGCTAAACCAGGGCAGACTGGATGGACCTGGAGGTCTTTTTCTGCCAACTACTATGTAATTATGTAAATACTTTTTTTTTAACATTTGGATTTCTAGAAGCATTTTCTCTATGACATTTGTATCCTCTGGAAGGGCAGTATGAAGAAGTTAGAAAACTTTGTACATTATTTGGAGAGTTCTGACAAGAACTTAAAATTGAACTGCCAGTTCCACCCAGGTAACATTTTAGATTTGGTAATTTCAAAAGATGGATATGGGGTTGACAACTGACCTGTTTCATAATCCAATGGCTATGAATGGTATACTGCCTTTTGACAGCTGTCACCAAAAATACATAGCAAAAAATATACCAGTGGGGTAACATATGAGAGCCAAAAGAAATTTCAGCACCACAGAAGGGTATGAGGTCAGTTGTAGCATCCGTACTGATAAGTTATCTAAAATGGGATATAATAATTCCTGTCTACATAGTGTGAAAAATAAGGTGGATAACATGTCAAGGGAGGAACTGTTGAGACCAAAGAAAAAAGAAACAAGAATGACTATTGCCAGGGTCCTAATTTTGTCACTATGTTTAATACACAGGCATAAGAAGTGGAAACCATTATAATGAGAAATTGGCATTTTTTACAACTAGAACCTAATCTGAAATAAACTACTGAAAAGGGACCAAGATTTGCATGCAGAAAAAGGAAACAATCTGACAGGTATCTTGTATACAGTTGGATGGGTAAAGAAAATGATCAGGATGGACAAAAACTACCATCTGGAAATTTCAGACTGGTAATTACACAGCGTGTAGCCACATCAAGGTGGGACAAAATATTCCCTTACCACATACTGATGAAACTTTTTGTGTTGATTCATTCATTAAATGTGGAACTGAATCTTTGGTCTATTTAGCAACTTGCACTTACAGTTGTTTGTATGTTGGAAAAAACATGCAAGAAGTTAGGACTAGAGCTCTGGAACGCCTCTGGCATTTTAGACTGGGTTCACCTGAAAATGTTCTGGCAGTTCATATTAAAACATTTGGACATGAACATTTCTTTTAAATGCTTTGGATTAGAACAAGTATTAGGTAGTTTAAGGGTTTGTGTGATTTGAACAATTGATTAATGTACAGGGAAACATATTGGCAAAATAAATTGTGTGCAGGGAAACATCCAGACTTGAATGGACATGTCCAAGTGCCCCCATTTAAAAAAGAGAGAAAATAATAGACTGAATTGAGTGTATAACATTACTTTTTAGGGCTGCTGCTAATTAATTGTGAGATGATGTGTCACTTTATGTGATGCTTTGTATTTTGTATTGTTGTATTTAACATGTATTACTTGCAAATATTGCTGTTTATACATACTAGATTTTTAACATGTATTTATGATCACACGTGCTGGGGTAGTATTTATTGTGACCTGGTAATTATTGTGACATCTTGAAAACGTGTCAGGGTGACATGAAATGTTTACACTCTGTGTTTGTGTGAGGGGGTGCTACCTGTTTAAATAAACTTATTTGTTTTATAGTACTCTAGTACTGAGCATTTTTCAGTCTGGAGGTGTAGCTGATTTCTTTACTTTGTGTTTGCATCCTTGCCCTTGGCTCCTTTGTGCAGTCCTGAGCCACTTTCTCCTCTTGAAAATTCTTAGGGAGTCCAATTAAATTAATGTTAGTACATCCCTCCCTGTTCTCTTGATCATAGTATATTCAAATGTGCCTCAGACTTTTCTTTTAAGTTGACCATGTGTTCCATTAGTATTTTCTGGTCCCTGAAAAAATCTACCACCAAATCTTCTAGCTCTCCAATGGCTTCACCAAGATGCTTGGTATGTGAGGCTGAGATTTCGGCAACCCAGTTACCACTGTCTGGATATGAATAACCTGGGTTTTTAAATTACCAAAACCAGCCTTTACCTCTTGCTGCTTATTTACTAGCACAGTTGTGACTGATTGTAAAGAAATGTCTGCTTCTTTACTCCTTTTTTTACCACCTCCAGTGCCATGCTTCTCATTCTATTGTTAGAGCGGGAGTCACCAGCTGAAGATAAGAGCTTATTTTCTGGCTCAAAGTCATTTGTTGACTGTTTTTTTTGTGTTGTTGATTTTCCAGATGCCATTAGTAGCAAGAAGTTAATCCAGCATTTGTGAAAAATAAGTCCTGAGAGTTGAATAGGTATTTTCATTTAATGTTCGGTGCCCTCTGGAGGCCTTCTAAGGTTCGTCCACCATTTTTGGCTGCTAAGCCACACCTCCCCCACACTGTTTTTATTGTGAGGCAAGCCTACTACTGTAGGTAGGTAGCCTAGTCAGCAAACTAGCTTCTGTCTCACCCCCTGCCCCTCAATCACAGAGGGAGAATCAAAGGGTCTGGGGATGAGATGAAATTAAATATACTGTACAAATAGGAAACTGTAAAGATCTTACTCAAGTAGAGTCCTACAAGTATTTAGGCTTATGGGCTGATCCACACTTAGAATTTGAATTTCATGTTAAACAAGTTTGTACCAAAGTTTCACAGAAACTAGGGGCCTTGAGAAGACATAAAGAATGTATGACCCAGAGTATGAGTGAAATTCTGGTAAATTCTGTAATTGTACCTTTGATTGATCATGGATGTATAATCTACATAACTTCAAATAAGAGTGCTCTATTAAAATTGGATAGACTACAATATAAGTTAAATAAATTTATCCTGGGTCTTAAGGGCTCTTACATTAATTACCATCATTGTGATCTGTTATTAAAATTGGGTTGTGCCCCCCCTTGAAATATAAAGGGACAGAATCTTGAGTATTTTTTTTCTATAAATGTGTAAATAGTTCTGTCCCTGAGTATCTAAAAGACAAAATGACTCTGAGTACATCGTCTTATCCACTCTGGGAAATTAAAGGGAGAGGTTTGAAGCTCCTACACATTAATACCAAATTTGGTAAAAAGAGATTTGATTACATAACAGCTAACAAATGGAATTTGCTCTCACCTATTGTACATAACAAGCCATCATTGTAAACATTTAAGTCTACTCTCTTGGATTCTTCCTCTTTTAAGTGCACCTGTTACTGCTGAATTTTATATTTTATGAGAGTACACTAAGCCCAGTTCATTAGTTGTGTAATAATGTATTTGTCTATCCATGTCTTGTTCAATGTTCTGTAACTTTGTAAACAGGATGGCCCTAAAATAGGCTTTGCCTAGAGCCTTATGCTGATGAAGTATAAAATAAATTGGAACTGAAACTGAGGGAGATGGAGAATCACTAAGAGTAGACCAACAAAAATATGTTGCTGCACACTGCTATCGAGAGTTCAGTGGCTCCACTCTGTAGTATGTAGCCAGTCTACTCTGTGGCAGGAAAGACAGTGTTGCACTCGCATAACTTGTGCACTCTTGCTTGGTTGAAGCTCCTCCACATCACATGTGAAGCATCGTCACTAACAGATGGAGAGAGAGGACAACACAATACAGACACAGTTGAATCAGGGGCACACCAACAGCTTAAGCACACACAGGTCAGAGGGTACTTATTGTGGAAAAGATTACATCCAAATTTAATGTCATTATTGCCAGACTATAAGAACAAACTAGGCACAAATGCAGAGGGGACAACTGTCCCCCTCTACCCTACCTAAATGGCACTCCTGCTTTATGGTAGAAATTCATTCTCATGTGTACAAGTAAATATAATAATTTCCACTGTGTTCTGGGGTACTGCATCTTCATGTTTCAGAATGTGTCCTGATTATTGTGAGGGTTAGTGTCCCTCATTGATCCTCATTTTGAGTGTCCATGTCCCTCATTTCAGTGACAAAAAATAAGGTATGGTGCATGCTTCCAAGTCCCTACTCAGCACAAAGAGTGCTGAGCATGGTCATAGTGTATTTGCTACATACAGAATGACAAAAGGAAAGTAAGTGAGGCATAACAGTCATGGATAAACAGATATGTAGCACTAAATATGCTTAAGGGGATTTGCATAGCCTAAAACAAAGGTTCAGGCTTCATACCACAGAGGTGCCTCTTTGCATATCTGGAATGGGGGTGTTGGCTGACTATATCTTAGGCATTTAATGCAGTAAACAAATACTACTTTATAAATTAAGGGTTTTTAAATGGCAAACATCAAAAGACATTAAACAATTTTCAAAATGGTCAGAATTAATGAGTTTGCCTAATTTTAATGGGAAATCAATGCAAATTGCATTTTAATTGCTCTAATTGCTAGCAGTAGCATGATAAATAGAACATGATGTATTTTTAGATGAGGTTTGCACCAGCTTTGCTTCTGCATGCATGGCAAGCATGCAACATGTGAATCTGATGAGATTTTTAAATTATGTTCACACCAGCTTTGCTGCTGCACTCATGTCAAGCATTAAATATTTTTAGATCATGTTCATACCAGCTTAGCTGCTGCTTGCATGTCAAGCTTACAGCATGCACACATGATGTGCTTTTTAGATATGGTTCACTTAGGTTCACTGTGTTTATGTTAACCACATGCAAACATTGCACAATTAACCATGTGGTATGAATTGTGCATGTAAGCAGCACACTTATATTTCTGAAAGAGATGGGTTGTCATTTCTCCCAAACTCACCCACCACCCCCACAGGATTTGACTTGGACATTGTTGATTCTGCAACTGCTGGAACCCTCATTGAAGATCAAGGGGTGTCATTGATGGATCTAGCACTCACAGCAAATAAGCTAGGTTTTGACCTCACTGATGTTACAACATGGACAGAACAGGATGTGATAAATCTTGAAGCTTAATTCAGAACATGTGTTCTTAGAAAATACTTTGGATAGTACAGGGAATGAGCACTGTCTCTTTGGCATAACAGGCAGTACATTTTAAGAACTATGAAAATCTGCTTTTAAAATGAGATCCATGATTTGTCCTAGTAGTAACTGGGGATGCAGCGAATTTAAATTTCATTGGTGAAGTGCTGGTGAAGTGGCCAGATTCACCTGGTAGAGCAATTCATGAAATTTCAGTGCATTTATTTATTAATTTTTATTTATTTATTGAAACTGGGTTGGCCCACTGGGCCCTGAAGGTCCCTTTTTCAGGGGTGACCCTGGAAACAGAAGCAATACAATACATACAATCAGATGATCCAGAAGCAATGCAATACATTCAGTCAGGTGATACAGGGTTATGAGAAGTAGACAAGATATTTACGATAACAGTACAGGCAATTATTCAAATTGTAGACCATAAGTGACACACTTGAAAGGTTTAAGGTATGATTTAATGTTGATTAAGGTGAGGAGGGGGGAATGGGTGTTGTGATGAGGATTGGGGGTGATTATCCTATATCCTCACAATGGCATGAGCTTGTCCCGAACAAATGGGACTTAAGCCTAGTGTGAAAGATTGGAAGCAAGAGGGCTTCTTGTAGTAGAGGTGGAAGAGTGTTCCACAGTTTAGGGGCTGTGAGAGCAAAGGAATTGCCTCCCTTGTGAGTCTTGATTCTGGGGATTGCCAGTAGGGATCGACCTGAGGTCCTGAGCATTCAAGGGTTAGCCTTAGCCATGATTATTCCTGTTAGGCTTGGAGGGGCTGCCAAGCTCTGCAATTTGTATGCAAGGCAGAGCAGGGGATTTTGTAGACGAGCCTCAAAAGAAGGTCATTGCAGCATAAAGAGGAATTTTGCCTAGGTGAAATTTTGCCACTGAGGGTGAAATTTCGCCGCGGAAGGTGAAATTTTGCCATTCCAACAGATGAAATTTCACCACTCTGCCAGGCAAAATTTCACATTTTGCTCAGTGAAATGGGTGTAATTTTGCAGATTACTCCACAAAGTGAATTTCGCTCACTTCACCCACCACAAGTAGTAACTACTAAGTTATCTGTGCTTTTGAAAAAGTTATTCTCAGAAAAGTGGATAATTTGTTCTTATCTAAATCCCCCTTTATCCACAGGAACCTCAGCATAGCTGAGGATAAAGCAAAACAACCAAAACATAGTTACTGATCCTGCTGATAAAGAGGAAACATTGATTATGATGAAACAGTGTATATGAAGAAAGTTTTGGAATTGCTTTTAGACATTAATAACTAAAACCCCAAACATAATAATAGTGTGGTTTAAGGTAAAGACAGAAGTAGAGTTGAACCACATAAAAGTAAAGATCCTGGATTTCAAAAGGGCCAACTTTGCAAAAATTGGGGAACACCTTAAGAAAATCCTTGCAAAGGTGGAAAGGGGTATTGGAACAATGGGAGACACTTAAGGGAGCCATAGCAGAGGCAACAAGCGTCTATGTAAAGCAAGGCAACAAATCAAAAAGAAGGGAAAAAACACAATGTTTTTTCCAACAACAGTGGCAGGGAAGGTTAAGGAAAAGAAACAGGCAATCAGAAAGTACAAAGAAACACAGAAGGGGAAAACAGGGAACTGTATCAAGCAAAACAGAAAGAACATATAAACATAGAATTTGATGGCAGATAAGGACCGCTTGGCTCATCTAGTCTGCCCATTTTCCTACCTGATGGATAAGTTGCAGATCCTAGTAAACCAATAGCCTACTTCTTCCTACCCCCCCCACTAGGACTGCCTTATGTCTGTCCCATGCATTCTTGAATTCCCCACTGTTCTGGACTCCACAACCTCCTCAGGAAGGCTATTCCATGCATCCACAACCCTTTCTGTGAAAAAAATACTTAATCACATTACCTATGAGCCGTTCCCCCTTGATCTTCAAATTGTACCCCCTTGTTACTTCACATCTCTTTTTCTGAAAGATACTGCCCTCTTGGATATTGTTGATTCCCTTGAGGTACTTGAAAGTTTCTATCATGCCCCCCTCTCCCTTCTTTCCTCAAGGGTATACATATTAATCTCCTTTAGTGTCTCTTCGTATGTCTCCTGGTGTAGACCCTGCACCATTTTGGTTGCCCTCCTCTGGACAGCCTCCACTCTGTCTATGTCTTTGCAGAGATGGGATCTCCAGAACTGCACACAGTACTCCAGATGGGGTCTCACCAACTGTCTGTACAGAGGGATAACAACTTCCTGTTTTCTACTGTTGATGCCTCCCCCTGTGCATCCAGTATCCCCCCAGCCTTCCTTACTGCCTTCTCACATTGCTTGCCCACCTTTAGGTCATCTGATATAATTACTCCCAGGTCCCTTTCCATTTTTGTTGAGCTCCCTCTCTGT
This sequence comes from Neoceratodus forsteri, assembly GCA_016271365.2. Lineage (NCBI taxonomy): Eukaryota > Metazoa > Chordata > Ceratodontiformes > Ceratodontidae > Neoceratodus > Neoceratodus forsteri. Next base: position 612,996,403 of record CM028134.1, read on the forward strand.
TTACCCAGCAAAGGCAGAGTAACTCAAAAAAGAAAGAGAAAAAAGAATGTTAATTTATGCTCAGGTTTTTGTTGGTACTGCAAACTGCTTAATTTAATCCTAATACTATTTTTTAATATTCCAGAATTAGCCTCTTAATATATCAACATTATTCTACTGAGCTGCTCATTATTACTGCTTTATTTCATATTTTACAGTTTCTTGACAGCTTCATCCTTTCAGCCGTCGGCAAATCATTTTAGGATTCACTCCCCATACTGTATTTTCACTACCTGGGTTCTTTGTACAGCATAACAATAAGGCAGATACTTAGATTCATACTTTTAATCCTTGCTGATGCCTGTACATTCTCTGCAGCAATTAGGCTAAAATAAAATGTTTAACTTTCTCTTTAACTTCAGTCAGCAGAGCAAGCGTTCCAGCGAGTGGCTGCAGGGACAGTTTACTTCTCCTGGTGAACAGCCTACTCGCTCGTTTTCCACTTTACAGCATCTCACCTGCACAGCACATCTTAAAGCAGGGAAATCAGCTTTTCTAAGAGCTCTAAGGCACAAAATGTATCCTCTGCCACACAAAGGAATATATTCTCTCTGCACAAATGTGCGCAGACTCCTGCACGATAGTGTGATCATGCGGGAGTGCGACCTTGCACACAATGTTTCGCTTAAAAAACAAAAAAATAACTTCTGAATTTACTTGGGGTATAACAACACTCGAGTCACATTTTATCATGGAAAACAACAGAAATCCACAGCTTTCAACAAATCTGGCATGGCAAAATACACTGTTATGTGGGGAAACTGGTTTTAAACTTAAGGTGGCATTTTTAAATAATTAAAGAAGTTAATCAAAAGGATAGTACAGGAACGAGATTAGAAATGTCAGGTTGGCCACCCTGACAAAAAAATAAGGATAGGCAAGAATAGAATAAGGGGATAGGATAGAATGAAAAGAATAAATGTTTTTAATTATTTTTATGTTGACATTCTCATCCTGCCACAGGGTACACCAAGTTTGTTAAGCTGTGTGCCCTTCCAACATCAGCATAATGTCCAAACATTAATTGGGGGAGAGGCAGGCATGACATCAAGTTCTCATGTGCATAAGTCCCCTGTATAACCCCTCTTGGGACTTGTGCACCTATACCCCCTTGTCATCACATTGTCCAGTTGCCATATTCTCCATGTAACAGTCCTGGCAAGCTGAAACCAAGGAGAAGGAGACATGGCACCATGTTCTCATGTGCATATATCTGCTAGGTAGCTGCTTTTCTCCTTTGTCATCACATTGTGCAGGGTGTGGATTTGGGGACAGGTACTGTGGAGGAAGGGGAGGTAAAGTGTCTACTGCGAAGCACAGCTTAGAGGGTAGTGGAAAGGATCCAGAGAATCACTAAGGCAGTAGCGAGGCTGGGTAAGCTTAATGTCATTGTCCATCTGGGGACAAATGACCTTGTTGTAGACATGGCAGATGTAGCAAGGGTGCAAGACGAGTTCAGGGAGTTTGATGAGGGGCCTTGCACAGTTAGCAACCTCCGTGACCTTCTCAGAGGTGTTGCCTGTCCATGGCAATGGGGAGGCTAGGAACCTTTGCACCAAGGACTTCAACTCCTGGCTGGAGAACTGGTACAGAGAAAAGGGTTTTGGTTTCATTGGGAACTGGGGACCCACCTGGAAGAATGTTTTTATTTATTATTTATCTATTTGTTTGTTTATTAATTATTGTCTTGGATAGCTAACATTGAGCTAAAAGCTCCTTTACAAAGGTTCCATGTCAATAAAAGAGCAACTACAGCAAGGAACAAGAATATAGATGGTGGTACAATAATATGATGAAATTATGTACAAAATAATAACAGTGCAAGTACAGATGGCATTTATACAAATACAAGACAGCCCAGCACACATGGCAAAAATAGACAGGGGATGAATTTGCAAGAAGGTGAGGAGAGGGCAGCAGGAAGGGAGTGATTATGGAGTACATGAGCCACCAGGAAGTGGCTTTGTTAGATAGAGCACGTACAGGAGTAGAGATTAGTGAAGGGGGGGATCCAGAAAGAAGTGGGAAGGGTTGGATGCCACCAGGAGTTAGATTTTGTAGAAGTGGTATAGCGGTGGACAGGGAAACTATGAGGGAGGGAACATGGGCAAGGAAGGTGGGATGGGGACTAGAAGGAAGGGAAACATAGGAGAGGTAGGGGAGAGAGGAGGAGGTGAGGAAAACATTATAAGTGCATGAGTTGTTTAGAGGGCTAGTAGGGTGTAGGGAGTGGGTAGGTGGAGGGAAGTACAAGGGGGAAGGCAGATTGAGATTTAGTAGGGGGATAGGGCAGGAGGATTGTGAGAGGGGCAAGGAAGGAAGCATGGATAGGTGCAGAGGAGGAAGATGCAAAGAGGAGAGGAATGAAAGAGAGGGTTATCTGAGCAGTCATCTCTCCCTGGGACATAAAGGTGTCTTTTGAGTTCTCTTTTGAACCGTCCAAATTTAGAGTTATTTTCAATGCTAGCCAGGAGCTTGTTGAGCCTAAGTGAGTCCTTATAGGAAAAAGTTCTTTGGGCAAGTTCATAGCGATTAAAGGGGATGAGCAAGGGGTTCCTTGCCTTAACTCTGGTCAGATATGAATTGTGCGCTGATTTGAATATCCTCTGGATGGATTTCAGGATCCGTCCTAGTAGGACTTTTTTACCAAGGAGGAAGACTTGGTAATGAATTCTCCTTTGTAAGTTTAGCCACTTAGTTTGGGCATAAAGATTACAGGTATGTGTGAGGGCAGCTGCACCTAGTACTAGCTTCCAGGCCTTGTTTAGTGCTGTTCTTACTCTTTCCAGTGCAGACTGTTCATGGCTGTGCTGCACATGACAAGACCATAGTTAACAATGGAGAGCACAGAGGTATTAACTGCTAGGGTGAGGGCTTCATTTGTCAAGTAGGAATGTTGTCTATAGAGAAGGCCTATTCCATTATTGACCGTCTTTATAGTTTGGTCGATATGTTGTGTATCGGAAAGGGAGCTTTCAAGGGAGATACCCAGATATTTAAAGGTGTTTATTTGTTCCAGTGGTTCAAGCCTACTGTTTAGGATTGTGAGACTGTTAGTTTTTTCTTGCTCTGGAGGTTGGAGAGCAGCATTATTTGTTTTTTTTTATATAATTTAGGAGGAGTTTATTTTGGGTGAACCAGTCCTTAACACTAGTAAAACTTTCTTGCAAATTGTTTGTTAGTATGTTTCGATGGGGCAGCATGCAAAGATGACAGCATCATCTGCATAAAGAAGAAGCTTTGCCAGACAGATCTCAGGGAGGGAGGTGATGAAAAGACTAAACAGTAGTAGTTGTCCATGAATGGATCCCTGGGGACCCTTAAGGACACCTTTCTGACATCCGAGAGTATATTTTGTATTTTTAAATGCTGGGTTATTTATGCTAGGTAACTCTGGAAAAATGAGGCTGCATTAGTAGATATGCCAAAGGCAAGTAGTTGTTTATGAGCATACTGTGGTTGACCATATCAAAGGCTTTTGTGAGGTCAATGTTTATAGACCACACAAGATTCCCCATGTCTACTGCCTCATGAATATAGTTGGAGAATTCTAAGAGAGCAGTAGTAGTGCTGTGTGCCTTGTGAAATCCATGCTGTTGAGGGTATTGGATATTGTATTTATTCAGATAATCAACCAGTTGATCTGAAACTATCCATTTAAGGGCTTCTGACAGGGGGTGGGAGTAGGATGGATATGGGTTGTTAGAGTGGATTTTATAATCATGACTTTTGTGAACTGGAATAACTATAGCTGATTTCCATTTCATAGGGAATTATGCAAGTTTGAGGGAGAGGTTGAACATTTTTGTGAGGAGTTGAACTGTTTCGTCAAGTGTGAAAGCTATCATTTTAAGATTGAGGGTCTCATTACTATACCATGTTTTACCAAGGATTCTCCAGGGATATTTTTTTTGCTTTGGAAGCCAAGATTTCTTTGAAGTAAAAAGGGTGGGGTGCAGGGGCAGACGTGCCGTGAGTAGTCAGATTGTTGTCGGTGCTGTCAGTTTTGAATTCAAAATATTCCAGTAGGAGTACTGAGCTAAGGTCAGAAAATACTGTGTTGAAAATGTCTGCAGTGGTTTTTGGATCTTGAGTGACATCACCATTAACCGGGAGCATTGATGCTGAGGTCTTGCTGACTTTATCCATGAGGTCTTTGAGGTTACTCCAGGATGTTTTCACATCCCTCAAGGTTTTGTTTAGACAGTCTTTCTAGTGCTGTACATTTGCACGCCTGATCTTATGGGCACAGCTATTTCTAGCTATTCTGTATTTCTGCCAGGCTGTTGGTTTACCAGTTGCCTTGGCTGTATGCCCTGTCTCTCATAAGCTCAAGGAGGGATTGGGTAATCCATCCATTGTTAGAGTTTTTTAGCTTCCGCTGTTTAACTGGAGCAAAAATGTCACAGGCTGCTTTGTAGGTGCTAATGAAGTGCTCCAACGCCTGGTCAACATCATAAATGGTGTCAAGGTGGGTCCAGTCAAGTTACTGGAGGTAGGACTTGAAGGAATTCAGCTGTCCATTTTTTAGCACTTAGCAGTAGGATGAGGAGCAGATTTTGGTGTTTTATTAGACCAGAGACAAGTCATAGGTGAATGGTCAGAGTGAGTCCAGGTGAACTGAGATTTCATTTATTCTTTCCTGTTGATTTTGTTAGGACCCAGTCAATCAGGGTGTGGGTGCCAGTGCGGTAGTTAAATTTGGTTGGTTCACTCACCATTTGAGCAAGGCAGAAACTAGCCAGGACATCTTTATAGGGTGCTGCATCCTTGGATAACCAATTGATGTTGAAGTCACCCTTGATAAGAAATTCCCCTTCATGGCTGAGGGTATTAATACAGTTGCTGATTTTATTAAAGTTGGTATACTGGTCTCTGGGTGGTAAATAGACTGTGAGGACTGTTAGTGATTTATTTTGGTTGCAAAGTAGTAATCTAATAGCTAAAGCCTTCACCTCTCTGCCTAAGTCAATTGGTTCAAGTGCCTGGCCCTAGTGAGTGTCTTTTAGATAGACCAGAAGCTCCCCTCCACCTACTCTGTCTTTCTAAAAGATGGCGAGATGGTGTATCCATTTAAGTAGAGTACAGAGTCAGGGATTTTAGTACTGAGCCATGTGTCCATGATAATGAGAACATCAGGGTTATGTTGGTGGACCCAGATTTGAAGTTGGTCAAACTTAGGGAGAAGACTACATATGTTAATGGAGGCCAGCTTCAGTGTTTCTCTACTGGTTTCTTGAACCTGTTTCAGTCCAAAGGGACTGGGATTCAGGTAAATATTGCCATAGAGTAGACATAGCGTACAGCAAATTAAAGAGATTTTAAGCAATTTAAGCCAACTGCGTTTGTTGTGTCCGAGTGGACTTTCCTTTCATATAATGTATGATAATAGAGGGGCATGGTGGTCAAGCAACAGTGAGTACATAGGTGAGGGATGGAGTATGCTCATACCAGTGGTAGGGCATTAGCATGTTCCTTTGCTCATAGTAGCTGATAGTGGAACTGGGGCAAGTACAGGACATATAGTGGTCAGCCAATTATGATGGACAGCAGTGAGGTAAGAATTCAGAGGTATCATGGAGTGAGGGGGATGCCACTAGGGATGCCAATAAAAGAAACATTACAGTGAGTGATATAGCTCTCCTTGTTACTGGAGAATAGGGGGCTTGTGGGTGAGCATCCAAAAGTACAGAACTGAGACGTTGTATGTCTGGAACTCAGTACACAGGCTTTCTGGAGTCCTTTCCTGGGTAGCTCAGGTAAAATATGAGAGACAGCGAGGGTTAGGTACACTAAATTAAAATTGTTAGCCTGTGTTACATGGGGGCCTAGGGATGTGGAGCTGTTGGGGCTAAAGTCACTAAATGCAGAGCAGTGTATTTTACTCCATGCTATGTAAGAGTTAGCAGGGTAGGAAGTTGGGCAAGACTCGCTAATGACATACTCTACTAAGGGTTTATACTAAGGGATTTAGGATGACAGAAGGTCACATGCACATAATTGCCATCCCCACTTCTCAGTGAATCTTTATATGAGAAGCGTTGTTAAAATATGCATCTAGTTTGATTTAAATCCTAAAAATGTTGCCTGATTAATTATATCTGATGGTAGTTTATTCCATAACCTTATTACTCTAAGTAGGAAGAAATTATACCTCAGGTTAGTTCTCTGTACTTCCCCCCCGTATTTGTTTATTGTGCCCTCTCAAATAATGTGCATTGCCTCTATAGTTGATTTGTAAGTCATCTGATAGTTCAGTATCCTTCAGTATTTTATAGAAAGTCAATAAATTGTATCTCTCCCTCCTAACTTTTAAGGGCCAGAGCATGAGATGGTTTAACCTATTTGGATAATCAGCGTGCTTATAATGGATATTTGCTTGGTTAATCTCCTCTGTGCCTTTTCAGTATACTAATGTCTTTTTTAAGACATGGGCTCCAAACCTGAGAACAATAGTCGAGATGTGGAAGCAAATATGTTTTATATAGTGGCAGCATAATAGCTTCAGATTTATTTGTAAAAGATCTTTTGACACAGGTTGTTAGGTGGTTTAATTTTTTTGCTAAATGTCTACAGCGTGTATCATTTTTCATGTCACTAGTAACCAATATCCCAGGATCTCTGATTTCATCAGATGTTTGTAGTTTGTTATTATGGATCCTGTATTCTTGTTTTAAATTAGTCACAGTGCATGACACACTTACTAAGACTGAACCACATACCATTCTGATCAGCCCATTGCAGTTTCTTTGATGTCATCAATCATAGTGTGTTTGCCTACCTCAGTGTGTACTGGCCCCCCCAATTTAAGATCATCAGCAAAATTTAGTAGGATATTGCCACTGGACACTTGAAGATCATATACATACAGATTGAAAAGCAAGAGCCCTAGTATGGATCCCTGAGGGACTCCACTGGTCACTCTACCTTCATGTGAGAAATGATCATTTATTCATACTGTCTGTACCCAATTGCTGAGCCATGATGATACCCACTGGACTATAGATTGTTCAAATTTAATTTTACTGAGCTTCTCAATCAGACCAGCATGTGGTAGAATATCGAAAGCTTTTGTGAAATCAAAAAAGATTATACCCACAGGTTCATTCTTGTCCAGGAGCCTTGTAACATTATTATAAAAGTTTAATAAATTAGTGTTACAGCTTCTCCGTTCTGTGAAGACATGCTGTGTTTTATCAAGTAGCCCCTTATCTCTTAGATGTTCCAAGATGGCATCCGTTACTGTACTTTCAATGATTCTGCAAAATGAAGATGTGAGATTAATTGGTCTGTAAATATATATAATATTTTTACTGTCCTTTTTGTATATGTGAACAATGATGGCTTTCTTCCAATCTGTTGGGACTCTGCCTTTGTTGACTGTCCTGCTACCTATAATTGATATTGGAGTAGATAACAAATCAACCAGTGCTTTAAGTAGTCATGGATGTAGGTAATCAGGGCCTGCAGATTTAGTGGGGTCCAACTTACTTAACTTCTCTTTGATGATTTGTGGTTTACAAATGTCTATATTGATGGCCTCCATATGGTCATGCCTATTCTGGGTGGTGATATCAGTGTCATTACTGGTAAACACTGAGCAAAAATAGTTATTAAAAATTATGGCCATTTCCTCAGGATTACTGTGGGTTTGGTTAGCCATGTGCAGGGGTCCTATAACTCTTGACGTTCCACTTATACTATTAATATAATAACAGAAGCCTGTCATATTATTCTTAGTGTGTGTGAGCAGAAATTCAACTCCCATGTGTGATATGTTTTTATAGTTAATTTTAATAATTTCAATACCGATTTGTATTTGCTAATGTTATGTGTAGAAGGTGATGTTTTCATGGTAGCATATAGATGTTTCTTTTTATTTATAAGTCTCTGGATTTTCCTATTAAACCATAATGGTTTCTTTCCTCTGTTGTTATAGACTTCTTTCACAGGAACATATTTGTTCTCCAGACTTGGTCAGTTTTGCTATTCACTTGAAGAAGGGACATGTGAGGCCCCGAAAGCTTGTGTATAATTCCATCTTTGTACAAGACACTTGTTGGTCCAATAAGAGGTAACAAACCTTCTATCATCTCTTGTTCTCCAGACTATTAATTGTTCTAGTGAACAGTGACCAAGCATTACTGGCATCGAGCTGTGAAAGCTTACTATGGAGGTCCATGCTTTGCAAATGTTGTCTAATGGAGTTCCAACCAGCCTTATTATACTTCTTGAAAGTAGACACACACTTAGTGATTTGGGGATTTTGTTGTTGAGGCCGAGGAGCTCATTGCTGGTCTGGTGCTGGAGTCTGCCAGGTGGCTAATTCTGGGGGACTTTGATGCCTGGGTCGACAGTGGGCTCTCGGGTTTTGGGAATGATCTCCTTGGAAGCATGGGGGCCCTGGGCCTGTTGCAAAAAGTAACAACAGTTACACACTTGGGTGGCCACACATTGGATTTGTTTTTTTCATTAGGCTTAGATGTTAATGATCTCAGTGTTGATCCTGTAGTATGGTCACATCATAGCATCGTGAGGTTCATGCTTGGTGGCACCACCCTAGATGGTTCTGCTCCTGTAGAGATGGTCCAGTACCGCCCCATTAAGTGGCGTTTCCTCAACGGGACTATCGGCGGCACTGGACCTATCAAGTGTTGGGGCAGCTTGTGCAAGCGGAGTAGAGGAAACAGTGGTAGCCTATAATGGGGCGGTTGCTGTGGCCTTCATTTCCATCGCACCCATTTGTGTCCATCTCTTGTCTACTCACCAGAGACCTCTTTGGTTTGATGAGGATCTCTGGAGTTTAAAGATCAAGGGGCAGAGATTAGAAAGCTGCTAGAGGAGATCTGGCTTGCTGGAGGACAGATTTGCCCTGAGGGTGCATTATACCAACTATCAGGGGTCAATCTCCTGTAAGAAGGTGGAATATCTGTTTAGGGAAATTGCTGCAGTAAGGAACAGACCGGCTCAGCTTTTCTGCACAGTGGACGGACTATTATAGCCCACCTGTCTCTATGTTGGGGGAGCTGGTTCGAGCACGAAGTGCAAGGTGCTGTCTGTATTCTTTGTCAACAAGATGTCCTCTATCAGGGATGAGGTCTCCTCGAGTACCTCTCAAAGGGGATGCATGGTCCAGCCTGGACAGTGTTGAAACACTCCTCCTGCCTAGTATAATTTTGAGCTGACTGGGGTGGAGGAGGTGGTGAAAATAATCTTGAAGCTGCAGCCAACCCAGTGTGAGCTAGACCCAGGTCTGACCTGACATTTGGTTGAATGTTTGGACCTGGTTGGGCCTGTGATTGCTGGGGTTGTCTGGAGTTCCTTGAAGAGTGGGGTCTTCCCAATGGCCTTGAAAGAGACCTTGGTTAGACCTCTTTTGAAAAAACCCTCTTTGGACCCAGACTGCCTTAGCAATTACAGGCTGATCTCAAACCTCCCATTTTTAGGGAAGGTTATTGAAAAAGTAGTGGCCATGCAGCTCAAGAGACATCTTGCCTCTTCCTCCACCTGTGAGCCTTACCAGTCTGGGTTTCATGCAGAGCATAGTACAGAAACCACCCTGGTGAGGGTGCTTAATGACCTCCTGGTGGTGAGGGACAGGACAGACTGGACCATCTAGGTCCTCCTGGACCTCTCTGTAGTGTTTGACACCTTGGACCACGAGGTGCTACTTGATCACCTGTGGTTTTGGTGTGGCTTGTCTTGTAATGTCATCAACTGGTTCAGGTCATACCTGACAGGCAGAGTGCAGAGGTTGATGATGGGGTTAGTCTCATCTAACTCAAATCCTCTCTGTTGTGGGGTACCGCAAAGTTCGTTCTTGTCACCCTTGTTGTTCACGGTGTACATGCTGCCACTGGGGGACATTATTGGGCGGTACGGGCTGAGTTTTCACTGCTATGCAGATGATACCCAGCTGCACCTGTCCTGTGTGTCAAATACCCGGGTGTCAGACTCTGTATTTAACAGCTGTCTCGATGAGATCCAGGCTTGGATGACTCAAAACTGGCTTAAGCTTAACCCAGACAAGACAGAGGTACTTGTTGTGGATCCAGTTCATCAGGGCAGTGGGCGTTGTAAGGGATTACCCCCTGGCCTTGTGCTGGAGGTGTTCCTCTTACTCCATCTAGACAGGTGAAGGATTTGGGTGTGATCCTGTATGATGGTTTGACGCTTGATGCTCATGTGTCAGCCATTGTCAGGAGTGGATTTTATCATCTTAGGAACATTGCACAAATCCGAGCCCTAATCCCGCGGGAGGATCTGACCACACTGGTACATGAATTCATCACTTCTAGGCTAGACTATTGTAATGCCCTGTACCTAGGGTTATCTGGGGGCAACCTCTGCAGGCTGCAGCTGGTGCAGAATGCGGTGGCAAGATTACTGACTGGGGTGAGATGGGGTGATCATATCACCCCGATCCTCCATGGACTGCACTGGCTGCCAGTCAGGTGGAGGACTGTCTTCAAGGCAGGGGTCCTGACCTACAAGACCCTACATGAAAAGGGACCTGTCTATCTGCAAGATCTTCTTGCCCCTAAGATCCACCCCGGGCACTCCATTCTGCTGGGAGGCCTCCTTGTAGTTCCCAGAGTGAGACTGTGGCATTCTGGGGACAGGGCATTTTCAGTGGTGGCGCCCACTCAGTGGAACTCCCTTCCTGGTTATCTAAGGGAGGCCCCCTCAGTAGAAACCTTTAAGAAAGCATTACAAATATATATGTTCCAGTAGGCTTTTAATGATTGATTTTGGTTTTAATGGGATGGATAGAATTTTAAGTTTGTGTTGAACAGCTGCTTATATGAACTCTGTTGTTGATTTGTATTGTATAGCACCCAGAGTCCATGGAATTGGGCACTTTATAAATAAAATATCCGTATATCTACAATGCCTTCAGAAAGTATTCACTCCCCTTGGATTTTGTCACATTTTTTTGTGTCACTACCAGAATTTTTAATGCATTGAAATGATTTGTTTCACCCTTGATTCACACAGCATACTCAACAATTGAAAGGGGCAAAAATATTTGTATTGTGTAACAAAAATGTATGAAACATTAAAAACTGAAATATATTGTTTACTTAAGTATTCACCCCCCTGAGTCACTACTTTGTAGAAGTGCCTTTGGCTGCAATTACAGCTTTGAGTCTTCTTGGGTATGTCTGTATCAGCTTTGCACATCTGGATTTGGGGATTTTCGCCCATTCTTCCTTGCAGATTTGCTCAAGCTCTGTCAAGTTGGATGGGGAGCATCGGTGAACCGCAATCTTTAAATCTTTCCACAGATTCTCAATGGGATTCAAGTCTGGGCTTTGGCTGGGCCACTCAAGGACATTCTCCTTCTTGTTCTGAAGCCACTCCAGTGTTGCTTTGGCTGTATGCTCGGGGTCGTTGTCCTGTTGGAATGTAAATCTTTGCCCCAGTCCAAGGTCTGTTGCAGACTGATGCAGGTTCTCCTCAAGGTTGTGCCTGTATTTGGCTCCATTCATTGTTCCCTCTATCCTGACAAGTGCCCCAGTCCCTGCCACTGAAAAGCATCCCCATGACATGATGCTGCCACCACCATGCTTCATGGTAGGGATGGTGTTACATGGGTGCTGAGCTGTGTTCGGTTTGCTCCAGGCATAGTGCTTTGCATTCAGGCCAAAGAGTTCAATTTTTGTTTCATCAGACCAGAGAATCTTTTGCCACATGGTCTGAGAGTCTGCCACGTGCCTTCTTGCAAACTCCAGGCATGCTATTATGTGGACTTTTCTCAGGAGTGGCTTCCGTCTAGCCACTCTCCCATAGAGGCTACATCTGTGAAGTGCTGCAGAGATTGTTGTCCTCTGGACAGGTTCTTACATCTCAGCCATGGAACTCTGTAGTTTTGCCAGGGTGGTCATTGGGTTCTAGATCACTTCTCTGACCAAGGTCCTTCTTGCCCGGTTGCTCAGTTTGGGAGGACGGCCTGCTCTAGGAAGAGTCTGGGTGGTTCCGTAATCTTTCCATTTCCTAATGATGGACTTGACTGTGCTCCTGGGAACTTTCAACACCCTAGAAATGTTTTTATACCCCTCCCCAGATATATGCCTCCTCACAATTCTATCACGGAGTTCTACGGACCGCTCCTTGGTCTTCATGGTACAGTTTCTGTTCTGACATACACTGTCAACAGCGGGACCTTATATAGACAGGTGTATTTCCTCTGAAATCATGTCAACCATTTGAACTGTCCACAGGTGGACTCCATTCAAGTTTTAGAGTGATCTCACAAGGAAATTGGATGTACCTGAGCTCAATTTGGAGTGTCATAGCAAAGGGGGTGAATACTTATCAAATCAAGACATTTCAGCTTTTTATTTTAAATTATATGTACAAAAAATTCCTGAAGTTTCATTCCACTTTGACATTATAGAGTAATTTATGTAGATATGTGACAAAAAAATCCCATATAAATGTATTTTAATTTGAGTTTGCAGCATCACAAAATGTGACAAAATCCAAGGGGGGTGAATACTTTCTGAAGGCACTGTATCTAGTAAACCTTCTTCTTACTTATTTCAAAAGTCACAATGTTATGGTCACTGTTAATTGGGGCGCACAGACTCTTACATTTTTTTATATCGTTGGGTATATTAGTAAGCAATAGATCCAAAATGTTGTTTCCTCTAGTTGTATAACATATCACTTGATGTAAATCAGCATTGTCTAGTAGGTTGAGGAGCTCATGTTCCTGTGGAGTGCTAGCTCTTGACAAATCCCAGTTAATACCCCGAAAGTTCAAATTACCCACTCAAATGACATCCGCTTTACTAGCACTGCATAAAATCTGAGCAATAATTTTGTTAGTATGTTTGATTTTGGTATTAGGTGGTCTGTATAATGCCCCTAAATGTATATTGTTACCCACTGCTTCTGTCATTTTTAACCATACAGATTCAATTTCCTTTTAATCACTTTCAAGTGGCGGTATTTCGGAGCAGTCCAAGTCATGTTTTATATAAATGGCTACTCCTCCACCACTGTGCTCCATTCTGGGTTTATTAAAAAGTTGGTATCTTGTTATCCCTACATTCTGTTTGCTGTCCTTGCCCCACCAGGTTTCAGTAATACAAATGACATCGGTACCGTATGTGCATAATAGAGCTTTCAGTTCAGCCATCTTACTCCCATTCAAACTATGAGTGTTTAGTGACATTACTGTGATATAATTACCAGTTTCCCTTTTTTCTCATGGGGAAACCATGGTGTAATTTGGCGTAATGAAGGAGTGTTCATTATGGCAAACACGCGCACGATTTCCCTCACTCTGTGCATGCACCCGCTGCACTTCCTCACTTTGCGACACCATGCCTGCTCAGGGAACCGCTATGGGACACTGCAAACCACCACCTCGACTAGGCGGTAAGTACATAAAAAAAAAATCTGCCTCAGTCAGTGCTGTGAACAAAATAATAAAAAAAAAACTTAACAAAATCAAACTGCTGACTACGGCAACGTACTTCACCCTCCGCAAACCTGGCTGCACAGCTAGATTTTATTTTATACAATTACTGAGGCAAAAAAAGGGAAACCCAGCAATTATATAAAAGAAAAATATAGGTCTGTGTGAAACTCAATTTACACACACACCCTCGGGGTTGGATGCTTCACATAAACCTCGAGCTTAACTCTTGGGTTTATGTAGCATCAAACCCCTAGGGTGTATGACTCACAGATACATACCCAGACCCAAACTTTTATCCTATATATAATTAATGGGTCTCCCCTTTTGCCATAGAGAAACCATGGTGTAATTTGCCATTATAAAGGAGTGTTTATAACGGCAAACACATGCACGGTTCTCCTCCCTCTACACATGCATCCACTGCAGCATCTCCTTTCCTGGTTTGCCATTTCCTTTTCACCCACAACCCAGCCACCAAATAAACACAGCAGTAAGTAAAGCTATATATAAAAAAAGAACTACTGTTTTTATAGATAGACGATAGCAAAATATTTAAAAGAAAAAAAAAGTGAAACCACCGGAAACAAAAATCTGTCAACCGGATGAAAAGTAAACTGCAGCATGGCCACACCGAAACTGTTGCTATTTTATACAATTGCTGTGGCCAAAAAGGGGAGTCCCAGCAATTATATAAAATAAAATATGGGGTAGTGTGTATAAACTCGAAGTTTACACACACCCTCAAGGTTAGATGCTTTGCAGAAACCCCTCGAGCTTCACTTTCAGGGTTTATGTAGCATCTAACCCCTCGGGTGTGTGTAAATTCTCATTAAACACACCACCCATACTTTATTCTATATACTATTCTTACTGGGTTTTCAATTAATGCTTGACACTCCTGTTTCATGTTTGTGATTTTGTTTAGAGCCCCTTGCCCCTTCATTTAATTTAAAGTTGCCATAGCTGCCCTTACAAGACTTAGGCCCAAAGTTTTACTTCCCTTTCTCCTAGGGTGAAGCCCATCCCAACACTACAAGTTTGGTTTGTTGAAAAATGTATCCCAGTGTCTTACGAATTTATACTCCTTCTTGTTGGCCCAGTTTCTTGACCAATGGTTAAGGTTTTTAATCTTCCTCTTCCTACTGTCATTGGCCCTAGGTACAGGTAATAATTCAGAAAATAAAATTTCTCAGCCTTTGCTCTCTAATTTGTCAGCAAGTATCATGAAGTCCCTTTTAATCACTTCAATGCTCTTCCTACCAACATCGTTAGTCCCAGCATGTATACTGGTTAGTGGATTATTCCCTGCACCCTTAAAAATAGTGTCTGCCATCATAGTAATGTCTGTGACTCCAGCCCCTGAATAACCACACACTATGAGGTTTACCTTGTCATATTGGCATACATAACTCTCTGTGTATTTTAATAAAGAGTCGTCTAATACAATGAGCTGATGCAGTTTATTTATATGGACAGTTTGCTGTGCCTGGGGTTCTGGATTGTCTATGGGAATTATATGGTCATTGGCTAGAGGGGCAAATAAATTTGTCAGGGCAGAATATTCAGCAGTGCTGTGGAGGCACTAGGACCATTTAAAACCTGCTGCCTATGATCTTTACTTAAGATTTCCCCTTCATCCTCACAATGCTGAAAATCTGGTGCTATATTGAATTGTTCTCCCACCCTTTTTTTCCTTTTAACTGCTTGGATTTCAAACCATTCATTTCAGGATCAGGTAATGGAGTGACTGCCTTACATTTGTATTAAACCACTGAGCTGAAGGAAGCTATGCGCAACAGAGATATGTTGTGGAAAAAAGCTTGTAAATCGAAACTTTCGAATAACTGGAACCTCTTCAAGAGGGCAAGAAACCTCTGTACCAAAATGATTAGAGAAGCTAAGGTTAAGTTTTACCAGACTCAATTCGATCTATCAGCTAAATGCCCCTCAAAATTCGGGAAATTAGTTAAAGACATTGAAGGCTGTCCTTTCAGTGCCTCATTGCCATCTAAAATTTTGTCTGGTGACAATTTATTCATCGACAAACTGTCAATTCTTGATTCCTTCAACAATCATTTTGCCACTGCAGGGCTCGCCTTCAACACTTCCCCAGCCAATACACTCCAATCGCAGCTGGGATTCAATAACCAAGGTATCCCCTCTCCTAATGCATCCTTCGCATTCAAACCCACAACCCTGAAGGAAGTTGAGAGCCTCCTGCTCAAGTTGGATGTTAGGAAGAGTGCTGAAGCTGATCTCATTGAGGCTTACCTCCTAAGGTTAGGCTACCATGCCCTTGCAGTGCCTATCACACATTTGTTCAATTTATCCCTCTCACAGTGTGACCTTCCCACCACCTGGAAAACATCACATGTTATCCCTATGTTTAAATCGGAAGATTCCAGTGACCAGCATAATTATAGGTCAATCTCCATCCTACCAACTTTGTCTAAGATACTGGAAAAAAATTGTGAACTCCCAGCTCAGAAACTACCTGGAATCAACAAACCTGCTCAATCCACTACAATCAGGCTTTAGGGCAAAACATAGCATAATCTCGGCCCTGGCTAAGGTCACAAATGACTGGCAGTGTGAGTTGGACAGCAAGAACTTTGTCTGTGCAGTGTTCCTGGACCTAAGCAAGGCCTACAATACTGTTGATCATGACCTGCTCCTCATGGCCCTCCAGCATATTGGGCTGGATTCCTTATCCACCACTTGGTTTGAGAACTACCTCACAAGCCGTTATCAGCAGGTAAAAGCTGAAGGTGAAGTTTCACCCCTAAAATCTCTCCTGAGGGATGTACCGCAAGGTTCCGTCCTGGGACCATTGCTATTCACTGTCTAAATCAACAGGATAGATGCCTCCATAAAGAAAGCCCAAACACATCTCTTCGTGGATGACACTGTGCTTTATGGTAGTGGTCCCTCTCCAGACGTGGCATGTACAGTTCTCCAGAATGATTTTAACTTACTTCAGCACCAGCTCCTATACCAAAAATTACTATTGAATACCAAGAAAACTAAAGCTATGTTCTTCTCACCCTTTCCCAACCTTTCTAATCCAGCCATGGCGGGGACTCTCCCCTCAATATCTACAGCCCTGGGTGAACAATTGGAGTATGTAAATCGAGTCAAATACTTGGGTGTATGGCTTGACAGCAGACTCTCCTTCGTAGTACATATAGAAGAACTGACAAAGAAGCTTCATCAAAGGCTTGGCCTTCTTTTTAGGATAAAAAACCTTCTCCCCTCTGATGCAAAGACGAAACTAGTCCAAACTACCTTCCTACCCCTGCTAGATTATGTGACTTTCCTCTATAGCCAAGGCCCAGTCAGCGCACTCTCTAAGATCGATAAGCTCTATCATAGAGCCCTAAGGTTTATATCAGATCTTCCACATTCCACCCACCACTGTTTGTTGTATTCTGCTGTAGGTTGGACCTCTCTTACCCTAAGATGTCAGAGAAATGACACTATCTGGACATATAAAGTTATTGCTAACAAATTGCCTGACTACATCTTTGCCTGCTTACCACTTTGCACATTAAGCAGATAAGCTCTGAGAAGTGCCTCCTATATTACCTTAAAGTTAACAAAGGCTAGATCCCGATTTGGCTGTGCTTCCATTAGCCACACTCTTCCCATGCTATGGAATAACCTGCAAAAAAACTCTGAAATTAAAGTATATAGTCAGCACCACAGCCATTAAAACACTCTACTTACAGCATAATACAGAATTCTGTGCTTGCTACTCTTGATCAGTTGCCTCCCCCTCTTAGGGTGTCCCTGGATAACTCTTGTATTGGCCTATCCCTGTATTCCGATCACAGTTTCTGCATGGTCACCTCCCTCCCTCCCCTCCCTTCCTCCTCCATGTCTCTCTACCTCTTCACCCCCTTTCTGTCGACCCGAACTCAGCCTCTACCTGGTTCTCTCCCTTCTCCTCCATCTACTCTCCTCTCCCCCTTATCTTTCTACTCTCCACCCTGTTCCTTATTCTATACCCACTCTCCTCTTCTACCTCCACCCCATCTAGTTCCCCTCATCTGGTTCTTCACCTCTGCACCCCTGGTTCACATTCCCTCTCCTTAGGCCTCTGACCTATGCACACTCTATCTCCTCCCCACTCTCTGCCCCTATTCCATTCCCCTACATGTGCCGCCTAAGGGCCCAGTCAACTTGCCACGGTGTTCCAGAACACAGTACTTGTCTCGGTATTCCAGGGTCCCTGTCGAGTTGCCATGGCTCTTGTCACCCCATCTTTTCACATTTGCTGACCCTTCTGAACCTCTGTTGTCAGTTCAGTTTACTATCTGCAAAATATTTTGTTACTTATCCTGTCTTTCTGCAAAATATTGTGTTACTTATCCTGTATCTTTTCACAGTTGCTGACCTTTCTGAATCACTGTTACTAGCTCAGTTCACTATCTGCAAAATATTTTTACTTATCCTGTATCTCCTTACAATTTGTTGTCCATGCTTGTGCTGATCAAGCTTGTGCATTGCTATTCTTGTGTATTACCCTGTTATTTGTATTTTAGCCCTCCCAGGTCCGCCTTGAAAAGGAGCTTTGCTCAATGGTGTTCACCTGGTTAAATAAAGATTTTGATTGATTGATTGCTTGACTGTCAACAAACTCTGGGGGAGGTGAGGTGTGATTCAGAGAAGGGTAAGCTTTCAGTTTGTTAGCTAGTACTTATTGTTTTTTTTCCAGTGCTTCTGTTTTATAAAGTGTACAAGCTGTTCATTCATTTTCAGTGCACTAAACACACATACATATAGTATAGTCCTGCTCCATTTTGAACAGAGTATACATGGAGCAGGCAATACACTGGTAGCAAACATCCCCGTCCAGGTTCAGTATTTTATTCATCTTTCAACCTTAAGGTAGGTATAACCTTGTCAAACACAACAACAGGGACTACCTTTGTATCTCCTGCCAGTTTGTGAGACTGCCTATCCCTCTATCCCTGCTAGACATGTGCCACAATGCTTGTGTCTCTGCATGCATCTTCGCATGTGAGTCATGCGCACACCACATGAGCTCACCCGCTAACTAGGGGTGAGTATAGATATAGTCTGTGACCCAGAAGTGACTTCCTGGGTTCACGGAACACTCAAGGCAGATTTTTTACTTTTCCGTTTGTTTTAAAAGTGCTTTTCAGCCCTAATTATCCCTTGTACAGCTAGCATACAATCTGTAAAAACAAGAAGGCTAAAAACATGTGCCCCTAAAAGGATGCTGTAGTCCTGAAAGGCTATCCTGAGACTAGAGTACCCAGTGTACTTCTTGCACTATAGTCTCCATCAGGGAGCCATCAGACACAGTACATACAGTATAGCGAGTGTTTAAAGTAAGAAAAACATCAATTCAGTCAAGGTACATCCATTACATTAATGCCTGAGCAATCTCTGGAGCTCAGAGAAGCCCAAATTCAGCTTGTGCCTATTATAACAGTTCAGCAAAATGATTAGAATCCAGCCCCACTGGACTAAACAAAATGTATTTGTTTATTTATTTGTTTATTTGTAAGAATCAGTTTACAACCTTTGAGCCAGCGGCTCGTTTCCAAAGGTACTTCGTCACATAAAGACATACATTGTGTTTATGGTTACATAGCATAGATTTGCAAAACAATAGGCGTTCAACAGAGGCGCCACGTCACACTGTGGTCAGACAAATACAATTAGGTTACAGGGTACATGTAATTGATAACAGGTGTTACACAAGTTGGTATCAAGTGAGCAAACTAGTTGGTAAACACTGAAACAGCTGGCACTGGCCAGGTTAAACAGAGGCATGGTGTACAGGGAAGTGGTGGTGAGGATGGCTAGGTGGAGAGCTGCCCGGAGGGCGTTGTCAAGAGAAGCAGAGGTGGAGGCTACTTTCAGAGACAGGAGCAGTTATGAGTGCTTATGATGTGGTTCCGAAGGGTGGTTTTGAACTTGGAGATGGTGGTGGCATTGGTGATGGGGGCAGGGAGAGAGTTAAACCAGGTTGGGGCTCTATAGCAGAAGGACCTCTGGCAACGGCTGGTTCTAGATCTGGGGACCATTAGAGTGGTCTTGTAGGAAGACCGTGTTGCAATAGTGGGAGGGCTCTGGTGGATGGATGCCATTACCCCAGGGGGGGAGAGCCTGAGTAGGGTCTTTTTTGTGAGGAGACAGGTTTGGTATCGGAGCCGTTCATCCAGGGTAAGCAGGTTAGCCTCGACATACAGCTGACAGGTGTGTGTGAGCCTGCAGCACCGCTCTAGGTAGAGAACAGTACAGTGTTATTAGTGAGACCACCAAATGTAAAATAATAATAATGATATTTTTTTAATAATATTTTAATTTATATAGCGCAATTCAGACATCAAAGCACTTTACATACAAAACATCATAAAATAATTCAATAAGATAACAAAAAAAATCAGCTTCAATTAAAAATTTTCAGAATTCCTAAAACTTTAAATATTAAAAGCTTATTTGAATAAATACATTTTTAAACTGGTCTTGAAGCCCTCTACAGTTCTGCACTCTCTAATAGAGAGTTCCACAGGGATGGCACCACGAACATAAAAGCCTTGGCACCAGATGTCTTCAACCACACCCTGGGAACCTCTAACTACCCCTTATCAGTTGAGCGGAGAAGTCGACCAGGGCTGTAAGGGACCAGGAGATCTTGCAGGTAACCCGTCCCAGTCCGTGTATGGCTTTTTAGGTCAGAAGACTGACCTTGATGGTGGTTCACCATTGTATAGGCAGCCAGTGTAGATTGCGCAGAGCAGGAGTAATATGACTGGTACATGAAGTCATAGTCAGTATTCATGCTGCATCATTCTGCACCAGCTGCAAGTGGTGGACATCAACCCCCAGAAGCCCTAGGTAAAGGGAGTTGCAGTAGTCAAGGTGTGAGGTCACAAAGGCATGGATCAATGTGTGCAAATCATCAGATGGAACAAGGTGCTTAATTCTGGCAATGTTCCTAAGATGGTAAAAGGAAGATTTGATGACTGCTGACACCTGTGCCTGCAGTGTCAGTCCATCGTCAAATACAACCCCCAGGTTACACACCCATTCACAGGTGGGCAGCTGTACACAATTGAGCCAAAGCCCAGAAAGTAACCCACCACTCAACTCTCTATCCAGTGCCCCAGGTCCACATCCAACACCTCATTCTTCCAAGAATTCAATTTCAACCAGCTGGACTTCATTCAGCCATGAATTTCTGCCAGACAGCTGTTAAACATCGAGACTGCACTATCCTGATCGGGTGCAAAAGACAGATAGAGCTGTGTATCATCTGCATAGCAGTGAAAACTCAGCCCATATCATCTTACAATATCTCAGAGGGGCAGAAAATACACTGCAAACAACATGGGGGACAGCACCAAGGCCTGTGGTACCCCGCATGGCAGAGAGAATGGTCCAGTGGAAAAAATCCCGAACACCACCCTCTGAGACCTGCTGGCTAGAAAAGAATGGAACCATCTAAGAACTGGACCAGCCAGTCCACAGATGACCCTCAGATACTCAAGCAGAACCCTTTGGTCCACAGTGTCAAATGCTGAGGAAAAATCCAGCAGGAGAAAGATGGAATGGCGTTTCTGTTCTGTCGCCATCAGAAGATCATTGAGTACCCAAACCAGAGTGGTCTCGGTACTATGTCTCTTCTGGAAACCTGACTGGAAAGGAAACCTGACTAGAGAGGATTGAAGACATTGTGGATGGTAAGTCGACATAAACAGCATGCTCTTACCATCCAAAATTCCCAAGGTGACCCCCTTGAACAATTACAGCACTTCAAGTACCTAGGGGTTACCCTTGATAGACACCTCACCTATTCACTGCACATCGAAAATGTTGCCAGAGCCATCAATACCAGGACTGGGCTCCTCTATCAACTGATAAAGTCTTTAACACCTGAAGCCCTAAATCTTGCCATCCACAACTCTGTGCTCTCCTTAATTGACTATGGCCTTGTCATTTACGGAACTGCTTCCACCGCTGCACTCAAAAGGCTCACTGTGGCATGAAACAAGGCCTGTAGACTCCTAATTGGTGCATCACTCCTCACCCACACCTGCAATGTCTATATGCAGGCTGGGTGGCTCAACTTGCATGGGAGAATTAAATACCACACCTGTTTACTTTCCAAAAAGATTCTCCTTGGACTCATGCCTTCGGGATTAGGAAGCTTACTTCACAAATTCCCCAAGACCCAACATACGTGTACCTCACCTTCTGCATTTCTATTAGTCCTGATGTGCCGGACCGACCAATACCAGCGCTCCTTTTGTATCAAAGCGCCATACTGGTTAAAAGGCCTCCACAATGGTTTGGCTAACCTTACTAGTCTTGGTGAATTCAAACTCAGACTTTGTCAGCACATCCTAACTGAAAACTCCTGTGATTATACCACTTAACATTCTTGTCCCTCTTCCTGGGACCTCACCCCCCCACCACCGTTCTTCCACTGTTCTCTCTACTTGTCTTGGCCTCTCACTCTCCTCTCTGTTCCTGCCCTCCCATCTCTCTCCCCCCCCACTGTCTTCCTTGCTTTTCGTCCTTACTATCCTATCTGCTACCTGACAATGCCGCCTGGTTGATCTCTCCTTCCTTGATCTGGCTCCCCTCCTAATTCCCTCCTCTTCTCACTCCCTGCCTTGAATTGTGTTAAACTAACGTGTATTTATTTGCTGTTCTCTTATTCTGTATTTTGTTATACAAATTGCTTAATTGTTTGTGAAACCAGTCTGTTTTCCATTATAGATCTGTACCCCCCCACTCCATTAATGTGGAACCTTTGTAAATGAGCCACTTGGCACTCAAAGATACGTGTAATCCTAGATTGAATAAATAAATAAATAAATAAAAATAAAATAAGATGGTTCTCCAGTTGCAGCGCAACTACTTTCTCAATCGCCTTTCCAACAAAGAAAAGGTTAGAGATAGGTCTGTAGTTGCACAGATGCTTGGGTCTAAAGAGGCTTTCTTAAGAAGTGGTGTCACCACCACCTCTTTCCGGGAGCTAGAGAACTCTCCCAAGTCTAAAGAGCACCAAACAATCTCTGCGAGGACCAGGACGATGGTCTCCCTACACCCTAATAAAAGGTGTGTCAGGCCCGGATCCAAACTACAGCAAGGTGGCAGCAATTTCTGGACAATCCACATGACGTCCCCTATATCCAGTCAGTCAAAAGATATCCAAGAAGACCGAGGGGAGGTGACCATACACTGACCACCACTAACCCCCATAAAGGGTGCTGGACAGATTTCAGCCCTGATGTCAGCCACCTTATCTGCAAAAAAATCAAGCAACCTCATCACACTTATTTTGTGAAAATGCTCCACGAACCTGTAGACAGGCTGGGTTGCAACCTGTCCATAGTTCAAAAGAGCTGAGCTGGTCGATTTTGAGCAGCAGCTATCTCACTGGACAGGAACTCTGCCTTCTTATGTGAGACTGCTGATTGATAGCTTTGATAGTGGTCTATCAATCTAAGGTAGTCGGTATCAAGGGTCTTTCTGCACCAGCGATGCTCTAGCCTTTGTCCTACCTGTCTCAGCTCCCTCAAGGTCCCATCAAACCAAGGGGACTGAGGGTGGAGAGAGAGAGGGTGAACACGGATTGGGGTGATAGCATCCAGAGCATCAGTGTTAGCCTTATTATAGGTCAAAACTAGATTCTCTGGATCCTCACCTGCCCTTGGAACTCCCAATAGGTCTAATACCGACAAGAGACCCTCTGGGGTTACACCCTTCAATGGGTGGTATCTGACCATCTCCACAGGGGCAGGCCTATAAGGAGGGGCTGGAAATTGAATCTTACTGTGTAGTGATCGGACAATACAACTGGCTCCACCACTGGATTGGAGGATTCGATCTCCAGGAGGAAGACCAGATCAAGTGAGTGACCCTGATTATAAGTAGCAGAAGCAACTACCTGTGTGAACCACAATGAAGACATAAGTTGGAGGAAGTCTTGACCAAACTGTGAGAGTTCATCATTGACCCAGGCATTGAAGTCTTACAGGACCATCAGTCTGGGTGACTCCAATGCTGCACTGATCATAAAGTCTGCCACTTCCTGCAGGAACAATTTCTCATCCCTGGGTGGTCGGTAGATGACAATGATCTTGCAGCCCACACCTAAAACTACAGTAAACTCAAATGATCTGGCCACCTCTACTGGTACACCAGTAAGGCCCAATTCTGATCTAAAACAGATAGCCACCCCCCCTGCCCCTGGGGTCCAACCTCAAGTGGTGTATCACTGAAAACCCAGCTCGGACCACCACTTCTAAAATGGGGCCCGTGTTGTCATCAAGCCAGGTTTCTGTGATGCAAGCCAGGTCTGTTCTCCCAACAAGATTAGCAATAATTGCTGTCTTGTTTCTAATAGAACTGGCATTGCATAGGACCACTTGAGTCGGACGGGGTTTCGGGGCTGACCAAATTATCTGCCCAGAATTCCAGGAGCCCTTGGGTATGGTAACCAGACATAATGGACCATGATCTAGATACCATTTCACCCCTAGCGCATCTCCTGGACCATACAACCCTGATACGGCTGCCCCGCTCCCCCAACCCCAGAGTCCAGGACCCCCAGTCCTCTTCTTCTTTCTACTAACAATACCTAAAGCCCTACATTGGTTATAAACCTCTGCAGACAGTGAAGGAAATAAAAGGGCTGGAAGTCCCGGAGTTTGGCAAGGGAGTAGTGCCTGACCGGGAGAACAACAGGCCAACATATCTTCTATCAACAGTAACCCACATTGTCCCCACCTCATAAAATTCCAACCTTCTCCAAAATTTCCAACTATTGACAGAAATAAATCAAAACTCCAAAAAAAGACTTTATAGAATATATAGAAAAATAATAAATATTAAGGTGAGTATGGTACACTGGAGTTCTCTCACAACTCCAGCTTAATTGTGCAGAAAAGTCATCTCCGCTGCCTCTTGCACAGAGGAGAAAGAAAATGTAATAAACTAGAGTCCTCTCACCACTCCAGTTCAATGTTCAATGAAAATCACCCCCACCATCTCTCACACAGTGGGGGAAGGGACCAATGGAAAAGAAAAAAAAAAGGAAATTATATATCACACAGTTGCAAATGGGGGGAAGGACCACCCCGAAACAATCTACCACTCTCAGTTTCAGACCCTTCACAGAGCCACAGACCGCAGTACAAAATCAAGACAAATTCAGCTTCCAAATAGCATAGAATAATCCATTCAGTCAGAATAGTCAGGTCTACGCCATAGCAGAACAATCTTTGTTAACCTGGGAGAACAAAATTCAGACCAATACAGCAGTCTTCAGTGTGATCCATTCATCAGAAAATATAACAGCAGACTGGGGCGTACAAAACTAACCACTAAGGTAGGGACCCCCCTTCCACCAATGCATCCAACTCACAAACTACCCCTACCTCCCCACAACCTCCAACTACAGTCCCCCAGAGAACAACCCACAAGGGAGCCCCGTGATGGACTTAGGAGAAGCTGAAACAAGTCACTGGTTCCCCAGTGCTCAAAGGGTGACTCTCGTTCGGTCACAGAGAGCGAGGGGACCAACGGACCAATGACCCAGGGCATATAGGGGAGGTCCCTTTCCCACACTGCACCCAGACACACTGACACACTGATTCTGATGCCAGTCAAGTTCCATGGCTTTGCACATGCACAATAGTTCTTACTCATGATACCAAGTGGAGCAGGGACTCCTTCCTTATTCCTCCCGTGAACTCCAACACTCAGGACCAGAAGACCTGCACAGCATCCACTCAGGTAACAGCAAAACACTCTGGAAAGCAATGGTAGCTCCAGTAGTAACAGTTCCAGGCCTCCAATAGATCCAACACTAGGCTCTAAACAGATCCTCCCTTAAGAGCGCTTAAAATCCCAGACACAAATTTTAATTCCGCCGACTGACGAACCAGCCGAAAAACGGCAAAGCTAAACAGTCTTTACGTGATAGTCAGGAACAAAAAAGCACTCCAACGAACAGCAGTGGCTCCAATAATAATAGTCCCAGGCCCCCAATAAAACAAAAGCAGTCTGAGGCCTCCAAGAAAAATCCAACACTCCCAAATGAACTGTCCTCGAGAACACTTAAACAAACAGAAATGCAGTGGGGCAAAACAGTGGCAGTCACTAAATTAACCTTAACACACATAAAAATGACATAAAAAAGGAACTAAAATAAGGGAGGCAAAGAATGGGAAAATATTACAAACAAGCAAAATCAAAGAATAGCTCAAAACTGAGCTCTTGATGGCTGGCTCAGCCATCTTGACAGTCCTTATGGTCTCTGGTGGGAGAACTCAAAAATATTGATAGCTTCGGATATTGGGCCAAGTACAGTGGAGTGCTGTATGTTAAAAGGCAAGGATTGTTTAGACAATAAGTTCACTTGAAGTACGGGATAAGAGAAAGGATAAACCTAGAAGGATTGCTTCTGAGGGGGCACATGGAGTGGACCAAGTGACAGAGGAGGAGTGGTGTAGAAGTAGGGTGATTGATTTTTGTGTGACCCTATACAAGGGGGATGGCCTACACCTGTACAGGGAGGGGACTGCTGTTATCAGTGAACAGTTTAAATACTTCATTGGCAAGCATTTAAACTAGTAAAGGGGGTTGGCAGAAGGATGAAGGGAGAACCAAACTGTCCAAACCCCACAGCATAGTGAAATCAACATGGAGGACCATAAAGTTATGATGTCACCAGAGGAAACAAAACCCAGAGAGCAGGGAAACTGCGGAGCACAGGAAGAAAGAGGATGACAACAGGAAGGATAAACAGAGGAGTCAAAAAAGACAGTAGGGGAGGGGGGATGATAAAAGGAAAATGGCAGGACATGGAAGGCCATGTATACCAACACCCACAGCCTAGGTAATAAAATCCCAAACATGGTAGCCTTGATGACAGAGGCTGACCTGGACATTGTAGCTATTATCAAGATGTGGCATACTGGAAACCATAACTGGAATGTCTCAGTACCAGGTCATACTCTGTTTAGGAGAGACAGGAAGGGTAAAAAGGGGGGGGCTCTTTACATCAGGGAGGGTATACAGTGACTGAGATACAGGGAATGCAGGGGGGCGGAGGTACTGTGAGTCACCCTTGAGATGGAGAGTGGCACTGCTATACACACAGGCATGGTATACAAACCTCCAGCAGAGGGGGGAGGAGGTGGACAAGATTCTAGTGAAATCCATCCACACAATGACAGCTAAAGGGGAGGTGCTGCTGGTAGGTGATTTCAACCTGCTAGATGTGGATTGGAACATCCCAGTTGCTGGCACAGCCAGGAGCAGGTACATCTTATACTCTGTGCAAGGGGCAGGCCTCAGGCATTTAGTGCTAGAGCCAACCAGGGTGGGTGAAATTTTGAACCTTGTACTCACCAGTGGGGACAGAATTGAGGAAGTCAGGGTGAGCGGACACCTGTGATCCAGTGATCTTCACATGGTGTGGTTCAGCAGGAGTACAGTGGCAGAGTCAAGCCACACAAAGGTGAGGGTCCTGGATTTCAGGAGGGTGAACTTTACTAAGATGGGGATATGTCTCAAGCATGCCATGGAAAGAAGGGACAAATGGGGCAGAGTGGAGAAACAGTGTGTCCATCTGAAAGACTATTCTGGAGGTGACAAACCTTTGAATTAGGCAAGTAAACAAGAGCAAGGGAAAGCCACTATGGTTCTCAATGGAAGTGGCCAGGATGGTAAGGGTGAAAAAGATGTCTTTCAGGAAATACAAGGAAACACATAGGGAGGAGGACAGGATAGTGTACCTGGATAAACAGAGGGAGGCAGGGAAAGCAGTCAGGAGAGCAAAGGCACAAACAGAGGGCAAAAATAGCGCAGGAGGTAAAAAAGGGGACAAGACTTTGTATAGGTACATTAGTGAAAGGAGAAAAAACTGGGGTGGAATAGTAAAGGTTCCATGTCAATTGAGCAATGGAATTACGGCGACCACAAATCCAGCGAAGGGCAATTCAGCGAACATTAAAAGGGGAAAAGTGCACATGAGCAACCTACAGTAAGGACAAAACTGCATTACTGCCTTTCTGCAGGGTGCTTCACCCCCATCCCTTAATTATATAACTAACAACGAGGATGCGTACAGCATCTACTTAAGAATAGGGATAATGGTGTCTTCCTCACTTTAGGGTGTTGAAAATTTACTGATGCCCTTTTAATGTTTGCTGAATTAACGTTGCTGAATTTGCCATCACCATAATTTCATCAGTCAATTGCCGTGATACTGCTAGGGTGAAGAAGGGGAATGTGTGGAAGGAAACCTGGAAAAAGCCTCAATACTGAACAAATATTTTTGTTTTGTATTCATGGAAGAAGGAGAAGGTTAGGGTCCACAGTTAGGCAACATGTGCAGATATGGGAGGGAGATGTACATCACTCCATTTATGGAAGAGAGAATCATAAAAGAACTCACAAAACTGAAAGTGGACAAGGCACTGGGACTGGATGGGATACATCCTAGAATATTAAGGCAACTATAGGAGGTCCTGGCAGCACCACTGGCAGCCCTGTTCTTGAGTCATTTGATATGGGAGTGGTTCCGGAAGACTGGAGGAGGGTAGATCTCCCTCTTCACAACTAAAGTGAGAGTAGGGAGGAGGCTGGAAACTATAGACCAGTCAACTTCACCTCAATAGTGGGGAAAATTATGGAGTCCTACTTAAAGAAAGGACTGTGGAACACCTTGAATCCTGTGAGGCACAGGATCCGAGACAGCATGGATTTACAGCAGGAAGGTCTTGTCAAACAAATCTATTTGAACTTCTCTGACTGGTTGACTAGGGTGGTGGATTGGGGGGAATGGTGGATGTCACCTACCAGGATTTCAGTAAGGCCTTTGATTCTATTCCATATAGAAGACTGGTGAACAAGCTGGGCAGCATGAGAGTGGGTCACAAGGTGGTAAACTGGGTTAGGAAATGGCTGAGTGATAAAAGTCAGAGGGTAGTGGTAAATGGAGCTCAATCTGAGGAAAGGAGGGTGGCCAGCGGGGTGCCACAGGGATGAGGTCTGGGGCCAGTCTTATTTAATGTCTTCATAAGTGACATGGCAAAGGGCTGGAAGAGAAGGTGTACCTCTTTGTAGATGAAATTAAGATCTGCAACATGGTGGATACGCTGGGGGGTGTGGAAAAAATGAGGGACCTAGGTAAACTGAAGGAATGATCTAGAGTGTGGCAGCTGAGATTCAGTGCAAAAAAGAGCAAAATCATGCATTGGGGTGCAATAACCCAAGAGAGGATTACATAATGAGGGGGAGGTACTGATGGTCACCAAATGGGAAAGGGATTTGGGGGTAATCATATCTGATGAACTAAAGGTGGTCAAAAAATGTGACAAGGTGGTGGGGAGAGTCAGAGGGATGCTGTGGTGCATGGGGAGGGATATCACTAGCAGAAGAAAGGAGGTGGTGATGTCACTGTACAGTAGTAGCAGCAGTAGTAAAATCTTTTTTTTTGTACAGGAAAACATGTCATTAAGGTAATGCAATCCTGTTTTCAAGACAGTCCTGTTTGTACCAGAGTTACAGTAAACACTTAGAAAAACAAATAAAACAAACAAACATTTATTTATTTCTTTATTTATTTGAAAGTATCAGAATTACAGACCTTTGAGTCAGAGACTCATATCCAAAGGTTCCATGTCAGTTTAACAGGACAAGCATAGATAACACAGCAACCTTTAAACATGACATCATCTCATAATAAAACAAACATTACATATACATTTTCACATAATGCAAAATAGATAGTACAACTACCCTACTACGGATCATTGGTGAGGCCTTATTTGGAACAATGTGTCCAGTTATGGAGGCTGCATCTTGGTAAGGACATAGACAGGGTGGAGGCAGCTGAAAGAAAGGCAACAAAGATGGTGTAGGACCTACACCAAAAGTCATATGAGGAGAGACTGGTAGACCTCAATATGTATACCTTGGAGGAGAGGAGAGACAGTGGGATATGATAGAAACCTAGAAATATCTAAAAAGGCATAAACAGGGTCCCAGAGGGTAAAATCTTTCAGAAAAGGAGACGTCCAGGAATGAGGGGGCGTGACATGAGTTGGAAGGGGATAGATGAAGATGTGGCATGAGGAAACATTTCTTCATGGAAAGGGTGTTGGATACACAGAATAAACTCACATTGGAGGTGATGGGGGCAAACTCAGTGGGGGAATTTAACAATGCATGAGACAGACATAGAGGAACTGGAACCCTAGCAATAGAGTTGAGGCGATAAATCTGGATATAGAGTAGGGTCTGCAACTTTTAGAGTAGGCAGTGAAAATGGGCAGACTGGATAAGCCTAGCAGTCCTTGTCTGCTATCAATATCTATTGTCCAGCTGCCACATTCTCTTTGTCGCAGTTTTGTTGTGGTGAAACTGTGAGAGGGAGTCATGGCACCATTTTCTTATATGCATATGTCCCCTGCACAACCCTTGTTGGGGTGTGTGCAGATATACCTCCTTGTCATCATATTGTCCAATTGCCATATTCTCCATGTCATATTCCTAAGATGTTGAAATGGGGGGAGGGAGGGAGGCAAGGCACCATGTTTTCACATGCATATGTACCCTGAAAAACCCTTGTTGTGGTGTGTGCATGTATATCTCCTTGTCATCATATAGTTCATTTGCCATATTCTCAATGTCACATTCCTGAAATATTAAAATTAGGGGATAGGGAGGCATGGCACCAGGTTCCCATGTGCATATGCCCCCTAGGTAACCTCTCTAGGCCCCATAGAGGTTGTAATTCTGCTGCCAGAACTGTTGCAATTTGGGAATTATGGATTTTATACCTGTGTCTGCAAGGGTCTCTGCTTCTGTGGACAGTAGTAATGTTGTGATTTGCATATCTTGAATTTCTATCTTGACTTCTATCTTTACTGTTCATGCTAGGGTTTCCTTGGTTTGGGACTTTGCCTGCCTTACTGCCTTCCCTGCTTCCCTTAGAGACGTTTGGTATGCCTCTCTATCTTCATCCCGTTGTGTTCCCTTATATTTCCTGAAGGCCAGACTTCTGGCTCTGACCTTTTCTGCTACTGTTTTTGAGAACTAAAGTGGTTTCTTCCATTTGCTCTTGCTTTTCTCTCTAGCTCAATGGGATGTTGCTTCAAGTATTGCATCCTTAATACTTGCCTACTTTGCCTGTACCCCCTCACCTGTATTTCATCTTGCCAGGGCTAGCTTAACTCTATTGACCATCTTATCAAAGTCAGCTCCTCTAAAGTCCCATATTTTTGTCTTGGAATGGGATGATTTAGTTCTAGTGGCCAAATTAAACCATACCATGTGATGGTCACTGGCCCCCAGGTGACCTTCTACCTGGAGATCTGTGATCCTTTCCCCATTAGTCAGTACTAGAGCTAGGATAGCCCTGCCTCTTGTGGGTTGTTGTACCTGTTGTTTGAGGCCCTCCCCATTCAGGGAATCCACTATGTGTCTAGTTCTGGTGGATCTTCCTGCTGGTATTGATCAATCTGTATTTGGCATTATTGAAGTCTCTCATTATCAGAACCTCCCATTTAGCTGTCCTGTTTTGTATACCTTCTAACAGTAATGTGTCTATGTCCTCCCCCTTGGTCTAGAGGCCTGTAGACAACCCAGTTCGTATGACTGTCCCATTTTCTGTTTCCAAGGTGACCCACAGTTCTTCTGGCTCCTTATACAGTATGTATTCTGAATTTCTGTAGCTTTGATGTTTTCATTGACATAAGGGGCCAATACACCCCCCCTTTTTGCACCTCGGTCTCTTCTGAGCAGTACACAGCCGGGTACTGAAGTCTCCCGAGCATGGTTACTGGTAAATCATTTCTCGTTAATGGCTACTATGTCCAGTTTAGACTCTGTCATTGTTGCCTGCAGGTCTGGGATCTTGTTTCCCAGACTGCAGGCATTTGTGTACATGATTTTCCATTGGCCAGATTTTGGTGTGTTAGTTGTTGGGCGAGGTCTGGCTTTTGCCCCGCATGTCGTATGGGAAGCCAGACCTTTTTCCTTACTTGGTGATGCAAATGTACTATAAACATGCTGAACTCCTGTTTGATCACTAGCTGAGGGGGGAAGGGTGTTCTTCCTCTTCAATGTATCGGGTGTTGTACCCCTCTCCCCATTTGCTAGTTTAAATATTCTGCAAAGACGTCAGACTTCTGCTCCAATGCACTGACTGCCTCCTTAGACAGATGCAATCCATCAAATGTAAAGAACTTTCACTCCCAAAACTGTTGCCAGTTACCTACAAATTTGTGTCCTTTTTCCTGGCACAGCTCTTGAACCACATGTTTAGCTCCCCTATCTGCCCTTCTCTGACCTTCCATCCATCTGCCCCCCTCTCCCAGACTGGCAGGATTTCAGAGAAGGAGATGCCGGATTAAATGGATGTGATTGCTTGTGTGGTTTTGTCCTTTTGCTGTTGGGGTTGGGGACACTAACACTACATTGTCTTAATTTTCTGCAGTTAAATTGAACCCTAACTGATGACATTACACAAGATTTTGTTATGTTGGCCTTTTCCAGACTTCACCCTCACAGACAGTAAAAGCAATGTGATTTGAGTACTTTTGGGAATCAGGGGATCCCATGTTGAAACCACACTATACTGTATCCACCTCACTATATGACCATGAGCAAGTCACCTGGCCTCCCAATGGGGTGAAGAAGTTCCCAATGGAAATGCAGCTTGCATCTCAGCTGGGCTGTCCAGGAGAGATAAATTGTTAAAAGAAAAATAAATCAGAAAAGTAATATCACTGGAAGCTGCTTGCCATTCCTGGTCTACCCACCCCACCATAGGTTGTGCAATCTTAGGGTGACTCACTACTGGAAATTGGGAGAGCACAGGCTTAAACTCTGCTAGGGTCAAATCCCTAATGTGTGATTCTTCTCCTCCCAGCATTCCACTCCACCCAGCTCCAAAGAATGGGTAGAAACAGGACCCCACTGGAAATGCAGTGTTGCATTTTAGGTGGACTGTCCTGCATAACTACCTTTTAAAAATGGATTAAAGCAGGATCTCATTGGAAATAAGATGTTTCATCTCTGATGAGCTATTTTGGGTCAGATTGTTAATAAATATATACAAAACATTGCCTTTCCAAGCCCCCAACACCATCACCAATGCAGGCAGTGTGATATAGTGGAGCACTACTGGGAACTGGGAGATCACAGATTCAGACCTTGCTTTGTGACTTTGTGGAAGTCACTTTACCTCCCAGTGCTCTGATCCACCCAGCTGTGGAAATGCATAGAAGCAGGATCCCACTGAAAATGAGATGCTGCATTTCAAATGACCTATTCAGTGTAATTAAACTGCAAAAACTAAGCAAACAAATGCTGGTAGTCAACAGCCTTTCCAGTCCCCCCCCCCACTTGCAGTAGGAGCAGTGTGATCTAGTGGTTGGATAACTGTTGGGAATCAAGAGATAGCACGTTCAAACCCTCCTTCAACCAAATACTCACTGGATGACTCTGGGCAAGTCACTTAACCTCCCAGTGCTCCAGTTCACCCAGCTGTTGAAATGGGTAGAAGCAGGACCCACTAAAAATAAGAAGCTGAATCTCAGCTGGGCTATCCTGAGTAAATACATTGAAAACAAACAAAGGCAAGCTATTTCTGGGAGTTGCCTTTTTATGTTGCTTGCACGCATGTGCAAGAAACATAGTGCCATCATCGGAGATTTCGGAGGTGTGTCACCTCCTCCTCCAATTCAGTCAGTGTGCTGGCAGGCGTGGCCTCTGTAAGCCAATGCATTTTGGAGCTGTCTATGACATGCTCCAAAATGCAGTGGCATACAGTAGAAAGGGGGAGCTACGCTTCAGTGAGCACCCATAAGATATCGGCTGCTCACGCGCAGCTCCCCCCCCCACAGACACAGCAGGCGTGCACCCCCCCACACGCACTGTATAGCTGACGGGGTGCCCAATCCCCGTCGACTGAGCTGCGTCCCTCAGTAGTCGATGCCATGCTGGGAGCCTACCCCAGCGGCAGCAAGCACTCCTTTGGCCGACAGGGATGCCCAATCCCCGTCGGCTGAAGCCTCCATCCTTGTGCCACGCTGAGAGCCCACCCCAGCGTGGCAGCAAACACTATAGCCGACAGGGGTGCCCAATCCCCGTTGGCTGAACACCCCAATGTCCTTGTGCCACACTGGGAGCCCACCCCAGCGTGTAAACGTCCCACAACGCCTTTTTTTTTTAACCTTAAAACAAAAGCGGTCCCGGCGTGTCTCCCAACCCCCATGACCCGCACCCACCCACTGCGCACCTAGCCTCCCCACACCCCTCACCCCATACTTACCTCCGGACTCTGGAGAGACGATCTTGGTGGACCGCAACACGTCCTGCACTCTTCAAAGCCGACCTTGAACTGAGGAAATGCTGGTAAGCTGTATAACAGGCTAAATAGGGGGTTTCAACTTTGTTGCATATCTCAGGCATTTTTGGAATTTTTGCACAATTTTTCAACATGGGGTTTTTGGGCCCCTTTCTCATGAATGATGTCACTGTCATGGCGTTATTTGGCTCCAAAGGTGATTTCGCCGCGAGGACTACTTAAAATCACCCTTCGGGCCTGAATACCACCATGACAGTGACATCATTCATGAGAAGGGGTGCCAAAAACCCCATGTTGAAAATTTGGTGCCAAAATTCCAAAACATGACTGTTTTACGAGTGTGCATTGTGCAGTTCCTACGCAGGCTCGTAAGTTCGCGAAATTTCAATATTTTCACTCTAGATTTTCAACATTGCCATTTTACCACACCTTCTTATGAGTAGTACAGCTGTCATTTTTCACATCTCACCCAAAATGTGTTTCCGCCCATGTAGCGCAGAATGGCGCAGTCGGTGTGCGAAATCAATGTACGGAACAAATTAAGAAAATCACAGTGATACTGTTCCTGAGCAGAGGTCTTAAAATGGCTATGTTGAAAATTTGGTGAAAAAATTCCTAAAAATGACTGTTTTACGAGCGTGCGTTGCGCAGTTCCTACGCACGCTCGTAAGGTCATGATTTTTCAATATTTTTACTCCAGATTTCCAACATTGCCATTTTATCACACCTTCTTATGAGTAGTACAGCTGCCATTTTTCACATCTCACCCAAAATGTGTTTCTGCCCATGTAGCACACAATGGCACAGTCGGTGTGCGAAATCAATGTATGGGACAAATTAAGAAAATCACATGGACATTGTTCATGAGCTCAGGTGTTAAAATGGCTATGTTGAAAATTTGGTGAAAAAATTCAAAAAAATGACTGTTTTACGAGCGTGCGATGTACAGTTCCTATGCACGCTCGTAAGTTCGCGAATTTTCAATATTTTCATTCCAGATTTCCAACATTGCCATTTTGCCACACCTTCTTATAAATAATACAGCTGTCATTTTTCACATCTCACCCAAAATGTGTTTCCGCCCATGTAGCGCACAATGGCGCAGTCGGTGTGTCGAAATCAATGTACGGGACAAATTAAGAAAATCACAGTGACACTGTTCATGAGCAGAGGTCTTAAAATGGCTATGTTGAAAATTTGGTGAAAAAATTCCCTTCAGATGTTCTGCAATATTACTAATGAAGACATTGAACAGAACTGGCCCCAGGACCGATCCTGCAGCACCCACTAGTCGCTTCCCTCTCCCTAGACTGCATACCATTTACCACCACTCTCTGCCTTCTGTCTGTTAGCCAGTTTCTAACCAGTTTACCACCCTTTCCCCATGTCCAGCCTACCTAGCTAGTTTATCAGCCTCCTATATGGGATGGTGTCAAAGGCTTTGCTGAAATCAAGGTAAGCGTTGTCCGCTGCCCCACCCTGATTCACTTCTTTTGTCACCCAGTCAAATAAATCACCCAGATTTATCTGACATGATGTCCCCACTGTGAATCCGTGTTGTCTATGGTTCTGGGTTCCGATGGCATCTAGATGCCCCACTATCCTTTCTTTAAGCAATGTCTCCATGATCTTCCCCACTACTGAGATGAGACTGAATGGCCTATTGTTCCCTGCCTCCTCCCTGCTGCCGGACTTGTGTAGAGGGACCACATGTGCCTTCCTCCAATTCACTCATGTTGAATGACTCAGTGAACATGGCTGCCAGAGGTACTGCTATCTTCCTTCGCAGTTCTGTTAATATCCTTGGGCGTATGCCATCTGGTTCCATCGCTTTGTCTACCTTCAATTTAGTGAGCTCCTGCAGGACTCTTTTGTCCACCTCTTCACCCCCTTGGCAACTGCTGTACTGCTGTGGCCCTTGCCCCTCCCACTCTTCTGTGAATACTGAACGGAAAGACACAGTGGATGTCTTGGGAGGAAGGCATGAAACTGTCACTTCCAAATACCTAAACAGCACATACAAGCAAGCAACATTCGGCATTGACAAATGCTTGTTTTTCTAGCCGTATTGACTTAACACATGCTTCATCAGCAGCTAAATCATTCTTTAAATCATTTTACCCTCATCACTGCTTCATCAGCAGCTAAATCATTCTTTAAATTATATGACCTTCGTCACTAAGCATAGCAATTTTAACACTTGAAAGCAAACTGTAAGACATGGACAAATGCTTGTTTTACTGCAGGGGCCAGAACTGGGAGCAGTACTCAAGGTGTGGTCTGCCTTACTCTCTCCATGATGCATTCCAACTAGGGATGGGCGGACCCAAAAAGATCTTGACCCTTATTATCAGGATCAGGATCCAAGCCAACGTTCTGATAAGTTCTGATTAGTTCTAATTCGAATCAGAACCTTTTGTAAAATGTGATGAAAATGGCAAATCTGCTATATGCATAAAATGATACTGAGGTCTGTCACACACACACGCACACATGCATAGAATTGTAAACAGCATTTCAGGAAATGAAAACTGTGAGTTTATAGCACTGATGTGCTGGTCAATTGAATATGGCAGTCATGCAGTTGCCCTCTGTCTGTTCCCTGCCTCACTACTCATGCTGTAACTGTAAACTGACCTGTCTGACCACAGAGGGGGAATCTCATTCCCATTTAGTAGTATACAATGGACATATCAATTTGTCTTTGTTGCACTACTTCCTTCTCTGCTCCCCTGAGAGTCACTCAGTTATTCACTGTGGCATAGGGTCCCATCCACCCACCCACTCAAATTGATGACACATTCAGTGGACCCTCTATCAGAAAAATAACTCATGTCCTTAGGAGTCCAAAGACCTACATTAAGGCAATCCAAAAATTAGACAAGTCCATTAGTACATGCTGAAAAAAGTGTGATATCAGGTTTATCCAATCCAAAAATTAGGATATGCTGAAAACATTGTGCCATCAGCCTCAACTTAAGGTGGTCCAAAAATTAGACAAGTCCATTAAGACATGCTGTGAAAAGTGTGCCATCAGATTCAGTCAAACCAAAAACTAGCCAAGTATTTGATGTGGACATGCTGAAAATATTGCACCATCAGTCTCAGTCGCAGGTGGCCCAAAAATTAAACAAGTTCATGAGGAAATGCTGCAAAAAGTGTGCCATCAGGTTCAGGCAATCCAAAAATTAGCAAAGTCTGTTAGGACATGCTGAAAACATTGTGCCATCAGGTTCAAAAATTGTGTAGGCCACACATGGGCTTACTGGAGTACTGATTTCATTTTTTGAAAAAAATGGTGATTTTTCTACTCTTTCAAGTAGACATCTTTGAGGTCACTGTAAAATGTATTTGCTGCCTCCAGGTCATAGGTGTAACCAGTCAGTATTAGGTTAATTTTTAAGAATGTTAACTTTTCAGCATTTTCTAGTAGTAGCCTAGATCATGTATCTGTTATCACATTTCCTGCACAGCTAAAGAGTCGCTCTGAAAATACACTATTTGGGGACATACCATGTACGTCAAAACTGCCTACATAAGTGCAAGCCATATGGGAACCTTGCTTTGTTGGTGTTTTATGGGATCTTCATTTCATTTAATACTTTTTTCTGCTAAACAGCAGTCAACCATGGTCTGGACAAAAGCAGTAATATACAGTATTGAGAAAAAAAGACTGATTTTTCAAGGACGACAGCATCCAAGTGATCTTAAAGATTACTGCTGGGGATAGAATGAATGATAGAAGCTGTTTTGTAGCCTGACTGAGAAGAGAGGACTCTGAAGGTGCAGGAGGAATGGATAAGGGGGCTGCACCTGTTATCATTTTTTTTTTCCAAACCAAATCTACTTCTTGAATGATTTTTTCTCTGCAGTTTTTGGAACACATTTGGGTCATGATCTGAGAGGTGTTTCATCTTGTACCGTGGGTCTATTACTGTTGATATAATATAATGTTCTGCCACCAGCAGTCACAGAGCTTCTTACCATCTCTGACTTTTTTAATCATTTTATGTACTGTGTCTTTTTATGTTTGCTTGCACGCATGTGCAAGAAACATAGTGCCATCATCGGAAATTTCGGAGGTGTGTCACCTCCTCCTCCAATTCAGGCAGTGTGCTGGCAGGCGCGGTCCCTGTAAGCCAATGCATTTTGGAACTGTCTATGACATGCTCCAAAATGCAGTGGCATACAGTTGAAAGGGGGAGCTATGCTTGAGTGAGCAGCGATAAGAAGCTGCTCAGGCGCAGCCCCCCAACCGCAGGCGCAGCGCGCCTCACGACGCAGTGTGTAGCTGACGGGTGCCCAATCCCCGCTGGCTGAGCTGCATCATCTCCTCCCCTCCCAGTAGTTGGTGCACGCTGAGCCCACCCCAGCATGGCAATCAGTCATTTTGCTGTGAGGTTGCCCAATCCTCCGGGCTGAAGGTCCCCACCAGAGTCCCTTGTGCCACGCTGGAGTCACCCCAGCGTGGCAAACGTCCCACGAGGTTTTTTTAATTTTGTTGCCGACGGGTGCCTCAATCCCCCGTCAGCTGAACGCCCACCACAGTTTTGTTCCACGCTGGGAGCCTACCCCAGCGTGGCAAGTGGTCCCACGAAGTCTTTTTTGTTTTAACCTGTAAAACAAAAACGGTCCCGTGGCGTGTCTCCCGAACCCCCCTCCCACAACCCGCACCCACCCACTGCGCACCCAGCCTCCCCACACACCCCTCACCCCATACTTACCTCCGGACTCTGGCGAGATGATCTTCAGTGGACCGGGAACACGTCTGCACTCTTCAAAGCTGACCGCGAACTGAGGAAATGCCGGTAAGCTGTATAATGGGCTAGATAGGAGGGGTTCAACTTTATTGCTTATCTCAGGCATTTTTGGAATTTTTGCACCAAATTTTCAACATGGGGTTTTTGGGACCCCTTCTCATGATTATGTCACTGTCATGGCGTTCTTGCTCTCGGCGGTGATTTCTGCAGTGACTGACAAATCATCTTCGGACTGAATACCACCATGACAGTGACATCATTCATGAGAAGGGGCCCAAAACCCCATGTTGAAAATTGTGCCAAAATTCCAAAAATGACTGTTTAACGAGCGGCGTTATGCAGTTCCTACGCAGGTTTGTAAGTTCCGAAATTTCAATATTTTCACTTCAGATTTTCAACATTGCCATTTCACCACACTGTCTTATGAGTAGTATAGCTGTCATTTTTCACATCTCACTCAAAATGTGTTTCCGCCCTTGTAGCACAGAATGGCGCAGTTGGTGTGCGAAATCAATGTACGGGACAAATTAAGAAAATCACAGTGACACCGTTCATGAGCAGAGGTCTTGAAATGGTTATGTTGAAAATTTGGTGAAAAAATTCCTAAAAATGACTGTTTTACGAGCGTGCCGTGCGCAGTTCCTACGCACGCTCATAGGTTTGCAAATTTTCAATATTTCCATGCCAGATTTTCAACATTGCCATTTTTCCACACCTTCTTATGAGTAGTACAGCTGTCATTTTCCACATCTTACCCAAAATGTGTTCCCGCCCATGTAGCGCACAATGGCGCAGTCGTTGTAGCGAACTCAGTGTATGGGACACATTAAGAAAATCACAGTGTCACTGTTCATGAGCAGAGATATTAAAATGGCAATGTTGAAAATTTGGTGACAGAATTCCTAAAAATGACTGTTTTACGAGTGTGCATTGCACAGTTCCCACGCACGCTCGTAGGTTTGCGAATTTTCAATATTTCCACTTCAGATTTCCAACATTGCCATTTTTCCACACCTCCTTATGAGCAGTACAGCTGTCATTTTTCACATCCTGCCCAAAACATGTTTCTGCCCATGTAGCACACAATGGCGCAGTTGGTGTGCAAACTCAATGTACGGGACACATTAACAAAACCACAGCGACACTGTTCATGAGCTGAGGTCTTAAAATGGCTATGTTGAAATTTGGTGAAAAATGCCTAAAAATGACTTTACTAGTGTGGTTGCACAGTTCCTATGTATGCTTGTAAGTTTGCAAATTTAATATTTTCACTTTAGATTTTCAACATGTCCATTTTATTAAACTTCCTTATGAAAGTACAGCTGCAATTTTTCATATGTCACCTAAATGTGTTATCGCACATGTAGCGCATAATGGTGCTGTTGGTGTGCAATGCAATGTTTAGGACAGATTAAAAAATCACAGTTACACTGTTCATGAGCAGAGGTCTTAAATGGCTATGTTGAAAATTTGGTGACAAAAGTCCATAAATGACTGTGTTATGAGTGAGCATTGTGCAGTTTCCACGCATCCTCGTTAGTTCATGACTTTGTAATATTTTCAGTCCAGATTTTCACTAGTGGCATTTTTCAACACTTCCTTATGAACAGTACAGCTGCCATTTTTCACAACATGGCCAAAGTATCTTTTCACACTTTCAGTGCAGAGATGCGTGGTTGCTGTGGGAAATCATTGTTCGGCACAGATAAAGAAAATCACAGTGACACTGTTCATGATCGGAGGCACCAAAATGCCTGAGTTGACAATCTGCTATAAAATATCACCAACCTACTTATATAACGGGTGTGCGTTGCACAGTTTCTATGTACGCTCGTGACTTCACCATTTTTTAAAATTTTTTTACTACACATTTGCAACATAGCCATTTTTACACCTCCCCATGAAAGAGTACAGCTGTCATTTTTTACATCCTGTTCGGAATATTTTTGCACCTGTGGTGCTAAATCCCGTAGTCACTGTGCATAAACAGCTTTGCTACCAAACTGATATTCCCCTGTTCATGAGGTGGGGTCACAAAACAAACATGTTGAAAATTTGGAGTTAAAATACCAACGAATGCCTGAGGTATTAGGCTTTTCAACTAAATTGCCCAACCCTATAGAGAATGACAGGAATCAGGGTGTGACTTGGGATTCTTGCCTGTGATGCTCATACCATTCCACACCCTGCAGTCACTGAGAGGCATTGAGGTATGCCTTGGACTCTTCGGCTCCAAACTTCACCACATTCTCCTATATCGCACCCATCTCACCATATTTCCTAATGAAATGGGGTGCGCATAAGGGCCAAAGACCCCAAGGAACACGTGACACTTGTCAGTCTCTGCAGAGTGGGGTGTAGTGAAATGGCGTGGCCTTTATGCCTGATGACCCAAACGCACACCCCAATGCCTGTCACTCTCTGCAGAGTGGTGGTGGGGTTGGCTTCAGTTCAGTACTTGACTGCCATTCCTATTACGCAGCTCTGTAACTTCTACACTACCACTGCCAATGCCAGTAAGCAAACATTCGGCATTGACAAATGCTTGTTTTATTCTGGGTCGCAAGTCCCTTTCAGTTGCACTATATTCTCCCATCTGAAATTGGCTTCTTGTACCTTTCAAGTCATCCCTGAATGCATCCAGCTGAAATCTAAGAATCATGATAAATGGGATTATTTGGTGGAGTGTGGCACTGTTGGATTTCACTTCACTAGTAATTTCCTTAAAGGGGTGCAAGATCTTGATGAGAAGTTCTAAAACAGCCCACTGCTGTGGATTAATGTACATATGAGCACCCATATGCCATTCTCCAGTGTATACTGTCTGACAGCCTTTTCTGCACCAGCAATCATTGGAACATTTAAAAGGTTAAGTTCCACCTCGTTGCAACATCCTGGATGAGTGTACTAGGAGGCAGTCCATGTTCTTCTATGGCAGGAAGGCATTTGCATGAGTTGCAGGAGTGGCTGAAATGTGTGCATATTCTTTTTGCCATATATGCGAGCACCTTTATATCTCTGTCCTCTTCCATAAAGGCATGCACAATCAAATTTAGGCAGTGCGCAAAACATCGAATGTGGACAAAGCCCCATCAGACAGTGCTTTCTTTATGTTTGAACCATTGTCTGCCACAATAAAACCTACAGAAAGCCCTTGTGATGTAAACCAGTACTGTATCATCCTATTGAGCAAATCCAAGATGTTGGAAGCTGTGTCGTCCTACAGGATATACTGGATGCGAAGGGAAGCCAGTTTCAGAGGGGAATTGTCTGTGTCACTACAGGCAATAAACAACACCCAATGTGTAGTCAGTGACATAAATGGTTCTGGCTGGCAGCTTGTCCATATGTCAGTATTCAGATGGGAAGCCCCAGCAACTACATCTTTTAAAGCATTTTTTAGTTTAGTACTTACTAATTTGTACATCTGAGGTATGGCGACAGTACAGAAATATTTCCTGGATGGAATATTGTATTGTGGTGACAGGTGATTCAAAAGTCTTTTGAATTCTACATGCTTCACCATTTTGTTAGGCTGTAAGTCCAGTGCTATCATTTCTGAAATGAGTTTCATTATAGCAATTGTTTCTGGATAATTACACTGGCATTTAGCTTAACATTCAATTGTTTCTGAAATAGTGAGCTTTGTTATGGGTGGAAGAGGATTTCAGAGGTGTGTCCCTGTGAGCCTACTGCAGTTAAAAACTATAGGGACAATGCAGTCTGGACCAATAACTATGCACTTTAACTGTGACACCACTCTTCTTCAACTGAATATACTTCAAAAGAACCAAGCCAATATAGAAACATAGAAACATAGATTTTGATGGCAGATTAGGACCGCTTGGCCCACCCAGTCTGTCCATTTCCCTACCTAATGGATAAGCTGCAGATCCTAGTTAACCAGCAGCCTACTTCTTCCTACCCCCAGAATTGCCTTATGACTGTCCCATGCATGCTTGAATTCCACCACTGTTTTGACTCCACACCTTCCTCCGGAAGGCCATTCAATGCATCCACAATCCTCTCTGTGAAAAAATACTTCCTTAAATTACCTCTGAGCTGCCCCCCTTCTATCTTCAAATTGTGCCCCCTTGTTCTTGCACACCTCTTTTTTTGAAAGATGCTACCCTCTTGGACTTTGTTGATTCCCTTGAGATACTTGAAAGTTTCTATCATGTCCCCCTCCCTCCTTACCTCGAGGTTATACATATTCAGCTCCTTAAGTCTCTCTTCATATGTCTTCCGGTGCAGACCCTGCACCATTTTAGTTACCCTCCTCTGGACAGCTTCCATCCTGTCGATGCCCTTGCAGAGATTGGGTCTCCAGAATTGCAAGCAGTACTCCAGATGGGGTCTCACCAACTGTCTGTACAGAGGGATAATACCTTCCTGTTTTCTACTAGTGATGCCTCTCCCTATGCATCCCAGTATCCCCCCAGCCCTCCTTGCTGCCCTCTCACGTTGCTTTCCCACCTTTAGGTCATCTGATATGACTACCCCCAGGTCCCTTTCCATTTTTGTTGTTGCTAGTATCTCACCCCTCATTGTGTACTCTTCCCCTGGGTTTTTGTTTCCCAGGTGCATTACCTTGCACTTCTTAGCATTGAATCTAAGCTGCCATACATTTGACCATTCCTCTAACCTTGCCAAGTCCCTTCTCATCCTTTCCACCCCACCTTGTGCATCAACTCTGTTGCAGATCTTTGTGTCATCTGCAAAGAGACATACTTTTCCTTCCAGTCCCTCTGCAATGTAAACATAAAGACATTGAAGAGGACCAGTCTAATACTGAACCCTCAGTACCCCACCAGTAACCCCTCTTTCTTCAGAGTGGACTCCATTTACTATTACTCTCTGTGTCCAGCCAATTCTTTACTCAGGCTGTCATCTTGGGACCCACTCCCAGGCTGGCTAACTTGTATATTAATCTTTTGTGTGGGACTGTGTCAAATGCCATGCTAAAGTCTAGGTAGACCATGTCCACAGCCCCTCTCTGATCTACTACTTTGGTCACCCAGTCAAAGAAATCTATCAGATTTGTCTGGCATGACCTTCCCACTGTGAATCCATGCTGCCTTGGGTCCTGAGCCCCTTTGGCCTCTAGATACTCAACAATTATTTCCTTCAGAAGTGATTCCATCATTTTCCCTACCACTGAGGTTAAACTAACAGGTCTGTAGTTTTCTGCTTCTGCCTTGCTCCCACTTTTGTGAAGGGGAATCACACCTGCCCTTCTCCAGTCCTCGGGTACCACCCCATCCTCCCATGATTTGTTAAAGAGGGTAGTCAGTGGTGTCACTAGTTCTACCCTTAGTTCTTTTAGAATTCTGGGATGAATCCCATCAGGCCCCATTGCTTTGTCCACCTTCAGTTTTAAGAGTTCTTTCAGAACCCTTTCTTCTGAAAATGGTGTTGGTATCAACTTCTGTACCCAGAGTGTTTCTACTGTTTGTTTAAGGTACCTCCCAACTTCCTTTGTAAATACTGAGCAAAA
The DNA here is from genome assembly GCA_016271365.2 of Neoceratodus forsteri. Lineage (NCBI taxonomy): Eukaryota > Metazoa > Chordata > Ceratodontiformes > Ceratodontidae > Neoceratodus > Neoceratodus forsteri. The sequence goes on from CM028134.1 coordinate 613,040,505, forward strand.
ATATTTGTTTAGTATCTCTGCCTTTTCACAGACACCTCTGCCCACCTCCCTCCTCTTTATTAAGCCTCACTAGCCCTCCCTTGGTCTTCCTTCACTCCCTGATGTACCTATAAAAGGTTTTATCTCCCTTTTTAACCGAGTTGGCTATCTTTTCCTTGGTTTGGGCCTTTGCTGTTCTGACTGCCTTCCCAGCTTCCTTTTGCTTTAACTGATATAGTTCTCTGTCCTGCTCCTTCTTTGATTCCTTGTACTTCCTGAATGCTTTCTTTTTCTCTTGAACCTTCACTGCCACTTCCTTTGAGAACCATAGTGGTTTCTTACATCGTTTCGTTTTGTTAATTTGCTTCACACAAAAGCTTGTTACCTCTGTGATGGCAGTTTTTATTATTCCTCATTGTTCTACCACCCCTCCTTCCTGCCCATTTGCTAGTGCATTCCTTAGGCACTCACCCATTTTGGCAAACTCAGCCCTCCTAAAGTCCAGTACTTTTGCCTTTGTATGGTTTGGACTTTCTATTGATGTGTTTATTGTGAACCATACTGTTCGATGGTCGCGTAGTTCCCTAGATGGCTACCCACTTCTACATCTGTGATCTCTCTTCATCTCCATTTGAGAGAACCAGGTCTAAGATTGCTCCTCTCGAGTGGGCTCCAATACTAGTTGTCTAAGGCATGCCTAGTAGGGCATCTAGAATAGCCCGCTTTTGAAGTGGCTGCTGCAACTGCACTCCAGTTAACATCTGGCATATTCAGATCACCAATCAGCAATATCTCCTTTTCTGCCATTCTAAGTATTCTTTCTATCATTTCTTGTCCATTCTCCCTGAGAAGGGTCTATATACAACCCCTGTGCGGATTGTGGTGCCATTGCTGGTCTCCAAATTTACCCACAGTGCTTCTTCTCCTCCCTGTTTTCCCTTTTGTTCTGTTGCTTTGATTCCTTCTCTTATGTAAAGAGCTACTCCTCCTCCTCTTTTACCCTCCTGTCCCTCCTGTAGATAGTGTATCCTGGTACGTTTATGTCCCAGTCATGGTTTTGTATTTACCATGTTTCTGTGACTGCTACGATATCCAGATGTCCTCCTCCATCAAGGCCACTAATTCAGAAAGCTTGTTACTCAGACTATGGGAATTGGTACTCATTGCTTCCATTTTGATGGCTTTTACCTTTCTTTTGCAGCATCCCCACTGACCTGTCTGCCTCGGTCTTTTTCTCATTTAGTACCCTGTTTTGTAGGGGAGGCTGGGATTTTCCTGCTGCTTATCAGTGCCTCTCCCTTGACTAGTTTAAAAGCTTGCCAATGAAGCATTTAAACCGATTGCTCAAAAGACTTGTTCCTTCCTGGACAGATGCAGACCATCCTGCTAGTATAGGCTGGTGTCCTCCAGTGGAACCCCAGTCCCCAGTGAAGCCAAACCCTTGTGCTCCACACCATTTTTTCAACCATTCATTAAACTGCATGGTGCAAAGTTCCCTCGCCTTACTCATGCCATTGACAGGCAGCACCTCAGAGAAGGATATTGTGTGTGCTACTTGTCTTAGGCCCTCCCCAATTCTACAAAGTCCTTCTGCACTGCTCTAATCTCATGATTAGCCAAGTCATTTGTCCCTAGGTGGACAATGACGTCCAGCTCAGAGTCCCGTGTAGCTTTACTCATGATCCTGAGGATGCATTTCCTGTCTCTCCAAGCCATGGCACCAGGCAGGCACCTTATTTCAGTAAGTTAGATAAATTAGGGGGCTTCAGTCCTCTGATGTGAATGAAGCTTTGCAACAAAACAGATGATGGGCTGTCAACACCAGCAACCTGTCATTAAAATCAGCAGCAGTGACAAGTTAAGCAGACTACATCAGACAATTTAGGGGAAATCTACCAAAAGTCTGAACTGTGTTGTGCCAGTCTTTATTATTTTATTACTGTTAAAGGTTTTCCTACTTCTTCTGTCTAGTCTGTAGGCAGTTTGAAACTGGCCATGATGTCTCAAATCATAGCCTTTTTTCTCCTTAACTAGCAAGTTTCCTAAAGAAAAATATAACCCTTGCCTGTCTCTTTGTAGTATGGAAGCTGGTCTCTTTACTTCGGCAACTTTTAAATATAGGGGAAAAAATAATATACCTCCATTTCTCCCCACCAGCAAGTGTATACTGCAAACAATGTTAATCTAAGCAAAGACACATATTCTTTCTAAACTTTTTTTGTGTCTGTGTTACATGAATGCCATTTGAAAGGTGAACCCACACTCATAGAACTGTGGGTATATGAATGCCAGCAACGTTTGCAATCCTCTCCTGCCCTCCCACCCCCATGTTACGATCAAATGCTTCTGTTATGTTAAACACTCCAAATATGAAATCTAGGTTAGGTGAGTAGGCATTCTATAATTATGCTCCTGTACTTTGGAACAAGATCCCATGCACTTTACAGCATATTGATGGAATCAATGCTTTTAAAGCACCAGTGAGACAATATTTTGTAAGTTTAGTGATGGGTAATTATCAGATCATTGTTTTTATGTAATTATTTTATTGTATGATTATATTGCACTGTTTTATGTTTTTTGTGTATTAGATCTTGACTGTAACATTGATTATGGTCCTGGGTCACATTTGAAAAAGGACATTGGCTCATATTGTTTACCCAGTAGACAAATGTTTAAATAAATAAAGATAAAAAATTAAAATAAATATTTCATTTTTATTATTATTATTATTGTTGTTGTTATTAGAATTTTGGTGACTGGGTAAGCCCAATAGAGACAAACAAGTCCCTTTTTCAGGGACGACCTAGGGAACAGTACATTCCATACAAATCTTGAGCAAGCAGTGTAATACATGGTGTTACAGGTGAAGGAAAAAAACAAACTAAATTAAATTAAGAAACAAATTATGTTAAGTACAGCTTAAGCAGCACACAAAGTTAGAAGCAACAATAGTAGTAGTAAGAAGTATATGTTTTACAATAAGGATACATTATGGAAAGGGCACAAGTACACTGATAACAGACATAGCATACATTCTTGTTCTTGTTCCTGTAGGAATGAAGGCAAAGTCATGAGAGAGTAGGAAAGAGTAAGGGTAGACAAAGTGAAGATGAGGAGCATGGGCTAGAGGTTCAAGAGAGAACAGGGAAAGGGGGAGAGTTAAGCTGGACTGCTTCAGATGGGCTAGGGGGAAGATAGGTAGAGAAAAGAGGTTTTAGGGGCAATTTCCATTGCAGTTGGGTGGCAGGAAGAAGGTTTCCTTATATCGTAGTGGGGGGGTATACTTACATGCAAGTAGTGATTGTAAGAGATTGTTCCATTTCTGGGGTGCAGCATAGGGGAAGGTTCTTCTACCTACTGCCAGCTGTGTCCTGGGTAGGTTTAAGATAGGAAGGTGAGAGGATCTGAGGTTACTCTGGTAGGTTTTAAGCATGAGGAGATTGAAGATGCTGGGAGGGGAGGGTAGGTGGATAACTTTGAAGGTGGCACAAGCCACAGAGAAGTCCATCCTGGTTTCAAAAGATGGCCAACCCAGGATGCTTAGAACATTACAGTGGTGGTCCCGGGCTTGGGCCTTAGAAGTGAGGTGAGCAATTCTATGATAGGCCACTTTAGTTTGTTCAAGAGTGTAGTTTTGGCCTAGTGAATTATTGTGGCTCCATAAAAGAGGTCTGGGATGAGGGTAGCTGAGGCAATAGTCCTCTTTGCATGGTTGGAGAGGTAGGGAATGGTGCAGTATAGGAGGCCATTTTTTTGATCAATGGTTTTAATTGTACTTGTTATGTACATGTTGAAGGATAGGTGTTCGTCATGAATTAGTGCCAGGTATTTGCACGAAGTAACCACCCCTCCTCCCATAACTCTAATGTTCCCCTCCACATGCCCTAGCCATCCATACCATTCCCCTCTATGATACCCTTGCCCCTCCCTTTTAAGATCCTGCATATATACTAAGACCTGCCATGATCTGAGTGAAGCATAGCTCTTAACATGGTTATGATACTACATATATTGAAATTCAATAGAAAGAATAACCGTCAGATCCCTACATGTATTCTCATTTTTCTTGTGCACAACTGTTTTCCTTGCCATCCTTCCTGCAGTGATTCCCATATTTGCCTTTTGTCCATTGTGATCCTCTGCATTAGCTCTCTGCCAGCCTCAAGACAGTTATTATTCTCCTAAATGCCCTGTCTATTCAGTACCCTTGATATCTGGCTAGGTTTTAAAAAAAACAAAACGGATGTTTTTCCAAAATGAATATTGCACACTCAGTATAGTCCATAGCATCCTGCAAGAGAGCTGTTTGCTGTACCCAACATTCCATGCACTCCCAGCCCTAGTGCCCATGTAAAATCTGAGGATGTACTGGTGCAAAGTATCAAACCTTTAGCACTGACAAATGTTTGTTCCTTAATGTGGTTTCTTACTTTTTATTTAGACCTCAGTTGTTCCCAAGTACCTCACTCCTCTCAGGGGCCAGGGCAGGCTTACTCTCAGAGCCACACACTACCTCCCTCCACTGTATCTATTTTTTAAGTTTAGAAATAAAATATATGCAGCTTTTTCTTTATATCTCTTTTCTTGTAAGTTCTTATATGTTACTTTTGTGTTCCTCTACCCTAACAGGATGACCTCACGGCCACACACACCATCACCCACTTTAACAAGATCTGTCCTTCTATAAAAAATGTTTCCTTTTCTGTATATAGTTTTTTTTACTTAGCTTTTAATTATTCAGTCAGAGTCTAGTTAGCAACATTTCTTCCAATCTCCACACAAACTCAGTCACTGAATCAAAACACCTGGACTAATTCATTGTATTTTTTTTTTTTATCTTTCGTATTTATTTATTTATTTTTTTTTACTTTTACACTATAGAGATGTCTGGCCCCCTTCAGGAGACTTGCAGATGTCTACCATCCTACCCACCATGATCGTCTTTCCCTTAAATCCCCACCCCCTTCACATATATGCCTCCCTCCTTTTCTTTCTTCCTTATTGAATTATTATATTAGCCCCTATTTATTTTTTCAAGATATAATAGCAAAAAGAAAGCACAGCCCACACAGAAAGCTATCAATGAATGTAACCACTTGTAATCTGACTAGAGACTACAGGACTCAAGAAGACCAAGAGACACAGTATCCATTCTCTCCAATAGTTAGCTCTGAGATGGCACTTCTTCCAACAGTCATCAAGCTACAGAGTATTCCAGCTCTGCCCACCCACAACATTGATCAACAACCAGGACTGGCAGGCGGTCTCCAGTCAGCTATAGCCTGTCTAACCTGTCAGTCCAGCTGAATGTGGCGAATTGAGTTCTCCACCATTTGGTCCAGGCACACTCGTTCATTAGCTGGTACTTGGCTCACTCACTCCTGCTGCTGCCACCTTGTCTGCTGTCTTTCCTCCCCACTACTAGTACGAGCAATCCCATTTACCAAGCCAGCCTAGGATGATGCCAATGCCAGGGCAGCCACATGACCATAAATATTGTGATCAGGTGACTACAGACCGGCCTGGCTCCAGACAATGGCCTACCTCCCTCTACAGGCTGAAAAAGAAAGGTAAGCTGTGCTTTTAGCTTTTTTGTAATAATAGGAACTAGCGGCCAACATACCCAGACTCGGTACAACTAAGCCCTTGACTCTTATTGATTTGGATCCATCAGACCACATTGGATCTATGGGGGGGTGTTCTGATTAACCACGGGTCTGTTCACCCATCCCTAATTCCAACATTGTATTTGCTCTCTTGACTGTTATTCCTTTACTTAAATATGTTCGAGTCCACTCAATTATTAACCTACAGTATGTATTCATAGGTTTCTATCACATCCCTCATGTGCTCTTGTCTTCTAGTGAGTACATTAAGGCTGTCTTGTCTTTCCTGATAGATCCCACCTTACTTTCCCTGGGTCACGTTTGTAGTTTCTGCTTTTTTGTTTGTTTAAAACATTTTATTGAACTGTTTCAATATAACCATTACATTATAAAAAAAATGTAATAAAAGATTCATTAAAAACAAATATCACTATTGGAACAATCATATCAGTATAATACACATACAATAGAATATCAATAGTCCACATAACACATTTTCCTAAAATAACATCACATGCTAAACCTATGCTATGCCATCTATATCCAATGTTTCCTTATTAACATCAAAATGTTCTCCTGACATTATTTCTTTGGTTAGGCAGCATCTAAGCTCTCTGTTTCTTTTTTCAGATACAAGTTCAAAAACAAGTGTGGGTTACTGTCCACAGTTAACTCTAATTCATTCTCTCATGCAGTCATATTCTAGCTTCCCCTCAAATATTCCAACTTCTGATACATACTATTTATTTAAGATATTTATTCAATTAAGTGAAAAAGACAAAGAACCTAATTGCAAAAGCACTGAGGCAATGGTTACCCAAAAAAAGGCATTGGCAACAAAGCCATTGGTTAAAAGAAATACAAAATCATATATACCCCTGTAATAAAAAGCACCATGGGATGCGTTGCACTAAGGGGGTATGTGCAGTTTGTGTGAGAGGCCTTTTGCACCAGGAATTCCTGCTTAAAGCAGAAGCAGCCTAAACTTTCATGGGGATTTGTTTATTGGGAATGGGAAATTGTTTAACAAGGAACAGCACACTAAGTTAAAGCTTGTTTCCAGGTGTGACCTGGGAGCACAAAGAAGTTAAGTGACTTGTTCAAGGTCACATGGTATACAAGTGGGGGCTGTGGGATTCAAACTCAGGTCTCCAGGTTTGTAGCTCAGAGCATTAAACCAGTGTACTATACTGCCTCTTAAATTTTAGATGTTGCAAAATTTAATTTCACTGGGGAAATGCCAGGAAAATCATAGATTTCTCCCCGCAAAATACTTCATGTAATTCTGTACTTACGGCGAAATTTCACGAGTCAATTTTGATGGTAAATTTCACCTTGCATTATTATTAGGTGAAATTAGGGGGAAAAAAGGCTTTGTCACATGATTTACTCTCTGCAGGTCACATTGGTATCTGCAGTCAGGCTGGAAGTCACTGATTATGCTTCCTCTTGCTCGTGTTTCTGACAGAGGTAGTCTGAGAGCTAGGAAGCAGGAAAACTACTGTACTAATACTGTGCTTTTACACATTTGGTTATTTAAAACTAGTTCATTTTTTAATCTTTCTTTGTTAGGACTTCTTGTGCATGTTTATATTTTTCTGTCTGTAAGGTTATAGTGAGTGTATGTGTGTGTGTGTGTGTGTGTGTGTGTGACTCCCTCACTCTCTTTTTTATATCTTTTTTATTTTAGATTTCTGTTAAGAAAACTTTTTTTTTGTTATAATGGAAGAAAAAGTTAGGGCAAGTCACACTGGTGGTCAGAAGGCTGGTCAAAGTGTTTGCCTTAACAAGTGAGCATTTAGACTAGGTAAAAGTTAGGCCCCCCCTAGCAGTAGCAGCCAGAGTCAGTGCCCCCCCCCAGCAGCAGCAGTAGCCTGTGCCCCCATCACCCCAGCAGCAGAAGCAGGATGCTGTGGAACCTGGGACATCAGCTGGTGCCCCCCACCACCACCAACAACCAAGGGTGTCCACAATGTGGTCCTTTTTCACCACAAATGCTACACATGACAATGTCATCATCTCCAACATTTGTGGAAGGAATGTTTGTCAGGGAAGAAAGGGGGCACAACTTGGCACTGGCAGCCAAGGGAGTTATCTGCAACACCACCACCTAGCAGAGTGGCTGGCAAAGCAACAAGAGGTGACATTTGCAGGAGGCAGTAGTGGGGTGGAGAAACAGAAGGGGAAGTGGAAGGGGGACAGCATGAGGAAGGCTGCCCTGCTCTGTCTGGTGGGAACTGGCATTAGTGCAGGGGGTACCATACTCAGACAAAGCAGCAGGAGGGAGCAGCACCATCACCACACAACCACCAGTACCACTATCATTGGGATGCTAAGCCTGCACTGGCCGCAGCAGGTCAGGTCACCAGTGAAAACCTGGTGGCCAGGTGAAATGAAGTGTGAGCTCCAGGCAGGACTTTGAGTAGTTCTGCTAGGAGTTTACAGGGTGTGTGTGTGTGGGGGGGGAGGGGGCATTAGCAAAATAATGGAGGATCAGCAGCAATTTTTGAACTTCCTGGTGAAATTGTGCCGAGGTGGTAGTGGTGGAAGCTCTGGCACAGTGTAAGTGGTGTTTCAGTACTCACCAGTTAATTTTTTTTTTTTTTCCTTTTCCTATCCCTATCCTGTGTCCTGTGTTAGTGATATTCTTCACTTATCTCCACCCTCAAATAATAAGAAAAAAATTAAAAAAACTCCCCAAAAATAGTTTCCATCCTCTAGTCTTCCTCTATATCCTCTTGTTTCTTTGTTTTGTGTTATAAAGAAATGTCTTTTTCCAGTGGTTTTGTGTGTTATGTTATGCTTCCCATAGTATTCAATCCTTTTCCTTGTTCACTGGATTAGTTTTCCCCTCTCATATTATTATCTTTCCCTGACTCTGCCTTCCTTCTGTCATGTTATAGTCAGTGTACCCATAAACACATTACCTTTGTCTTTGTTTTGTGTTACTCCTTAAAATATTTCCTCCTCCTATCCACATATGTCAAGAATAGTACCTATGAATACAATTTTTTTTAACAGAACTGTGCGGTGTTGAGGCAGTTGTTGTTGTGTACAACAACAGTCCAAAGACATATTCAACAATTACAGAAACACATGCAATTTTATTGTGAAGTTAAAAATAAAATGGTTTCCATGCTTAACATATGTATCCTGCGTTTGCCACAAATGTTAAGTTGGGTACCTCCCCTCCAGTCCTCACAGGATAAAAATAAGCCTCAGAGAACTAAAACCTAATTGTTATGGATTTCCTGAGGTCCCAAAGGATGTGAAGTGGTGCCAATAGTGCAAAATTGCTTTCCTCCTGCAGCAAGATATTATTGATGCAGCAGTCTGCCACAGGCCTTATAAGTCCAGAAACACCACATGTGAAATTTTACAAAAAACTGAGACATAAATGTGGTCTCAGTCCAGAAGTTTTATACAGCCTCACTACCACCCAGACAAAAAGGTGCACTTGCATCCACAGTTTAACATCTGTTTTCAGGATGAATCTCATTGCCTCTTGCTGCTGTGTTGTGCTGAACAGACCTTACAAGTCCAGAAATATAACATGAGGAATTTTAAAGAGAAGTCATACATGAATCTGGTCTCAGTCCTGACCTTTTATATTGCCACCCCACCACCAGGCCCAAAAAATTCACTTGTGTCCACAGTCTAATACTGCTTTCATGCTGCTTCTAGTTGCCTCTTGCTGCCATGCTGTGCAGCACAGGCCTTACAAGTCAAGAAAAACTATATGAGAAAATTTCACACAGCACTGAAACATACTGTAGTTGTTGTCTAACTCCTGACCTTTTATACTGCAACCCCACCTCAAGGCCCAAAATGTGCACTTGCATCTTCAGTTTAACACTGCTTTCGAGATGAATATCATTGTCCCGGATTCCCCCCTTTTCTCTCACAAAAGACTGAGACCATTGTATGCTGTTGTGCTCAGATTGGCAATTCATTTATTATATATCATAATTCCATTTTCCATCTCATCATCCTTTATTATAGTTTCTTTTACAATTGTAATTCATTGCATCCATATATCAATTTCTGATCAACCCTCTTTCTTCCTCTTCTCACTCCCCCAGGTGAAAACCTGGGTGCCTTCTTCTTCTCTTTTTCTGTTAGGTAATGGTGAGAACCAAGACCGCTTTTTCTCCTTCAGCTCCTTCTTCTTTTCATCCTATTCCTTTTTCTTCCCCCCACCCCTCCTCCCCCGTTTTCTCCCCCTTTCTCTCTACCATCCACCTTTAGCAGTCCATAAGCATCCTATGAGACAATTCTGTCATCCACCTTTGACAGACCATATACAGTCCCTTTTGACTGTCTTCCCTCATGCTTTGTAGCTTTTGGGTGGGTGGAGGATCAAAACTTCAGCAAAAGTGGCTGAATCACTCTTGTGTTGTCCCTTATATACCTCCCTTAGCCCCTCCCTTCCGTTTTCTGCACAATGTTCTGTTTTCTTGCCCTCCCTTCCCCCCTCCCCTTCTGAGCACACCATCTCCAGCTTGAGGTAGGAGTGCACCTGGACAACTTGGTCTGCCCCTTAAAGGGTAAACTCCATTGTCTCGTATTCCCCCTTTTTCCCTCACAAAAGACAGAGACCATTGTATGTTGTTGTGCTCAGAGTGGCAATTAATGTATTATATATCATAATTCCATTTTCCATTTCACCATCCTTTATTATAGTTTCTTTTACAATTGTACTTTATTGCATCCATATATCAATTTCTGATCAACCCTCTTTCTTCCTCTTCTCGCTCCCCCAGGTGAAAACCTGGGTGCCTTCTTCTTCTCCTTTTCTGTTAGGTAACAGTGAGAACCGAGACCACTTTTCTCCTTCAGCTCCTTCGTCTTTTCATCCTATTCCTTTTTCTTTCCCCCCTCCCCTCCTTCCCACCCCCTTTTTTCCATTAGCCAGTCTCCAGCTTGCTTTGGATGAGTGGCTTTCCCCTCAATTTAGGATATTGTTCCCCCACCACTTAGGGGACCTTCACATCTTCCTCCTTTTTTTTAATTTTTTTATTTTACCCCATTTTTGCATGTCTCCTCCATGCTTCTATAAAACCCATGATTTCCATATTAAACATATCTATGGCTAGATCTGACAGGTGCACATCATCTGACCTGTAGAAATCAGCTACCCACTCTTCCACCCCTCGAAGTATTACCTGCCCCCCAATTTTCCTATCAGAGTTCCCACCCTTCTATTCATTTTTCTTCTGGCCCTGTCTACAGCTCTATGATTGTGTTCATTCCTCCAGATCCCCCTTGGGATCATATCTGACCATACCAGGCATACCCTTGGCCACCACTGTTGTATTAATTCCAAGTCCTTCTTAATCTTCATGTATGTGTCCACCCATGGTCTTCCTCCTATGTCGTTGCCCCATAGATGTATAATAATTAAGTCTGAAACTGGTTGCCGCTCCTTCATTTCTTTCAAGGTGGGAAGCAGTTGCCCCCATCTCATCCCTCTGATGCCACACCACACCAACCTACATTTTTTCACATCCTGGTAGAGCTGTCTTCCCTCAGCCTTTTTCTTGGCTCTCTTTTCCACCCAGTAAATATAGGAGTGGCTGCATATCCAAAATTCCGTTATCCTCCCTCTTCCTACTAGATTTAAACAAAATAGATCTTATACCTGTTCATTGGCTCATTTTAATTTTCTAATTCTATGCCCCCCCATGTCTCGTGTCTGCAAAACAAAGTACAGATGATAGTTAGTCTCCACACTTTAGTGCGCGAATGTATCTCTTGTAACTGGCAGACTGACAGCATCCCTTATCCAATATGTTAGCCACTGTTTCTCCTGCTGCTGCCCACTGAGAAGCAGCCCCTATTCATAGAGAGTGAGATGAATAATTATGTGGGTCCTCCCCCAGAAATTGCATGCCCTTTTTAAGCATGGTTGTGACTTGATAACTTGTGACCTTTTTTTTTTTTTCCATCTCCATGTACAAATAACACCCAGTCCTACCCCCCTCACTCTGCAGCTTAAGCCCACAAAGCTTTTACTGGGCACAATGTGCCATCTACCTGAGCCTTCAGGGTTACCATACAACCTTGTCCTCCCTGGTCTATCTTTGATATCTTTATCCTGATTTATATCTCATTTGTCCCCCATCTTATGTCCTCCCAATTCAACTCCCCTTCTTCGTCTGCTCTGCTATGTCCTACTGCCTCACTCACTCTCATGGCCCCACCAGACATTACCAGATAGATCGTATGGAAGAGTTGGGCTTTGTCCTTTGATCTGCAAATTGCCAGCAATGCTCCTTTTAGTCTTGCCAGCCACTGTTCCACTAAAGGTCACCTATTGTCTTTAGTGCTGTGCTTTAGTCTTCCCCCATCCCTGCATCATCCTTCTGATTAACATTGACTTTGTCTGGTCCTTCCATCTCTTCAGGCTGCAGACCAAACTATTCTCTGCTAAATAGACTCCCATCGTTGTGTGGGTGGTTCCCTTCTCCCATTGCTCCACTGTAAATTTTTCTAGCTGTTCCTCCGTAGTTGACCTACTTACCTCCATGTGGTGCATCGCCCTGAATGTCTGCAACACTTGCCAGGCCCCCTAATAGGCCCTCAGAGTCCTTGGTGACCTTGAGCTGCAAAACAACATTTCTGCTCCCTCTTGCCAATGCCCCGGATGTTCGTTGGTATGGGTGTTTTTTTGTTCTTCTGCTGTTAGTGCCAGGCTCTGGAATTGATCCAGCTGCAGACAGGAAAGGCTGTCAGCCAGGGTATTGTGTGCCCCTTCTATGTGTTTTGCTCTAAATGGCATATTCAGTTTTAAGACCCTTAAAACCAACTGTCGTAGTACCCGCATGACCGTTTCTGACCTAGCCCCTCTGTTGTTTAACACGTCTACTACTGCCTTGTTGTCACACCAGAATGTCAACTTCTGATTCCGCAGCTCTTCTCCCCACACCAAGGTGCAGGCACCAATAGACACAATCACCAACAGTGTTATGTCCTTTACTTTCCCCTCCTTTACTCATTCCACAGGCCATGGTTCTGCAAACCATCTGCCCCTCAAATAGCCCCCCATGCCCAGGCCCCTGCTGCATCTGTAGAAAGTTCTAGGTCTGTGTTATATACCCAGTCATCTTGCCAAAAGGAAAACCCATGATAGTTCCTGAGGAACTCCTCCCTTATTTTAAAATGTTCCTTAACTCTTTTTGACATGTTTACCCAGTGGTGTGGCCTGGTTACACCCACCGTTGCCCTGGCTAGCCACTTTGTGAAGGTCTTCCCTGGGCCAGTAGCCCGGCATGCAAAGTTCAAGTGTCCCAATACCTGTTGAACCCTCTTTAGTTGTACCCTCCTTCTACTTGTATGTATTTTAATCAGCTCCTTCAACTTGGACACTTTTTTGTCTGGCAACCTAAAGACCTCCTTTGAGGCATCTATTTCTATACCCAGAAATTCTAAAACCTTACTGGGGCCTTCCATTTTCTCCTGTGCCAGGGGAACCTGTAATTTTCTGCATAGATCTTGGAAGCTGGACAACATTTTGTCTGTCTCCTTTTTTCCGCTGCCTATTAGAAGGAAATCATCCAAATAGTGGATAACCATCCTGTAACCAGTTTTTTCTTGAAATATCCACTGTTAGCAAGTGCTGAATGCTTCAAATGTAGCACATGCTATGGAACATCCCATCGGCATTGCCTTGTCAAAATAGTATTGTCCCCCTGTTTTAAAACCCAACAGGTCCCAGTCCTCTCTCCTAACTGGAAGCAATCCGAAAGCAGACTCTATATCCATTTTTGCCATCCATGCATCAGGCTTTGCTCTGATGGCTTGTACTGTTTCTTCCAATGTGGCATATGTTACTTTGCTGTGCTCTTCACTGATGAAATCATTCACAGAGTCCCCTTCAGGAAAAGGCAGGTGGTGAATCACCCTGTACTCTCCCTGCTGCTTTTTGGGGACCAAACTCAATGGGGAAACTCTCATACTCTGCAGTGGGGTGTCAAATGGCCCTTCTACCCTCCCCGCTATTTCCTTATCTATTTTTTGTCTTAAAATTCCCTCTTTCCCTTTTACTGACCCCAGGTTGTTCGCCTCACTTACCTGCCTCAGGCCCATGCATTGTAATGGGAAACTCGTCTGAAAGCCTTTTGTGATCGTGTCAGCCACCTTTTCATTTGGGAATCTCCTCAACCACTCTTCCCATGCATCTATCCTAATTGGAGTACTTGCTTCTTTAAATAGATCCCCTGCCCACTTTTTTAGCTTTTTCCAAGCATCCCCACATTGTCCATTCGCTGGTCTTGCTGCTCAATAAGGCTGACCCCCTTCCTGCTTGTCCTCTGCCTCTCCCTCCTCTATTCCATGCCTGACTCCTATACCCTTGTCCCTCTCAAAAAAACTGTTGGCCCGTACCATGTGTTCCTGCCCCTGGGGCTACTTGAGCCCATGTCTTTCTGCATCTGCTCGCTGGGTGTGATCCCCCACATTTTGAGCATGCGTGACAAAAGCGGCATTGTGGTCAGGAACAAAAGGCCCAATTGTACCCCCAACAACATCTCTGTGGAGTCGTCCCCTTTTTATCCATCTCTCCTTCTGGCGTGGGCTGATCCATTACATAATCCATCCAGAGATCTAACTGTTTTGTGTCCCACCTTACATCCCCATATGTCACCATTCTTTGCTGAAAGAATTCGTCATAATAAATCCATCCCACCCCTCCCTTGGCCTTCACCCACCTTATTATTAGGGAGTACGTGATGAGTGGGATGCCCATCTCCGGCTTCTTCTCCATCACTATCGACGAGTAAGTGGCAAAACCTACAAACCATCCTTCCCACGGTTTCCCTTTCATAAATTTATCCTCCTCTTTCTTCCCCAACAAAACCACGGCTGCTGCCATCTCGCTTTTCCCTATGTTCTCTGTTTCGTTGTATTTTGCTGCCACTTCTCTGCTCACTAAGGCAAAAATATCCTCATATTCCCCCTTCCATATTTTTTCTTTTGTAGCCAGCGGAACACAGTCCCCTACTCTCATTCCCAGAGTTCTTATTTCCGTTGTCCTCTTCCTTCATTCTCTACTCTCTTTTCCCCTTCTTCCGGCAACTCGTTGTCTGATCTAATTTCTGCCAGTGCTGCCTCCAACTGGCCCAAGCCCCCTGTCCCGAGCACTGAAATAATTTGGCCTATATATTCCTTTATCCTTCTCCCACCGACCCAGATACACTATCTCTGCTCTTGTCCGTTCCTTGTGGGCTGCTGTCGTCTTGATGCCCCGGGCTATCCTTTTGTGGCTGGATGACTGGCTGCACATCTAGCTGCTGAGGGGGAACCACTATGCTCAGAGGTACTAGCCTGGGCTCCAGCTGGGGAACCACTATCTGGTCCAGGGGAGGTACTAATGGTACTGGTTCCACAGGGTGCAGAGGTACTGGACTAGCCACCCTGGGAGGTAACTCCATCGGTGGCTGCACTCTAGATGGGCTGTGTAGCCTCCCAGCCTGCCATTTTCCTCTGCCCCCTTTTTCCTTCCCCGCTTTCCACTTCTCCCCAGAATGCCCTGGTTCCTCCCCTTCCACCATCTGCTACATTCAGTTAGCTTTATCAGCCAGCTCTATGATAGCCCTGTATACATCCTCTTTGGAAGGTCTGCTCTTCTTTGGCACCATGTCTCTTTTTTCTTACGAAATCTGAAATGACAACTGAGAAAAATTATTTTATTAATTCCTTTTTAATTGTCCATACATATGATTAAGCCAACTTGCCTTCTTTTTTCCTGTCCCCAGCCATCTGAAAGTGGCCTCTTTTTCCCTCTCTTGGCTCTCCTACCTATCCCCACTTATTCATTTCCCTTTTTTTTGCACCCCCCAACCCCCTGTTGAGGCCACCTGGCCCCTTGCTTCAAAAAGATTTTTTTTTGAGCCTCATGATCCTCCACCACTGCCTTTCAGGGCTTATCTTTCTTGTATCCCTACATGTCCTGGGTTGCTATGCTCCTTCGGCTGTGCCTTCTGCTTCTTTTTTTTTTATTTACCCTCTTCCCATAACTCACCCTTGCTCTCTGCACATCCCTTTTTTCTGTGCCCCCCCCTTCCGTTGCCCAAAACCTCCTGGTGTGTGACGTCACGCTGCATGATCCAGCCCCTCTTACCAGGCCCCCGGCCTATTCCTCCTAGCGCCCACCTGCTCTCTCCTTCCCACCCCATAGGCTAGAGGCTTAATTTTCATTCCCGCTGAGCAGCTCCATTTTTGCTGGGCTGCTGATCCCATGTTTAGCCGGGAATAAAAGAAACACTGCTTGCATTAAAAAAAATGCCCTTTTTCCATCCCCCCAAAGCAATCTTCCCCTGCCTCAGAAAACTTTCAGGCTGCTCACTTCTTGCTCCGCAACCCTCGGCATGTGACGTCACGCCACGTGGCCCCTCATTGCCCCCTTGCTAGGCCTGTCTCATGGGCTTTTCCTTGCCTTACTAGCTTTTTGTTTGATCAAGCTAGGAAAATGTTGCACAAAAACAATTTGAAATTCGGCCACTCTGATGCACTAGGCCCCTTAACATTTAGAATGGCCCAAAGCATATAGACCCAATTGCAGGCCGCATAGGCCCAAAACTGTGTTGCCAAAAAAGTGGCAAGACTGCTGCTTGCCCAAATCACCTCCTTGGTGGGGCAATTCTAGGAGGCCCCCCAAAAAATGGGGGAAATTGTAATCCCCACCTGGAGATGCGATGATGTAGCCAGGCCTGGGAGAAGAGAAAGGGGAGGAGGGGTTCGCTTTGCCCAGCACGTGATAAAGTGAGCGTGTGGCCACACTCAGTCTGCCTCCTCTTCCCAGTCTCTTTTTAAGTGATGCTCCTCTTACTAACATGAAGCATTAAAGGAGCATTTCTTTTCCCCCCAGGCTTGGCCATTGCTGCACCAGCGAGCGTGTGGCAACACTCTGTCCCTTAGGCACCTGCACCTGGAGAAGGAGTGCCCAAATACCTTGAACAAGGAGCGAGTGATGCTCTGCATGGTCCAGCCATCCCAAGGGCTCCTATTCATATTAACCACAGTGCAACGCAGCTGAGAATGACAACCACGATTTTTAGACCAGAGCCTACCAACCCAGTAGAGCTTCCCGATTTGTTCCAAACCTATTAAAACAAAGTCCCCTCAAACAGCCATGTTAAAAACCACTGCAGGCTGAGACAAAATCGCTGTCTAAATACTCTGCATTTTAATTAAAACTATCGCACTGTTTTGCTTGGATGACCCATTTCTGGGCCCAAAAAGCCTTGCAACAAACCACTTTTTAGACCTCATCACCTCGTTATTTTAAAAAACGCACATAGTAAACACAGCAAAGCTTCTCATTGTGTTCCACCACTACCATCAAATAACACAAACAAGCAATATTAAAACCACTATTATGCCATTCTGCTTCTCACATGAAAAAACACTCTCAGTGGGGTTCTTTTTTTTTTTTTGAGAAAAACGCCTACACAGTTTAAATGCTCTGCATTTTAGTAAAACTTTAGGCCTCATCTAAGGGTTCTTCCTACAATTGTTCCCACTAAGCCATCCCTATCCAATTTCTATTAAAAATGCTGTAAAACCGGGGATCACGTGATGCAGGGTACCGGGTAGAAGCTCCTCTGTACAGCTCCAGCCTCCTAACTGTAAAGTTTTGTTATTTCAGGTTAATATATTTGCCTAAAACCCAGAAAAGCTGCTCACCACCACCTTCTTAGAACCCTGCACTCCTGCTGGCTTGATTTTGGTGAATATGGAGGTTTATATTAAAAAAGCTCCACAGAAGCACACCCCGGCGGTCACTCCTGAGAAGGCCCCAAAGAAATCAAGGGCCTCAAGTGCAGCAGATAAGCCAGAGACTTTGAACCTGATCGCTGAACAAGAGCCGCTAACACTGAATAGATTTTTGGAGGAGTTTAAACCCTTCTGTGAAGAAGTAAAAGAAATCTCGGCTGAATTCAAATCCCTTTCTAAAAAGCTTGAGGAGGTCTCAATGAAAACTTCAGATAATGCAGCTCAAATCTCCTCCCTTGAGAAGCAAGTGGAAAAAATAGACCCCGGTCTTGTGGGTATGCGGCAGAAATTTTCTCAATTGGAAGCCAAACTAGAAGATTTAGAGGGCCACAGCTGAAGGAATAATGTAGTTATTTTGGGGCTCCCAGAAGGACAAGAGGGCCTGAACACAGTTATCTTTGTGCAGAAATTGGTGGAAAAGATCACCGGTCCCTTTCCCTTTGGGGCCAAGTATATCACAGAGAGGGCGCATAGGTCTTGCGACCCAAACCTTCCCCAGGAGCAACACCACGTCCCATTATATGCCACTTTCTAAATTACTTAGAGTGACAACATTTTCTGGCAAAAGTGAGAGAACTGCAAGAAGTCAAATGGGAGAGTGCAGGCTCAGAATTGCACTGGATTTACCGGGGTCAGTCAGAGTAAAACACATAGTGTTTCATCCCATTGTTTCAAAGATCATAGCAGCAGACCTTAGCTTTAAAATGGGCTACCCAGCTAGATTGCAGGTACTGGTGGCGGGTACCTGGTCAGCCTACGAAGACCCTGAAGCTGATCTTATGGGACTCAAAGCTGCCTTGCCTGACCTGTTTCGGGACACCTGACCTGCTTTCTCAGTCTCAGTCAAACCAGCGATGGAAGGGAGAAGTTCTTCTTGAGCTACTATCCAAAATGGGAAAAGAATGTTTGTCTAATTTTGTGTGTTCCTGAGAAGCTACAGCTGAAGGGACTATTCTCATCGGGATTATGTTATTCTCAATGCATACTTTATTGCTTAGTGTTACGGGGCAATTGTATATCCCAGGAGACTGTTTCAATGGGGATATATTTTGCCTGGGGGGAGGATCCTCTCTTTGCATTGATCGTATTTTATTAATCATTTACAGGGGCACCAGAGTATCTCCTTTTGCTCAAATGTCAGAGTGAATGCCTTTAGACTTGTTTCGGTCTGTTGTGACTGTGGTCAGGAGAGTGACCCCCTAGTTTCAATTTTGGATGGTCATGTGTCACCAAGTCTATATCACTAGAGGGCGCCCTTATTATTAACTTGGTGATTCAGCTCCATTACTTGTTTGGAGAGCCTGCTTCCCTGATGGAGTTTCTTAGTGGGGGCCTGGGAACATACTGAGATTCTCTACTTGGGAGCATCTAGACCTACCACTAGCAAGGAACAGTTTTAAAAGGTTTTATTGGTGCTGGTAGCAGCAGTTACGATAGCTAGCTCAGCTATCACGTTATGCTACCACTCTCCCATTCAGACATTTGGGTTCTCTAGCTAGCTCCCAAATGGGGAATGCTCTCTCTTCTCTTTCTCGTCTCTTCTCTTCCCTTCTCTGGATTTCAGGAGCTTAATGGCTGTGTGTTTTTATTTACGCCATTATTCTCTTTGCATAAATCTGAAACACTTATTAGTTTTAATAGGAAGGTTTGCATATAGGGGTAGGGTTTTGGGGCATACGTCAGGGAGGCTGGAGGGGGAGGAAGAAAAACAGTATTGTGCTGAACGTTGCTCATGATAGTGTGGGTGGGGGATGGGTAGGGATAAGGTTATACTCAAGTCCTTCAATTTACTTAATTCACTCAATTTTTTGGTTGTTGTGGGTACTTTAATGGGGGTTGTGGGGATCAGAATGGGGAGGTGGATGTTGGGTTGGGAGGGGGATACAGCAGTAATCAGGGGTTCTGGACACTTAATTTTTGTGGTTGTAACTTCCAAATGTTATATAGGAGACTTGTTTTATCCTACTTAGATGGTCAGTAGTATCTATCTGGCTACTTGGAATGTGAAGGGGATAAGGAAAAGAGTTAAACAATATCAAACATTAAAACACCTAAACTTATTGTCTTCTCAGATTATGTTCTTGCAAGAATCTCATTTACTTGAGAGTGAAACTCTGCAACTTAGGAGGCAACAGATTCGACAGGTATTTAATGCTTCGGGGTCCACTAACAGTTGCAGGGTTATGGTTATGGTCAATAGAAGCATTCCCTTTGTCTCTAAGCAAGTCCTTAGGGACCCGAGCGGTAGATATGTCCTGGTTCAGGGGAATCTTTGGTCCATACCAGTTTTACTGGGCAGTATATATGGGCCAAACACAGACGATCCGGGCTTCTTTATGAAGCTTATTTCCATCATCCTTCCCATTGTTATATTATGGGCAGAGACTTTAATCTGGTTTTGGATCCTGAAGTGGACAGGTCTGGTAGTTGGTCAAGGAGTTTGTCTCCCAGGCAGAGGGCATTCACGGATTTACTGGATCAGTGCGGACTGTGCGATGTGTGGTGTGTATTATGTCCCAAGGACAGGGAGTATACCTTCAATTCGCCTGTGCACAGAACCCAGTCTCGCATAGACTATCTCTTAATTTCCCAGGCCCTCTTACCGGGGGTCTTAGCAGCCCCAATTCAGCCAGGTCCAGTGTCTGATCACTCTTTGGTGATTTGCAATCTGGCTTTTCTCAATATTTCCCAAAAAGAAACCCGTTGGAAATTAAATGCACAATTATTGAAAGATGTTAAATAGTGTAACGTAATAAAAGAAAAGATTGATTTCTTTTTTTCTACCAACTCCTCAGAGGGTATGGCACCTGATATGTTATGGGGCACCATCAAGGCCTATATGAGAGGGATTATTATTAGCCTAGCCACAAAGAGGAAAAGGGCTCAAGAGACTGAATTATTATTCTCATTATCACTAGTTAGGTCTCTGGAAGCCAATTTATCCCTCAACACCTCAGAAAAGGATATGAAGAGACTCTTGGTGGCTAAAGACAAATATTTAGATCTGTTGAGGTACAAGGCAGAGATATCTATTACCTGCACTAAAGCGAGCTACGCCGATCAGGGGGTAAAAGCAGGTCACTTGCTTGCTCTAAGATTAAAACAGCAGAAATCTGCTAGGTTTATTCCTCCAATCAGGACCTAGGCAGATGGATCCCTGAAGGTATCCCCTTCAGAGATTGTTCAGGAATTTGCCTCGTACTATGAGCAATTATATAGGGATATGGATAGTCCTCCTTCTTTGAAGGCATTAGAGGCATACCTGAGGGATTCTTCTCTCCCTTCCCTGTCCGAGTCACAGAGGAAGTTGTTATCTTCCCCAATATCTCTGGAGGAAATATCAGAGGTCATTGGGGCTTTGCCCTCAGACAAAGTCCCGGGACCGGACGTTTTTTCTGCATTATTCTATAAAACTTTTCAAACACAACTATTACCGGTACTTCATCAGTTGTACTGTCACGTTCTTTCTGGAGTAAAGGTAGATGCACATTTATTTGAAGCCCTGATTGTTCTTCTTCCAAAACCTGACAAAGACCCGGAGTCAGTTCAGAGTTACAGGCCCATTTCCCTATTGAATCAGGATGTTAAAATTCTCTTGAAGATATTGGCCGATAGAATAACTCAGGTCCTCTCAGACCTGATTAGTATGTCCCAGGTGGGATTCATGAAGGGGCACTCATCATCAGACCATTTACGCACTCTTTCGCAAGTCTTCTCGGTCTCCAAGGATGCCACCTTTCCCATGGGATTGGTTTCCCTGGACGCCAAGAAGGCATTTGATCGGATCAACTGGAATTTCTTGTTTCAGGTTCTAAAAGTATTCGATTTTCCTACCATGTTCATAGATTGGATTCTGGCCTTATATCAGACCACCTCTGCCAGAGTTTCTGGCAATGGAGCATTTTCCAAACCCTTTTCTTTATTTTCCGGTACCAGGCAGGGTTGTCCCCTTTCCCCTCTTTTATTTAATTTATATTTAGAGTCCCTTATCTGAAATATTCTTAATAATCCGGAGATACGAGGCACACCAATAGGGAATAACGTGGTGAAGATCACGGCTTATGCTGATGATCATCTCCTCCATCTCTCTCACCCAATAACATCTATCCCTGTTATGTTAGGAGAAATAGTCAAGTTCAGTACTTTCTCAAATTACAAACTGAATGTCAAAAAATCTTCCATTTTCCCTCTTAACCATAAGGTTTTTAAGAGTGATGTTTCCCCTTTTGGTCTTGGTTGGTCTCCCCGCATTCTTAGATACCTGGGTATCAACTTGACACGTAACCCGTCTTCCTGGTTCAAAGAGAATTTGGAGCCCTTTTTCCCAAGCGATAGTTCAGGATCTCGATAGATGGTCTAAGCTTCCTGTCTCTTTTTGGGGTCACATCAATATAATTAAAATGAATGTTTTTCCTCGCTTTTTCTATCCCTTCAGGCTTCTTAATTCCTTTATTCCCTTATCATGGTTTCAGAGAATGCACAACATTTTAATCAACTTCATCTGGTCCAATAAGCAATCCAGGTTGGCATATCATAAACTGGCTGCTCAGAAAATGGATGGAGGATTGCGAATCCCACATCGGGTAATCTATTACTGGGCCAGTCACATTGCAAAATACATGCACTGGGTGAGTCCGGGTCCTGAGCACCTAAGACCGGTCTGGCTTAAAATTGAGTTAGACTTTATCCAGTCTGAGAACATGGATCCCTTGTCTATGCTCCATGTTAAAACTGCGTCCCTTCAAGATGCTTGCAGATGTCCCACCCTTCGGACGTCCTTAAAAGTGCACGTATAGCTTTGATCTTTTTTGCAGTACACCCCACATCTGGATTTGTCTCAGTCCATCTGGAACTCCCCATCCTTCACAATAAATAAATGGAGGATCTCTCGTACGTGGTTGCCCCAAATTGGGGATGGTATAATTTCCACTTTTCTGGATGATGGAGGGGAATGACTCTCAGTTTCTAATATAATTTGTGAAATTGACATTCCGGTAGCTCATTATTTCAGGGTGGTCCAGTTTAAGCACCTGCTTTCTACAGTGCTTGGTAATACCCCTCTTCATCCACCTGCCTTTTCATTTGTATCCGAGCTCTCTTCCCTGTTGGGTTTACCAGGTGTTATTTCTAAAATATACCGAGTTCTATTTCACTGGAAATACGGGAGACCTGAAGGTCCCACTAAGCTCTGGGTTTCTTTTTTTCCCCATTACACTCCCAATTGGTTGGTTTTATGGAAGTTCTGTCACAGATATGTCTTTCAGGACACATTACGATTTACGTAATATCATATTATGCATAATATGTATTACACCCCAGTTAAGTTGAGGAAATAGGGCCTTATAGGGTCGGGGACTTGTACCAGAGGATGTCACACTTTTTCCCATTTTTTTGGTCATACCCCAAGATAAGGTCATTGTGGGTGGCTATCCAGACTAACTTAGATCCTATTCTAGGTTTGCAGGATTGCTTCACCCCAGACATATGTTTGTTGGGAGATCTATCCTCTATCAAAGTTAAAATCAGGAGATTTCACATTTCCATGATTGCATTGTCTGTTAAAAAAAATTGTACTTCAGCATTGGAAGGATGCGGTAAGTCCAACATATCAAGAATGGGTTAATGAAATCCTAGCTAACCTTCATACAGAGAACGTGATAGTGAGCCTCCACAATAAGTTGCAGAGATACAAGAGCATTTGGGATCCCCTTCACACTCTAATTATGATCAGTATAGATAAATGAGTTACTGTAAAAGTGAACCTTAATTTATGTCAGCATATTGTAATGTTTTTATACTACAACACGGATATTTTTTTTACTGCTGTACAGGATTGGGGAAGTGAGGGGATGGGGCAGATCATGTAACATTCTATACATATGCAGGGTATGTTATAACTTTCTGCTTCCTTTATTGTGAAAATCTGTTCTTATAATTTGAATAAAAAAATGATGTAAAACATTTTTTTAGACCATTCTTGCTTACCTGCTGACTGCTTAGTGCACAGACCTCTATGTTATGCCAATCTGATGTGCTGTAGTTTCTAGCAGATCAAAACTTCAGCAAAAAGTGGCTGAACCATTCTTGTGTTGTCCCTTATATGCTTCCCTTAGCCCCTCCCCTTCCTTTTTCTGCCCATTGTTCTGTTTTCTTGCCCCTCCCCTCCCCTCCCTTCCTCCTCCCTCCCTTCTGAGCACACCATCTCCAGCTTGAGGTAGGGGTTCACCTGGACCACTT
Source organism: Neoceratodus forsteri (assembly GCA_016271365.2). NCBI lineage: Eukaryota > Metazoa > Chordata > Ceratodontiformes > Ceratodontidae > Neoceratodus > Neoceratodus forsteri. Next base: position 613,064,105 of record CM028134.1, read on the forward strand.
GGTCTGCCCCTTAAAGGGCAAACTCCATTGCCTCTTACTGCTGTGCAAAACAGGCCTTATAAATCCAGAAATATCACATGAGAAATTTTGCAAATAACTGATACATAAATCTGGTCTGTGTCCCAGGTTTTATAGAGCCTCACCACCACCCAGAACAAAAGGTGCACTTGTGTCCACAGTTTAACACTGCTTTCAGGATGAATCTTGTTGCCTTTTGCTGCTGTGCTATGCAGAACAGTCCTTAAATGTCCAGATATATCAGGTGTGAAATTTTACAGAAAATTGAAGCATAAATGAGGTCTCAGTCCAGAGGTTTTATAGAGCCCCACAACTACCCAGGCCAAAATGTTCATGTGTGTCACAGTTTAACACTGCTTTCAGGATTTAATCTCATTGCCTCTTGCTGCTGTGCTGTGTAGAACAGGCTTTATAAGTCCAGAAATATCACATGTGAAATTTTACAAATAACTGATACATAAATCTGGTCTGTGTCCCAGGTTTTCTAGAGCCTCACCACCACCCAGAACAAAAGGTACACTTGTGTCCACAGTTTAACACTGCTTTCAGGATGAATCTTGATGCCTTATGCTGCTGTGCTATGCAGAACAGGCCTTAAATGTCCAGATACATCAGGTGTGAAATTTTACAGAAAATTGAAGCATAAATGAGGTCTCAGTCCAGAGGTTTTATAGAGCCCCACAACTACCCAGGCCAAAATGTTCATGTGTGTCACAGTTTAACACTGCTTTCAGGATTAATCTCATTGCCTCTTGCTGCTGTGCTGTGTAGAACAGGCTTTATAAGTCCAGAAATATCACATGTGAAATTTTACAGAAAATTTAGGTAAAAATGTGGTCTCAGTCTAGAGGTTTTTTAGACCCCACCACCACCCGGACCAAAATGTGCACTTGTGTCCACAGTTTAACACTCTTGTTGCCTCTTTCTGTTGTGCTGTGAAGAACAGACCTTATAAGTCCAGAAAAAAACAGATAAAATTGTGAGAGAAGGGAGACACAATTATTGTGGTTGTGGCAATTATGAAATATTCGAAATGGTTAGTGGGGTGCAATGCTGAGAAAATTAATGCCTCCCACAAAATACTGCTGCTAGTTGCACTTGCTGCCTCCTGCTGCTGGTTTCACAATTGATGGATAAATCTAGAATTTTCATTTGCCAATGCTATCCTGTTTGGCTGTGGTGATGCTGTGGCTGTAATATGTACGATGTGGAGGGAATGAGATTTTGGGGTGCTGTAGCTTGCTGCCTGCTGCTCTGACTGGCTGTCAGCATGTCACGAGAAGCAATGTTTTGGCTGGTATTGATAGACCATCACAAAGTCCATACTGCAGCTGCTGCTGCACATGTATTTCTATGTGTTTCTTTTTGTGCAACAGAGGGGTAGGGGTGGGTTGGTATTGTGGCCTCTTAAGGTATAATATGTTTGTACTGCTTTTCCATTGTTTTCCAGTTGGGTGAGAAGGATTACATCATGATGGCAAGCCAAGAAAGCTTCAATAGGCCAGGATTTGGATACAACATTTAATTTGTAATTGCTGGGATTACTGCAGTCAAGATGTCTGAGTTTGACAGTAATTGTGTTCTGTTTGCTTTTGTCAATATTCAGGAATTCCGGTGCATGTGTTGCCTCCTGCTCCTGCTGCTGATCAAGGCGGAGGCACTTAATTTAGTAGTAGAACAGTTCCAGTTTCACATGCAGTCCCTGAGGTAAGTATTTCTTCATTTATATTGGGGTTGTGGAGTACTTGTAACAATCTTCAAGACGTGTTTTTCTTTTCATCTTATTTCCAGGTACACAGTACTTTTAGGGGAATTAGTATGCCTGCTGTTGTGCTTCATGTGCCCCACATATTCCATCTGGGGGCAATTTCCACAGTTTATATTTACCAGGTAAGGTAAGTATATTATGAGGTTCAATGGGCAGAACAACTACGTCACTCCCATAAAAGGCATATAAGGCCACTCATCCTGGACATCCCCAGGATTTGTTTCTAGTTGTGGCCGGTGGCACCGCTCTTCCTGTTGCTGTTCCTGTTGTCTTGTTGTTGATTTCTTTTTTGAGGGGTGCTTCCAGCTGCTGCATTTATAGCCTCCAAAATCCTGTTGCAGTAGGCAACCTTGCTTCTCACTGGCTGCTCTTTCTGCTGGTTCATTTCTGCCCCTTGCTCGCTGCCCCAATTCCTCCTCAGCGCTTCTGGGTGCTGCAGCTTTCACTGTGTTGCTTTTGCCAGCTGTCTCTCCCAAAGCATCTACATTTCTGACTCCTCTCTTTTGCTGTGTGCTGCCACACTCGCCAGGCATTGCTTTCCTCTGCCCCTCAACTGCCCATCCCCAATGCTGCATGTCTTCTTCTCCATTCCCTTCACTCTGGCATTTGCTTTCTTCTGCTCCTCACCCTTTCCATCTCTCTGCACCCCCCCCCCGGCATCTTCTGGTACTGCTCATTCTTGCTCTCGTCTCCTGGAAGAATGAATGGCCCTCATCTCTGCCTCTTCCCTTTCCTTCTCTGATGCCAGCTCTGTTCTGGAGCTGCCCTGTACCTTGCCTGCCTTCGTCATTCTTGTGGGGTTTCGTTGCCCCTGGGTGTTCATCTCTTGCATCACTCTGTTGCTCCTGCTGGTTTTTGGCTGCCTAGCTGGCCCATCTCCTTGGTTCCTCCATCGCCCTTAATTTCCTGTGCTTCCCCCAGATCATTGTTCTGCTGGGGTACCTATTACATAGATACATAGACAGTGTCGGCAGATAAGGGCCTATGGCCCACCCAGTCTGCCCATTTGAGCTTGTAAGTTCAGTTTATGTTTTCCTAGAAGTCTGTTGCCCCTTACCCCTGACCTCCAGAATTCCTTTATGTCTATCCCATGCATTCTTAAATCCCGTGATTGTTTCAGCCCCCACCACTTCCTCTGGTAGGGTGTTCCACTTGTCCACCACCCGTTCTGTGAAGAAATTCTTCCTCATGTTTCCTCTGAATCACCCTCCCTCCAACTTCATCCCATGCCCTCTAGTCCTGGAACATCTTTTTTGCTTAAAAATAGGGTATTCCTGCAACCTGTTCCTCCCTGTAAGATACTTGTATGTCTTTATCATATCCCCTCTCTCCCTCCTCTCCTCCAGGGAGTACATGTTCAGTTCCTTCAACCTGTCCCTTGTGATGCAATCCATGCACCATCTTTGTTGCCATCCTCTGAACCTTCTCTACCCTGTCTATGTCCTTACGTAGGTAAGGTCTCCAGAACTGTACACTGTACTCCAGGTGGGGCCTCACTAGTGTCTTGTATAGTGGAATTATGACCTCCCTTTTCCTGCTGGTGATGCCCCTGCCTATGCATCCCAGCATCTTATTTGCTTTACCTGCTGCCTTCCCTACCTTGAGGTCATCAGAGATGATAACCCCAAGATCTCTTTCCTGCTTGGTGCATGCTATATCCTTACCCCCCAAATGGTATATTGTGCCAGGGTTTTTGTGCCTCATGTGCATTATCTTGCACTTCTTTGCATTGAATTTCAACTGCCAAACCCTGACCATTCTTCAAGTTTCTGCAGGTCCCTTCTCATTCTTTCTACACCCTCTGGTGTGTCTACTCTGTTACAGAGCTTTGTGTCATCAGCGAACAGTGAAATTCTGCCTTCTAGGTCCTGTGCAATGTCACAGATGAAGATGTTGAATAGGACCAGTCCCAGCACTGATCCCTGTGGTACCCCACTGGTCACTCTTCCTTTTGTGGAGTGACAGCCATTTCCCACCACCCTCTGTGTCCTTCCGCCCAGCCAGTTACCTACCCACCACACTACTGTCCTGCCCACACCCATATTCCCCAGTTTGTGTAATAGTCTTCTATGTGACACAGTGTCAAAGACCTTGCTGAAGTCCAGATAGGCCATGTCCACTGCCCTCTCCGATCCACCTCCCTAGTCACCCAGTCAAAAAATTCAACCAGGTTGGTCTGACATGACCTCCCCCTGGTGAAACCATGCTGCCTTGGGTCCTGTAGTCCATTGACAACCAGATGCTCCACCAATCTCCTTCAGTGGTGCTTCCATGATCTTCCCACTACCGGGGTGAGGCTGACTGGTCTGTAGTTCCCAGCTTCCTCTTTGTTCCCACTTTTGTATAAAGGGACTACATCTGCTATCCTCCAGTCTTTGGTACCTCCCTGTTTCCAGTGATTGGCTAAACAGGATAGCCAGAGGTTCAGCCACCACCTGTCTTAGTTCTTTAAGGACCCTGGGGTGCACCCCATCTGGCCCCATTGCTTTATCAACTCTTATTACTTCCAGTTCCTTCAGGACCCTTTCTCGTGTAAAGGGAGTTGTATCCATTTCTGCACCATTCATACCCCTTGTACTCCCTTCAGACCCATTACCCTCCTCTTCCTCAGTAAAGACTGAGCAGAAATACCTGTTCAATATGTCAGTTTTACTGTTGTCATCCTCCACGTGGCCCCCATCCTCCCCGTTCAATCTCACTATCCCTCCTTTGTCTTTCTTTTTCACTTATGTACCTGTAAAGGTTTTGTCCCCCTACCCACTGATTTTGCAATGTGTTCTTCTGTCTGAGCTTTGGCTTCCCTTACTGACCTCCCTGCCTCCCTTTGCTTCTCCTGGTACTTCTCCCTATCCTCTTCTGCCTGTGTCTTTTTGTATTGCCTGAATGCAATCTTTTTGGCTTTCACTTTCTTTGCCACCTCTTTGGAAAACCATAATGGTCTCCTCTTCCTTTTCCTCTTGTTAATCTGCTTAATGCGTTCTGATGCACCAGAATAGGACCAGTCCCTCCCTTCCTGCCTGCCCTGTCTCTTCTGAATATGTTGTAGCCAGGTATGGCCATCTCCCAGTCGTGGTTATCATTATACCAGGTTTCAGTGATGGCTTGTTAACCTGCTTAATGCATAATTCTGTTGCTTTTGTAATCCCCATTTTAAATACTGCCCACTGTTCCTCAACCGCTGATTCCTGCCCCATTCCCCTTAATGCCTCTTTCAAGTATCTCCCCATTTTTCCAAAGTCTGTCCCCCTAAAATCCAGGATATGTGTTTTTGTGTGGTTTGGTTCTGCTCTTTCTGTGATTTCAAACCACAATGACTGGTGGTCACTGTTCCCCAGGTGCCCCCACTGTTACCCCATCACACTGTCCCTGTTTGTGAGCACAAGGTCCAGTATTGCCTTCTGCCGAGTTGGTTCCATGACCAGTTGCTTGAGGAAGGCACCCTGAAGGAAGTCCAGGATAAATCTGCTCTAGTTGATGCTGCTGCTGGGTTGTTCCAGTCCACGTCTGGAATATTGAAGTATCCATCCAGTACTACCTCACCCTTGTCTGCCATCCTTTGGATGGCTAGCATCAGCTCCCTATCTGTTTTTCCTCCTGGGCTGGTGGTCTATAGACCACACCAGTGCGGATGGCTGGCCCCATTTTCCTTTCCAGCTTAACCCACAGTGTCTCGCCCCCATTTTGTTCCTCCTGGATCTCTGTGGCCCTTATGTCATTTTCACATACAGTGCCACTCCTCCTCCCTTCCTGCCTGCCCTGTCTCTTCTGAATATGTTGTAGCCAGGTATGGCCATCTCCCAGTCGTGGTTATCATTACACCAGGTTTCAGTGATGGCCACAATGTCCAGGTCTGACTGCACCATGACAGCCTCCAGATCTTACATCTTGTTGCTAAGGCTCCTGGCATTTGCACACGTGGCTTTCCATGATTTGACCTCCCTAGACTGTTTTGCTGTTCTACTCCAGCCCCTTCCTTGGTTGTCCTTTATTAGCCTGATCTTAAAGGTTTGCACTTCTTTACTTCTAAACTCAGCTTCCGCACATCCTTTCATTGTCTCCATTGAACTCTACCTTGTCTCTTCTCCCATGATTGATGTTACAGAACTGCTCTGTTCTACAGTGATAATAGGAGTTCTGTTTCAATGTCTCTGGGAAGCCAGCATCCTCGACTCCTTCCCAGACTTCTTGCTGAGTCTTTCTCTGATGAAATGCAATAACTCCATCAGTGATTACATACTGCAGATTTCATGATTACAGGGGTACAGTTCTTACTAAGAGACCTATACATGTATCTGCTATGTGGGACTTCTTCTCCAACCAGGTCACCCTGATCAGGGGTTATCTCTAGCCATGTCTCACCATGATTCAGTGCCAGCAGGTAATTATTAAGTTAGGACTGGGTCCCAGGTGTTGACCTGGTTTTGGTCAGTCTATTTTGGTTTCACCTGTTCTCTTGGGGACAAGCTCCTATGCATAGATATAGGAATCTAACCCTATTAATGCTGATATTTCAATACATTATTTCTGACACTATGTTAACATTTAGTGTCAGTTTATTTCTGAGGTTTGCACCTCATCAAACTGCTGCTACCTCTTCCAACCACTGCTGTCCTGCAGCTATTCTCACCATTTGTCTGCCCGTGCCCATCTGGGCACGTATCATCTGGTTCCAAGCATGTCTTATTGGCCTCAGAGTCTACTTTCTCACTTCGATCAATCGAGCATACCTCTCATTGGGTCTCATGCTACCTCATTGATCCGCTGCGCTCCTGCAGCGATCAACATCGTCCATCTTCATCATCCTCAGTCTTCTCATATGGGACTACTGCACTCCTGCGGTGATCTTCATCATCAGTCTTCATCATCCTCAGTCTTCTCATGAGCACATCTGGATACCCCTTGCTCCTCTGATTTCTACATGAATCTCCTCCTTCCCATTGATTACTCAAGCATACCCTTCTCTGGTCCATGCTGCCTTCTGTTCCTTCTTCGATCCATGCTATCCTTTTTGGGTTTTTTCCCTAGCCCATCATCATCTTCCCTACTCATATTCTTCTCTTTAATGACATACGTCCTTAAATCAAACATTGTCAGCTTGGAGGGAAGGCGACCTAGGACTTGGATCCCCGGAGGTTTCCTCCTCAAAGGGTTTTTTCCTCTCCTCCATGCCAATGGTCATAATATTAGTTAGAGTTAGTGCTTTCTTAGGTTAGTTAGGTTCTGCTGTTGGACGGAGGTAGATTTTGGCCCTGCTTTCCTCTCTCTCTCTCCTTAGGAAGTCCACCCTTAATCATTTTCTCAGAATTCATTCATTCATCATCCTTGTCTCTTCGATGCTCAACACCCCATTGTGTATTCTTTCTGGACTTCTTCCTAACCTACCTTTAGCTGATGGCATCATTCCGGTGGCACCTATCGGGGGAAACTTTCCTCTAGGGTTCCTTGTGTCATACCCCTACAAGCTGGTATATCCCATGGCTAGAGAGGTGGAAAGCCACAATGTAAATTAAGTCACACAAACATCATCTCATCCAGTTGCATAAGCACAACTGAAATATATTTTTCTACTTGTAATTTGCTTGCTAACACCAGGTATGCAGGTGGATGAGTATGTATCATGTTTCCTGTCATTGTTCCAGTTTAGGTCATTTTCATCTGTTGAGTTTTCATCCCATGTCTGTGTGAAATCCAGGCCCTGCAGGAGCTGGTCTATGGAAGACAGAGTGGGTTCCAAGAACCATGATGTAGGCCACTGGTTTCATTAACAATTAAACAATACATCCAGGGAGGAGGTATATGTTGAAATGATTGGTGGAGATGGTGTTTAGCAATTATAGGTGGATGGAGCCAGTGTCTATTGACAAGTGAGGTAGCAGAGCTGGAATAATTAGGAATATTTAAAAGGCAAACTGCACGCAGCAAACACCTCCCCCATAGGAATCAGCACTGTTTTTGCACAAGTACTATGGTAGTAATTAATGTAATTACCCTTTTTGAGGAGAATTTGAATGTTAAGTGTTTCTTTAATGATTATTTTGTAATTAATGACTCACATCATTAAAGATGGCCACCATTCACCATTTTGAAAAATCTCTTCAACTGGTGTTACCTGTTGAATGAATGTGCTACACTCATACTCTAGTTGTGCTAGGAGGGTTCTTCTACATGTCACAGATAGTAAATGGCAGAAAATATTTAGTTTTCACATAGTGTGCATGGGCATGGCAGGTATCGGGGGGGGGCCAGATGTGGCATGTGCAGTGTGGGCACTTTTAAAGGCTTCAAAACAACATATCTTGCTTCAGGATGGGGTTAATCTACATGACAAATAAAATGTGTATCTTAATATTTTTGGAGGAGGAACCTTATTACTGTAATAATGCAAAATGTTTATGGTTATGAAATCTTGACTGCTGCTTTAATGCAGGTTGGGGACTAAACAACAGTGTAGGGCAAGGGTAATAAAATTAAACTGATTGACAGTAGATAACACAACAATCACAAATCCAGTTATAAATGTATAAAAATAGTTTATTACACTATATTGAGCTGAAAGTGGTTGGGGTGGAGGGATTTCCTATTAGCAACGTCAGCCTTATTCCACTTCCACTGTCACATCCTCCAAGAAGCAGCCTTCACAGTCTTCAAGACTGGAGTTTTCAACAGGTAGAAATTCTCTCAGCATTGCTGCTTCATCCACCTCACTGCTGGTGGAAGCCTTAGCAGAGCTGGCATCTTCATTGTTACCATCATCACCGAGACACAGCTCATGTGGCAACACCGTTGACATCACCGTGTTATGCACAATGTGCCCTTCATTCATTTTTTTTTTACTTTATATTTATTCTTTTATGTGTATAAACATACAGTAATACCTTCATTCAACATTACAGATGTACTGTACAATGAGGGTGCCACTCTTCTTAATATATGCAAAGAGTTAGTTAAATGAAATACTATACGTCCTATGAGGGGATATCTATTAAATTATAAACTTAGTACACAGCATTCCACTTGCTGTAATGGAGTCCATGAGCAGCATACATTTTATAAGTAAAAGTTCAAGTCTTATTGATCAGAGTCCTTCCCTGATTTAGGGAGTTAGCCATCATGCTTGACCTTCATTCATTTGGATGAATGTTAGCATGGACACACTCTTAGGTGACAAATTGGTCATCCAGTCATATGCAATGGACCCAGCCAAACCAACCCCTCACTCCACACTGACACTGGATGGTGGGCAGCTCAGGTATTTAACTGCAACAGATGTTAGTGCTGGCCAGTCAGTCACTTTGCTGCTCCAGTACTGCAGTGACTCATCAGTAATGGCACAGTGTTTTTTGTCCCCCTTGTAGGCCTCATGGTCCATTCTTCTGCTCTGACTCTAGCTGCTTCATCAGCCTCCTCCTCCTTTTCTATCATATCTTCTACTCCCACCTGATAGAGAACATCCCAAATGGGATTACTTGCTGTTTTCTACTGTAACTTGCCCATTTTGTCAGATTGGGTTGCCTGTGAGGTGCTGGTGGTGGTAGCAACACCCGTTTTCTGTGAGGTTTGTGTCTTGTCTGCCTTTTTCATCTGTGCACCAGATAGCCATCTAATGAGGTTCTCAGTCAACTTTTGCAGTTGCTGCTGACCTCCTTCAATTACAGAAGGCAGGCCACATTTGGAGCATAGATCAAACATCGTAGCCATTGCAAATTCATCCAACTGTAGAATGCCAGAAATATGTTATTGCAGTCCAGCACGTGAAGCACATGATCCATTAGATCACAAGTACTATGATCTCCACTTGTCTCCATCTGATGTAGAATATTAACCAGTGTCTGCCTCAGCACATGTATAAGGGCTATGGATTGACTTATATGACAGTGTCCCCACTCACTGCCTGTATTGCATGCTTCAATGGATGGAGAATGCATATAAGCCCATCCATTTGTCACCACTGTTCTTCTGTTAGAGCAATGGACACTCCAGTACTGTCCCTGGTGGTGTGCACCAGCAGGTATTCTGAAACAGCTTTATACTGTTCATACACTAGTCAATCATATACAGCATGTAGTTCCACCTGGTCACAACATCGAGCTTTATAAAGTGATGAGGCAGATGGTTATTGTGCTGTAGATCATGTAGATGGTCATGGGGCTTAGCAGAATGGGTGAAGTGCACACAGATGTGATGGGTGACAGTCACAGTTTCCTTAATATCTGCATGGTTTAGAAACTACTTAACATGATTAAGACAGTGTACCAAGCAGGGAACCCTGTAAAACACACCATCACTAATGCACTTCACTACATTGGGGCCATTATCACTTGCAATAAATCCTGCTATGAGTGTGTGTGTAGCTACTCATCAGTCTTGTCCAGCAGAACATTATTAATAGTCTCACTCACATGAGAATTGGTAACACTTCACATACTCAGGATTGCATGCCGACAATTTCCAGGGGTGTTGCTACCACCACAATTTTGCTTCAGGTAGTTTTTGCCAGGCCCAAAATCAACTTGCCACTGTTTGTCCACTGGTCCACATATCCATGCTAAGATGGATACTGTATATACTGATGCAAAATGCTTCATTGCATGTCTTATGGAATCAGCAACTCTACTGTACAACTCTGGCATGGCACACTTAGAGAGGAACCTGCCATTTGGCACATTCATGGACCATCAACCTGCAGAATCCAGCATTCTCCATGAAAGACAACAGCAACAGATCAATGGCCAGCATTTCAGTGGTGGCAGCATTTAACTCAATTGCAGCAGCATGATTACAGGGGTACTTTGAGTGTCACTCAGGGATGGTCTTCAGTGTGGGCTGCATCTTATGGGCTGTTCGACCTGAACGCAGTACTTGTGGCACAAATGTTGTTCTTTTAGGGGTAACAGTTGACTTCTGAATATGTGCAGACCACATGAAGCCAGTTATTTTGGTTGATTTTAGTGTTGTGGTATACTTTTGTGAGTCAAGGAAGTGTTGCCACCACTGCTATGCCCACTACTCGAGAAAGCAAAGGATTGCTCATTCTCCTTCTCCACCAACCCACTCTGCCCTCCCTCCTCCTGCTGTACTGCACTGCTCTGTTACATTTAACTTGCTGAGGAAGATCCCATGAACAGCTCTGTCATCCTTCTGGTGTTGCTGCCGGCACAGCAGGTGCTTGTTTTTCAGTTGTGCATGTTGGCCACCGGTTCATACATTGCTTCAGTTTTTTCCCTAACTAAAGTGTGCTTGACACAGCTGACATATCGTTATAGTCTCATCAACTGCATCAAGCACATGAAAGTTCCAAACTAGGGACTTTTGACCTCTGGACTTAACATGGTGCTGGGACTGGGAGAGCTGAGAAACAGGCATTCAAGTTTATGTTTTTTGGGCTGCTTTCACCACTTCCATAAGACTACTTTTTGGGGGGTACTTGACTGCTTGGAGGCTTGCTGATAGGCTTGCTGACAGCCTGACCCACAAGCTGTGAATGTAAATGGCTTACATCACCCTTGAGCTTTTTAACCCCTATCTCCCATGGGGGATCATCCCACATGACGTCATAATCAGCACTGATGCTGATGATGTCCTTGTCCTCCTCCTCCTCCTCTTCCCTATCACTGTCTTTTTGCACAACCTTTTCTTTTTCTACAACCATCTCTTCAGAGGGCTGACTATCCATATCTCCAGGATTATCAGACTCTAACTGAACACTTTCACCACCACCAGCTCTAGCAGGAATTGGTACAGTCATGCCAACAGACTTATCACACTCCTCCTGGACCACTGTTCATGTACTGGTGTCAGTGCTTCCCTTATTTCTCATTAGCATTCCCCACCAGCATGGACGCAACAGTTCTGACTGCAAAAAACTTAGACACACTTATGCCAGTACTTCAAACAACTCCTTTGATGGTACCTGCCATGCCACCAGAACCCCCAGAAGACACTGATGCAGATATACATGTGCTTTGGGGAAGTGGAACGGAAGTTGTTGTACTCTCCTCAACAGACTTCTTTGCTGCCTCATCCCTCCTGGCAGATTTCCCTGCACTGGACCATCTCTTACTAGGCATTTTTATTCTTGTTCAGAGCTTTGCCTTTCTGTAGGAGTATATGAGGAAAGAATGTATTACTAAATGACTGTGTGAATAACACCTCACAGCTGCAGTGCTGGCTTCCAAGTCCAAACAGAAACAGGACAGGCAGCAGCACTCTGCACAATTAATACCATACAGTAGTTGTAGTAAAAAAAAAAAGGTTACTTTTTGCACAAGTAATACTTTTTCATCTTCCACAGTGCTCGGAGTGCTGGATGTTATTTATCTTTTTTGTGCTATTTGTTTTGTCCAGCACCCGGTTTTACTGAGTGGCATAGTCCCTGCAACAAGAGGCTTCTAAAACGGGAGATTTCTTTTGGACTGCACACTGTGTGGTTTTCCATTACTTGAATCTTATTTGGAAGAATATACAAATCACCCTACAGCTCCTAGTGAGTTAATGCCAGAATTCAGGAGCAAAAATTATACCTGTATGTTTCAAAGTTCAGAAAATTTTAGCATATGGCATACTCGCTTAATAGCATGAATTTGGCTTCCAGATGCAAGATTTTGGACTGGTATTCTGGCTGTGTGCCTGTCGCTGAGGACACCTTTGAAGAAGAGATTATTAGAAGCTTATTCTCCAAGCTACAGAAAGCAGTACTGAAAGTGGTTAATCTGCATTATTACATTTTGTCTTTAAATAAATACGTTGATAAAAACAGGGCTCCAAGAGGCTTAAGAACAATAAAAATGCCAGCGAGTGGTTTGGACAAAATGCATTATAATGCTGATTGGAAAAAATAATCTATCTGATTTTTCAGTGTGGCTGGCAAAATTTCAAATTAAGGAGGATGAATGTAACCGGATATTGTCATTAAAGAAATACAGCAATTAAATTATCAATATTTACCTACAAAATAAAAGTTTAAAGAGATTTACCATCCTGCCACAGTCACCGTCAATTTCTGCTTGCTGTGTCCCAAATTGGTTGCCTAAGTGAATTGCAGTGTTTGTTTAAAAAAAAAAAAAGTGGCACATGGATAAAAAAATACTTTCTATGGTGACCACGGCTGAGGTGCTTTTTTTTTCCTGCAGTCAGAGTTTACGCATGCGCAATAATACACACTATATGTGTGATGCAATGACTGGGACAGTTTCCTTACAGAACTTACTGCGCTGCTGTTCTGAAGGCATTCCGAAGGCATTCGAGCTGCCACTTGCATGGAGTAGCTCTTTTCTGTGGCTAACCTTTCTTTTCTGTTCAAGTGTCTGCATATGTGGATTGTACAGCGTTCAGTCAGTTTCTTTTTCTTTTTTTCCTGGGCATGCTGTATTGATTTTTGTTACATCTGTGGCTTTCACTTGGTGGGTTACAGTGTTTGGGAATGCTGGCGGCTGGCGGGTGAATCTAATTCCTGTAGTTAATGTGACTGCTGTCCAGCCCCACCCCCCGCACTTAACACCATATTGCTTTTGCTTACAAATTTTATTTTTTTTATCACAAGTGCTTTTGCAGGGAGTGATGTAGCAAGCAGTGGATCATTATTTCACCATTGCTGGCATAGCTGTTCTTAGTGATTATTACTCAATGTGAGCCCTCAGCCTTAGGTATTTGATCACACAGGCAGCGTGATTGCTATTTTTTTCATCAGAGAGCAGACATTTGTGGTGACCACATTTTGAGTTGTACAGTAATTTGTATAGCAGCAGTGTCATCTTGTATTTCAGGGCTACACATGTATGCATGTTTTACACTGTACTTCATGGTGCTGTACTAATCATTTTTCTGACTCCCTTCCCTCCTGAAGCCATGTGCTGTTCCATATCATTTCATAGTTGTGAAGCTGTGTCAGTGCATTGTCAGTGATCCACCAAGTGCCTCCTGTCATTTGTTCTTATTAGCTATTGCAGGCTCGAACCTGTGCCCTTCAAACTGCATATCAATCATTAGTGTTGCCTTAGTAGGTGTAGTACGGTACATTACCTTACTGCAGTCAGGCTTTTCATTGTCATTGCATTTTATTTGTAATTGCTAATAATGGTTAATTATTGTGTGGTTGGTGGCTGCAGCAGTAAGTCCTCTGGCAACATTTCACTGTTTGAGTTTCCCAAATGGGACATGTCTCCCATGTGGTTCATGAATTGGGTTTTCTTTATTTGTCTTGACCGTGAATGGGACTGGAAGTTTGCTTCTGCACACACAATGTGTTCTGCACATTTTAGTGATGATTGCTTCATCAATGAAATGCAGTTCAGAATTGGATTCAGCAAGCACCTAAAACTGACTAAGCAAGCCATTTCATCAATAAGGCCAAGCAGACCACAGCAAATTTCCAATGCTGTAAATACGTCTAAATGTGCAGTGGAGCAGCAACCAAGCCATGAAAGCAGCCAGATGTGTCGGAGCTGTGCCGCACAGAAGCTGATGACCTCAAGGGTAAGGGAGCATATTGCATTTGTTCTGGTTATGTGGCCTTAATGTTTGTTCTTCACACTGTGTTCAATACAGTGTACACTGAGTTTATTAGACAGAAGTACAAAATGACTACTAGTGCTATGTATTGTTTACAGGGTGCCTATGTACTTCATAATCTGTAGTCAACAGTTATTGTGAAGCTATTCTTACTCATTCCTACTGTTAGGTGTCCATGATGCCAGTCCAATGCTTGCTCATGTAAACCCACTTCCACCACATGCCCCATCCACAGGGACTGTATTACATGCATTTCCCCATCTTTGTAGTAATACATGTTTTCTTTTGGTACACTCCCCCAAAACCATGTTACATGAATATGTTCCTGGATATCTTCTGGTTTTAAAGATACCACCCTGTGCTAACCCATTTGTTACTAGTTAACATTTTGAGGTTACATTGAAAGGAACACAGTAAAAATTCACCCAAACAATCCAGCTGGACTATGTAGTCTGCCTGTAATGCTGGCTACATAGCTTTATGTAGTGTCCCTGTGCATACTGTTACCAGTCTTATCATACTTGTCTCCCCACTCAGCCCAGGTAAAAATATTGAGTTATTGTACTGTGTCCTCAAGTTAGTTTGGTTACATGATGTTCTTCGCATGTGTTGTCCTCCTTTGAAATGTCTCATTACTTATTTTTTCTTTACAGAGATGCACTCTTCAGTAGTGTGCACACAAACCATCTGAGCACTGGCAGTACTGTATTTTTTAGTCTGTTCATTGCTGTTCCCCAGCCTCCCATCGTTGATGTTGGTTCCTCCACATAAAACTAGAACCATACCAATTGTCGGCAGATAAGGACTGCCAGTCCCAGCCAGTCGCACAGAAGCCCTCCAGTTGTATGTTGCCTTTGACACTATATGGTCATTGTTCTTTCATCCCTGTCTTCCCACCTCAAGGTTCCACTTTGTCTTTCATAGTCATTTTTAAACCATGCACCGTGCTTGCACCCACACCCACTGTAGGAAGACCATCGAAGGCATCCACCATCCTTTATGTGAAGAAATATTGACTCACATGTCGTATTAATCTACCCTACTAAAATTTAACATTATATCCTATCACTTCTGTACTCATTCTACTTTGTACGAGAGGTATCCCACCTGAGCCTTGTTCATGCCAGTTACTTACTTTACAGTTTCTATATTCTCTCTCACCCACCCCCACCCCCACCGCCATTCATTTTCTTCGGTGAGTATATATTGATTTCCCTTAGCCTCTCTGTGTATCTGTTATGGAGCAGGTCATGTACCATCTTAGTCATTCCTCTGTTTACCTACTCCTCTGTGTCAATGCTCTGTCACAGGTGTGGAATACAACATTGAACTTAATACTCCACGTGATGCCTCATTACTGTTTTATACTGTACCATTATCACATTCCGCCTTCTGCTACTCATCTCTCTCTGCTTGTGCACACTATTATGCCTCTATTCATCAACTCATAGTTTCTTCTTTGCTGTGACACTGGTAGGTTATCTGATATGATCACTGCTATGTACCTTTACTATTTTGTCATTATGTTCACCTTATCCTATCATCTCGTGGCCCTTTCCTTTGCTTTTCTCTCAATGTGCCTTATGTATCAATTCTTTTCATTGAACTTTTGTTTCCACACCTCCAACCAATTTTCAAGCTTCCTCGTGTGCCTCTTCCTTTTCACACCCCCTTTTGGATCATCCATGCTGTCGCATATCTTACTGTCATATGCAAATAGGAAGACGTTACCTGCCAGGACATCTGCTATGTTAATAATAATAAGATTGAGCTGGCCTGGTGGTGCTGAGGGTTGAGGCACTGGACGCCACACCTCACACCATGCCGGCGACCTGGGTTCGGGAATGAGCCTGGGATGCTGGGGGTCGGCAGGGGAGGAGAAGGTGTGAGCATCCGTAGGACTTTTCTCCTTCTGCGCTATGGAAGGGCAGGATGCCTTGGTGGCCTAGTGTCCTCTAGCAGTGGCTGGGAGCAATGGCAGGCCATGGGCAGACTTGGGGGGATGTGCTGTGGCAGATGCCAGGAAGGGGCATGTGCGATAGCGTGTGTGCTCCTGTCCCTTGCTGTCATTGCACGCCACAGATATCCAAGGGGGAGAAAACAGAAAAATATGGGCACCAGTCATGGCAGCTTGATGGCCATCTCCATAGGGGACTCATTCAGCACAGACGGTGCACAACTCTACTGGATCCAGTCCTGGTGTGAGTGTGCCAGGGGAGCTCTCCGTCTCCCCACCATGAGGTGAAAGCCAGAAGGTTATGCCACTGGCCCAAATATGAAGCTGGGGGGTCCTTGGTATGGCAGCCAGAAACCTCAGGAGGATGCCTGGAAGTGTGAGGTAAGCAGACTAGTGGCCAGGGGAAAAAAGTACCAACAAAAAAAAAAATAAATAAAAAAAAATAACGATAAGATTGACTCAGGCTGTATGAAAGACATAGAATACATTGGAACTGTAGGCAGATAAGGTACGCCAGGCTCATCAAGTCTGGTCCTTTGTACTACCTGCTTTAGCTGCTTGTTACCCTATGTGGTCACCTGCTATAGCTAGTCCTACCCATATGTAAGATTCCCTTATTCCTGTCCTGTGCATGCTTGAATCCTGTTACTGTCATCTCCACCACCACCTCCTGGGTCAGGTCATTCCATGGATTCACCACCCTCTCCTTGAAGAACTACTTCCTTACATTCCCCCTAAACTGGCCACCCTCCAGTCTCATTTCATGACCTCTTGTCCTTGCACATTGTTTAAGCTTGATCGTGCTCTTCCTCTTAACCTCATTTACACCCTTGAGGCTATTTAAAGTGTCTATCATATCCCCCACTCCCTACTCTGCCCCAGTGCATGCATACTGATGTTCTTCACTCTATCCTCATATGGTTTATGCTGCAAGCCACCCACCATCCTAGTAACTCTCCTCTGTACTGCCTCAAGCATGTAATGTTGTATCAGTTCTGGGGGGTATTCAAGGGGGTAGTGAGTGCAAGAACAGAGGTGGAAGTTTTCATTGATGGAAAAATAATGGAGTGCAGGATTCTGGAGTGTTTGAGGGCACTGAGGGTGGACAAGGTGGCAGGCACATATATCATCCATGTCAGGGTACTAAAGGAGCTGGAAATGTTGTACATTGCCATTATATAACCCATTCAATGTTACTTGCTATGCCTCTGCACTTCTCATGTAATGCAATGTGCTGGCACTGCCAAGGTACTCGTATTTATAAATAACACATTTCAATGATTTCTGCTATGACAGCTTCTGATTGAACATGCAGCTGCTCCTGTGAGTAACACCCAATGTGAACCTCTAGATTGCACTGCTGACTTTCAAGCCTTCTCAAATGATCTTCCAGGCCTTACGGTGTCTAGCAATGTGAGTGAAAATACAGTGCACTTACTACATCTGGTTGACATGTGATGTTTTGAGCTACTCACACACATAAAATTTCTGTCACAGGTCTCAGACAATGTGTCTGAGGTGTCCATGTCTCAGTTGATGGAAGCTACCCAGGGAATTGTGGAGAATCCAGTTATTCTTGTCATGCCTTCAGAGGGTCGTAGAGCAGTCGCTGATACTTCCATTTTTCACAGCACAACCACGGCAGATTCCCATAGGCAAACTACAAAGAGATGATCTGCTGCAACTCAGACAGCAGTGTTGCATTTTCTGAAAGGTCAGGTTGTTTCCTATAATATTTTTGGAAGCCGCTATACTTGTTATTTCATACTTTATTTTTGCTTACAGTTATGACAGGACCATTGAAGGGGTAACACTGTCTGATGATAAGACAGCTTAATATCTGTATAATTCTATGTACATATGATCTTCTTTTTCTTCCTCTCTGTAAAGAGTATTATCTGTATTGCCTTGTAAATACCTGTGTTGACCTGTATATACAATTGTTTATGCTCCACCCAGGTCCATCTTGCAAATGAGCTTCTGCTCAACAATGAACGCCTGGTTAAATAAAGACTTGATTGATTGATTGATTGATTGATTGATTGATAAGTGATCAACAGAACATATGATGCTCCCATTTGTGGCCTATATCATGCCTCTTCCTCCACGATGGGAAACTGCATGCAAAAATAGACTTGTTTTGCTGCTGTGCCTCCATCGCCAGGCACATTTCACGGCACTTTTGTTCCATATCCCTGACCGCACAACAACATGTATTTTCCACACTATGCCACAACTTCAAGTCTCTTGTTGCCAGTGTTGGCCACTTGACCATTAGGCGTCCATAGAATTGATCAATTTTCAACAATTGTTCAGGATCACGTTGTGGCTGCTCCAAGCACCACTGTTATTAAGAACGCACAGTTCTGTGTTGTTTGACTCGACAACCATTTGTATTCCATTGGGTGGCCACCATCACAAAGAGATGTTCTGTGGCAAGTCAGGCAACAGTGTTGCATTTTCCTCAAGGTTATGTTGCTCTCTACCATCTTTCTGAAACACACCATAGTTGTTATTTCATATTTCTTTAGTTTTCATTACAGTACTGATAGTGTCATTGATTCAACACCATACCACCCTCACACACCAATCAACCACAATGCTGTTTTTTTATGCCTGTGCCCTGACACACCTGCAACATCAGTACTACCTGAATACATATGTTTGCAACAAGGTCATCCACACTACTTCCCTCTGTCTTCACCGGACCGTCCATGCTGCTATGACTGTTGAACAGCTTGCTCTTACATTCCTGTGCAAACCTGTCCTGGCTATCACTTTGCAGATGATAAGTAACACTGACACTTCACCTTTTATACTGCTTAGGCTTGATGCCACTTTCTTTGATGTAACTGCCATGCTACTTTCACTGTTGATCTCTGGGTCATCAAAGTTTTCATGTTTCACAGATCCATCTTTCTGAATGCAGTTATGTTTGTCTTTTTTCCCATTATTGTGCTAGGAGTCATGACAAAGCCAGAAACAAAGTCGGTTGGAGTGCAGTGTGACTTGCTTCTGGAAAGACTTCATGTGTGTGCCTGTTAATTTGAGTCTGCTGTACCACATTGCTCTACACCTCTGAAACCCTCATTCCTGTCATCATGCGACTCACAACCGATGGACAATGATTCTGAATACTAACCCTATGAGGACTCCATAAGGGAGGCAGCCATCAAACATGAAGAAGAAATTGCAAGGTTGGTATCCTTTTTTGATCGTACCACTATGATTTTCTCATAGCTGTATCGCTATATATTTGTGCTGCTGTGATAACAATATATTATATGGTGTCAGTGGCTCAGTAGGTTGCACACTCACCTCTGAGGCCAGGAGATCAGAGGGCTGTGGGTTCAGTTCCCACATCTGGCACTTGGGTTAATATCCCAGTACTGATACTGTAGTGCAGCATGAGAGGGGTGCTGCACTTCTGAGGTGCCATCTTTCAGACGAGATGTTAAACCGAGGTCCCATCTGCCTGGATTTGTAGTAGTTCAGGTGGATGTTAAAGATTCCGTTGCACTTATCAGAAAGAGTAGGGGAATTTTTTATTAAAACTTCAAACAAAAATCATACAGAACAGTGTTAAAGCACACAAAAGTAAAATACAAATCATAAAAAAAACAAATAAGTATTACAATCATACATGTTCAATTTTACCTTCTAATAACAGATATAGAAACCAAAAAACAACACAACACAGAAGAAACCCCCCTCCCCCCTTTGTAACAGTTGGGGAAAATTTTATCAGAACTAAAAAAAAAGAAAATATACTTAACAGTGATATATTCCACTGATAGAATATACAGGAGAAAACAAAAAAAAAAAAGGAAAACATCTTCATTATAAGATATAATGCACCTCCCTCCTGCTTAAACTAGCCCACATCCAAAAACCAGTCTATATGACACCACCTCTCATGAAAAGGGAGAGTGAACAGGTCAAAAAATCCAAATCCCTAAACCTTTTAAAAGAATTATGTATTGTCCAGAACAATTGTTCAGTTGTAACCCGCCTTTTATACAAAGTCAGTTGGCATCTCGTATGCCATATATGGTACTTAAGCACTAAGAAGAATAAATGAAAGGTCCCTAAGTCATACATATCCCACGTTTGAGGTAATAAACCCAGTAACAAAATGTCCCTAGTCATAAATGAAAAATGAAAAGAGGGCCACTGTAAATACAGAAAAGACCAAAAGGAAAAATAAAAGGGCATTCAAAAAATAAATGATCAACAGTTTCCAATACCCCATGGCAAGTGTCATCTCTAGGACACCCTCTATCAGCAACCTCTTTATGCTTCAAGTTATTCTGTACATTTAATTTTTCATGAACACTCAACCAGAGAACATCCCACATTTTCCCTTGTAATCTAGGATTGGTTAACATTTTCCCTATAGTTACAGTTTCACCTGGAGAGTTAATCCAATATCTAGGAACCTCTATAAAAAAAACTGTTAACAATATACATATACATCTCCTTCCTAGAAAAAGTCAATAATTGATGTTTCGTAATGGCCCATAATTTCAGTTTACCAAAAATATACTGCATAAAGGAAGTAAGACCCTGAAGTGATTTTTGTTTTGGAATGGCGGACTCAGTACCCCCAGGAAACAAGCCAAGGGTCCACTTGGTCTGAAACCCAGGGATTCCAAACCTTAGAGATATGTTGCAACACAGGCTTCAAATTCCCATATAAAAATAAAGAAAAGAAAAAAACATTAGGATGAACCATCTGCAGTCCACTATCTTTGAGAGGACAATAAAAACACCTCACTTTATCGGGTTAAGTCAACTACCCCAAATATATTGAAACAATAAACCATAAAGTACAGTCTCCAGTTGTACTGTCAGTGGGAAAGCCACACATACATATAAAAACATTGGCAATAAAAAGGTTTTTACCATATATATTCTTTTCAATTTGGACATATGCCAGGAATTCCACTTCCCAATTTTCAACCTACAGTAGCTTCTGACATAATAAAAGACCAATTATAGGTGCACATGTCCCCTAGACCCCAAAAAAAAAACTCCCAGCAACTTCTGTGGTTGAGTCTGATATGGTATGTCCAGACAAACCAGAATTTTAGGAACAGATCTCCTATAGAAAGGCATGTACTTTTGGCAATATTAATGGTGGTACTAGTTAATGGGGAAAAATACAGAATTTTCTGAGCAGCCGTACTTCCTGATGCCTGGTCCCCCAACACCAAGCAATTATCATCAGCATAGGTTATACTTTTTATTTCCAAATCCCCACTATGTACTGAAAGACCTCTAATATTGTAATGCAGCTGTAATTTCCTTAAAAGCAGATTCAAAGCCCAAACATACAATGCCAGACTCAGGGGGCAACCTTGCCTAACTCTTCTCTGAACTGGACAACTAGCCCCCACCCAGCCATTCATATAAGGTTTAACAATAGCCTTCTGATAATACAATTTAAGCCAATGTAAGAAAGTATCCAGAAAACCATGACCACGAAGCACGATCCATAAGTAGTCGTGACAAACAGTATCAAAGGCTTTAGTTTGATCCAACCCTACTAAATAACCACTCACTTCCCAACCAGATCCCTTTTCCATAATTTTCCTAAGTAAAATAATTGCATCTGCTATTTTCCTCCCAGGAATAGCACAAAACTCTGTAGGATGAACTATATCCTCTAAAACCAAAGCTAAGCGGTGATACAGCAATTTTGCCAAGATTTTACTATCTGTATTTAAAAGAGTAATAGGCCGCCAATTATCCAAAAAGGTCCTATCACCAGCTTTAAACAGAAAAAAATAAGACCATCATACATCCTACTTGGTAAAGTGTAGGAACTTAAAAAAAGTTGAAAGAAGCAACAATCTCAGATTTGAGCAATGGAGAAAGTAATTTATAAAATTCATTTGGAAGACCATCTGGCCCTGGGGCTACACTTTGTTTTAAACCAGAGATAATGGAACCCACCTCATTTTCAGTAACTGGAGCTATCAAAGAAGATTTCAGAGAATCAGGTATTCGTGGTAGATCACAAGAGACCACCCAATCATGAACTTCCCTTTCAGGTATAGCTACAGAGGAAAATTTGTACTGTACATAACTTTCAACTTCCTTCATAATGTCCAAGTTCCTAAACTTTTCAGACCCTTCTTTAGACTTAAGAGAGTACATGACTTTATTTTGTCACTGGACCGAACAAGAATCAAAAGGATTTACGCTCCCTTGTTTCCCAGTACATCCCCTTTTCTGTTCAGTTTCCAAGGATTTCATCCAATCATATTGCAAACCTAGCAATTTATACTTAATTTTTTCTATTTTGTCAAGATAGGAAATCCCAGTAGAACCCTGTAAAGACTGCAATAGAGTTAGTTGATCCTGTAAAACCTTACAACCCTCTTTCTTTTGTGTACCATTTAATTTACCCATCAGCTGAAAATATCTTTGAAAATAGTCCTTACTATCTAACCACCATTCCTCTAAGGAATCATATAAAAAAGTTACAGATTGCCTGGCTTGTACCAGGGCATGAAAACCCACCCATATCTCTTCATTTTCCATCAAACTTAAATTAAGACTCCAGTACCCCTCCCTCCTTGTGGTAACAGCAAGGTCTGAGAGACAGTCTACAAGAAGACCATGGTCAGAAGTAGCCACTGATGTCACAATTTTCTGTCTAATAGTTAAATTAGGAGATAAAAAACAAAAATCAATCCATGTAGATAGGAGTCCTTTAAAAAAGGTATGGGGGATTGGAAATATCAGGAAAAGCAAATGCATCAACAAGACCAGTCAATTGTAAAACATGATTAAGGTACTGTGAGTCACAATTAAACTTGGAGATCCGCGGGCCCCTATCTGCAAACAACCTACTCATGTTAAAGTCTCCACCAAAAAGTACATATTTATAAATATAAAGATATGGCAAAATAAGTTTAAACAAGTCTATCCTAGCTGATTTAGTCTGAGGGGCATATACATTAATTAGATGAAAATCCATCTCCTGAAGTTGAACATCCAATAAAAGGGCCCTACCTGGCAAAATGTCCACAAGATGAAGAATTTTAACATTATGAGTAGAAAAACAAATCCCTACCCCACTACAAAGATCAGTCCCTCCTGACCAAAACTAGCTCCCCAAACCCAAGCATCCCTCCCAACCTTAATTTAATTTTGGGTCTGCAACCTGGTGTCCTGAAAAAAAACAATATCAAAACATAAATCAGAAAACAAAAAGAAAGTCGCTAGTCTCTTCTGCTCTGACAACACACAATTCATGTTGAGAGAGGCTATAGTTAAATCATAGTGGCTCAGTCTCAGAACGTATACCAAAAGGAGCTTCAAGGTACTTTTCTAGTGGAGGCCCTAACACCCATTCGCCACCTCCTTGTTCGGTTGGCAACAGTACCTTCCGATCTTCAGTATCTGAGGGGCTTCAGCCTGTGGAGAGGCTAAGATGCTGTATCTGAGTCCAAATCTTCCTCAGACATGCCCTCCCAAAGTGGATAAAAAGGATTATCATGAACAACCGCCTCCACAGAAATTCCAGGTTGACCTTACTCTTTCTTCCCTTTGCACCCTTCTTTCTTAACTTCCTGAAAACCATCTCCCACAGGAGGAGGGGGCATGGGGGGCCATAGAATCAGAGGACTGAAGGGTTTCTTCAGGGATCAGGGTAACATCCCTACACCCAACCGAAGAGTCCATCACAACATCAGTAACCGAACTAACCACAGTTGGAACCACCAAATCTGAAGTGGTTTGAGGGAATGGAGAAAAACCCCAGAAGCTAGAGGCTGATTTATATTTCTGAATATAAAAATCCTGAATAGTATAATCCACATCAGCAGTATTATGAGATGCCATGGGGAAAGTCAGAAAGGAATGCCCCTCTTCTTTACACAAGGTATACTTCAAAGGATTTGTACAATGAAAATTTGTGTGGCCTAATTCTCCACATAGAATGCACTTAAGCATCTCACAGTTGGGGCTAATGTGCCTAGCAGACCCACATTTAAAACACCTACGGGACTGTCCTGGATATAAGATGAAACCCTTATCCCACCCTATATATAGGCAATTTGGTAAGTGATGTAAATCAGCGCCCTTATACTGTAATTTGATTTTTATCTTCCAACCCCCATTCCAAAACCCCCTTCCCATCCAGGATAGGTTCAGGAGTACCTTGCACTTCACATTTTTTATCCAGCCAATAGAGTATATCCTGAATATTGGCACCTTAATTCCAAAAGAGAACAGTAATCACCCAAAAGGATTGTTTTGTTAAGGGAATGATTTGGAAAGGGGTCCAAAGGGATTGGTCTTGAGATTCATATACCTGGCCCAAAACTTTTCTAACAAGTCCGGGGTTTGAAAACTGTTGTCAAAAGTGGATTACCCTACTGCATGGATAAGAGCATAGACATCAGCTGGGGTAAAATGCAAGGACTGCTTTAATAAAACTTTCCCCACAAAAAAAACGATCAGGAGGCGTCTCCATACCCCCAAAATACCGAAACCACATGGCATTCTGTTATTTTGCAAGTTCCACAGGCTTTCTGAAAAGACTGGCAAAGGTCGGGGAGGAATCATTCTTCTCACCCAGGGGAGGATCTGGCACAGAGTCCAAAGTAGGAACCTGCACAACAGGTGGCTGGGCCTCATCCACAGAGGGAGCTTGTGGGCCATGAGGAGATACAGTCAAAAGGGGAGAAAAAGCAACAGTACCTGAGAGCCCCATCATCTCCCGGTGCTCTAAATCAGTCACAACCATAGGTGAACCTCAACCTGGATCCACAGTGGCTTCTTGAGCAGCACCCTCCAGTATCGGAGCAACTGCAGCTGTCCACACACCGTCAGCGTCCTGCGACCAACCTGCCCCCTCTAGGGCTTGTTCCGGGGACCAAGCTTCTCCCACATCACCACAATATGACGTAGCCACCTGGGAGGACCTGAATTACCATCCAATGAAGCCTTCTGTACAGAGGAAGAAATAAAACTTTAGAAGCACCACCATTTACTTTACCAGGGAATCTTCAACCAACCACTTGCATTTTTTTCATCCTCACAAAGCAATTTCTCTGCATTCAGCTGGGCCTCAACAGAAGACAATCAGCCTGCAAAATTTGCTGTTTTCTTCAAGAGAAAGATTAAATACTTCCTTCTGGTCTGAAGACTGGGGACAGACAAAATCCTCAGGCTACATACGGTTCCAAAGTCACCGGCTGAGGTAAGACTTCAGAAGCAATTTTGGTGTCTACAGCACCAGACAAAGCATCCAAAACAGGTCCTATCCCCTGCTCCTCCTTACCTGAAATGAAGGACTCCATGCTAGCAAACAGTGGTTCCCCTACCGACAGAGTAGGGGAATTTCCCCGGTGTCCTGGCCAAATTTTCCTCATTCACTAAAAATGCCACCAACAGCTTAATCTGGTTCAAGGTCAGTTGGCATTCATCTGTATTCCCCTCCCCCGGGTCCTGCCTGAAAATAGGCAGGATTTGTCTAGTGCACTTACCCGTTCAACAAAAAAAAAAGTGTTCTCTATCATTCATTCCTGTGGTGGTCAGACAGAGACAAGCAGCAATGATAACAAGGAGGATAACTTTATGTCTCTAGATCGAGGTTTCTGCAGCTGTTCAACATTTTCCCAGTGTGTTGCAGTCCATCACAAGTCAAGTTGTCAACAGATGATGTAAAAGCATGGCAGGGCATGCTTCTGGTTGTAGATGCCAATGCAGTAACTGTGGGCACTGCCATGCATGGTGAATCAAGACAATTTTCAATGCATGCTGAAGTTCTTGAAGATACCCTGCATTTCTAGGACCACATTTGATAACCATCAATGTGACATCCGGCTCCAACAATACAATAGTTCTGGATGGAACATCCATGAGGTTTGATTGATCACTTTTCATTCATGGAAGGAGGACTATGTTGGCCAGTGACGAGCACTGTGATAGTCCAGGTCACTGTGCAAAGGTTGGACCATATACCATGATGGAACAGCAGCTCGGAAGTTATATCGATTGAGTTAGTGCAGGTTAGTCATCTTCAGAAGTATCATCTTGATTGTTTAAATGGCTCATGTTACTGGTGCCTTTCCACCTAATTGTTTTACATATCATTCACTAGAGCAACCAAGTTAAAAACTCCACTTGGATGGAGCTGGAGGGCCTAAAACGTGTGCTCCAGTTTTTAGTGACAGAATGCAAATTAAGGGTGGAGTGTCTAGTGACTGACAGGTACAAGCAAATTAACTCCTGACTGAGAGACAACCCTTTAATGTGTGGAGGAACTCATTACTATGACTTTTGGCACATTGCCAAAGGTACTGTATGATTTCTATTCACTTTTACTATGTCTTGATGAGATTGTGGTGATGGGATGTATTCTGTGAGACTCCTCAGTTTTGTCACCATGGTTTCAATTCTCATTTCTGTAGGACTGGTGAAAAAGTGAATGCCCTGGGTAAACTGAAGAGCTGTGAATGAATCAATGCCTGGAAGCACACAATCAATAACAATGTGTACTGGGTGGCAACATCAACCCCAAATTGCAATCCTGACATGAGGGAGGCTAAATGGATGGCCATGCACAACCATATTCAAAACATCCATGAAGGCCATAGTAACCTTTTCTCAAGGTGCCAGCATAGACCCTTGACAGAACGAGAAAGAAAAAAGAAATGGCTTATGCCCAGTGAGTACAATGCATGTGTGTGGATGTTGCCATCATTTCCCAATGCACTTCACAGGCCCATGAGCATGTATGCGATCCGGCATTGTTCTTCACATATCATCTGTCTTTACAATTCTCACAATACATTACTTGACGCAACACCTGACACGTGTGTCATTCACCAACAAGCATCATGACATCATATGACTGATGTTCTTTAATGCAACAATATAATTTTGTAAGCTGCACTCATTTTCCTTTTCAGTTTATGGCCCTCGCCTTAATGGCCTGCTGGATCAGCACCATTACTCAAAAGTACTGTGTCTCCAGTCCCTTTCTGGGCCACAATCTACACTAACACTTATTGGTACCATGATCCACCACTTACCTTGCCCAAGGTAAAAGGGCACCTAGCTACCCCCCCCACCTTGAAAACTAAGAAACTGACTCATGGGTGCATGCAACTGCACCACATTGTCATCATGGTTCATAACAGTTTTTAGTTACAGTTGTGTGACCACATCCTTGCCATGGTTCCTCAAGTGCACGTGGAGGAATGCACACACAGCAATCCTTGGCACCTTCCCTTTGAGCGTTTCCACCAGCTGCAATATCCTAGGGCATACACCCATAATCAGAGTTGCATCAATTGTGATTGGAACAGTACCGGGTGAGGAGAGCAGATCATGGTCTCTCAATGCATCTCGAATGCCTTTACCACCAAAGCCCACTTCCAAGACCTGTATGAACATGGTATGACAGACCTTGTTTGACATCATCGCTGTACATGGAGTCCACTTCAACAAAAATCACTGGCAATGGACGGGGCCATGATCTTGTGATGTTGTACGCATTTAACAAACCTAGTCAGTGCACTAGTGAAGTTAATGAATTGCACAACTGCATTACAGCTGTAAGTACTGTGTGCCTAGTTGCTAAATTATTGAAGCCACCTGTGTAATTATCTTTTTCCCTTTGTCCAATAAGGTGAGCTGGCCACTGAGAGACTGATGCCAATCCTGAGAACCGTTGCCTACTTTCTGACCTGTGTAGGCTATCACAGACTTCTTCGGTGGAGGCTTACCATTCCACCATCCGTGCTTTGCCCCAAAACATATGCTTACTTCTTCCAAGGGATGAAGTGCCAGTGAGTACAACAACTTTATAATGAAAGTCACATGGTTTTATTGTTTGCAGTAGCCTCTTGCTGCAATACACAGTAAAGTGCTTTCAACTTCCATGGTCATTGCCCTAGAGCATAGTCTAACTCACGGTTGGGTTGCTGTTTCTGGGAGTACAGAGTGGTAATGGTTTTCCTGGCATTGTTGATTTCAACCACAGGGCAAAGATGTGACAACATGGGAAAACACTGTAGGAGAATGTGTGCCTCCATTGTGAGTACTCACACTTTGTTCTGCAGTGTTCCCATGTGTGACTGTCACCACTGGTCATGTAATATGCTGTACAGTGTCTTTTCATGGGTACACTGTAATACTTCAGTCATGAGGAGGGATAACACAGAAGTCACAATCAGTGACATGGTGATCACTGGTCACATCACACTAAGATAATCAATATTGTCTGATCACCACCATTCCCCACTGAATCATGGTACACCCAGTGAAAAGAAGCACCATGAAGTTCTGTGGTGGCACAAGTTGTGATGTTGATGCTGTCCATGGTGAATTTTTTCCAGTGGTCATACGGATATGGTAACCTTTCAACTGTCTGTACACTGTGGCATGGAGTGCAGGAAAGTGTAGTAATGGAAAACAATGGGCTCCAAGATGGCCATCAGCATGGTTTTGTATCAGGCAGATCCTGCCAGACAAACATAATCTAGTACTATGACTGTATTACCAGGGAACTGGACAGGGCCAATGCAGTGGACATCTTATATTTGGACTTCAGCAAGGCCTTTGAATCGGTGCCACATGGGAAACTGGTGGGTTAACTGGAATACATTGGGGTGGGAACAAAATGCTAAACTGGATCACCAACTGGCTAAGGGGTATGCAGCAAAGGGTGGTGGTGTGTGGAGAACTATCATCAACAAGGGATGTCACGAGTGGAATGACCCAGCGTTCAGTACTGGGAACGGTGCTGTTTGGGATATTCATAGCCCATATATGAAACTGGATCCAGAGTAAGAACAGTCTGTTTGCAGACAATACTAAAATTGGTGCAGTGGTACATGACATAGAGGGTGGAGGGAGCTGCAGGAAGACCTGACCAAAGACAGGAATGGTCGGAGACATGGCAGTTGGGGTTCAATGGCAAGAAGTGCAAGATACTACACTTTGGAGCAAGGAACCAGGGGAGTAAATATCAAGTTGGGAGGGGTACAGTTGGAAAGCTCAGTGGAGGAAAAGGATCTAAGGGTACTAATAACAGGGAGTATGACCCACTCAGCTCAGTGCAGGAAGGCGGCTGCTAAGTCACACAAGATACTGTGGTGCATAGCAAGGGGAATCTCCTCCAGCCACAGAGAAGTGATCCTACCTCTGTACAGGTCACTGGTCAGGCCACACCAGGAATACTGCTTGCATTATTCCAGGCCATTTCAGAAGAGGAACATTAGATTGCTAGAGGGAGTGCAGTGTAAGGCAACAAAAAATGATACAAGAACTCGAGGGAAAATCATATGAGGAGAGGCTGGGATAGATGCAAGTGTATTCCCTGAAAGAGATGAGGGATGGGGGATATGATTGAAACCTTTAAGTACCTAAAGGGAATTAACAGGATTAATACAGAAGGGATTCTTCAAATTAGAAGGGTGAGGGACACGAGAGGGCATTGGCTGACATTGGAGGGGGCGAGATTCAGGAGGGAAATCAGGAGACACTTTTTCATGGAAAGGGTGGTAGATAAGTGGACTCCTATACCCGGGGAGGTGGTATCATGTATAAAGGTGATAGGATTTAAGAGAGGGTGGGACAGAGTGAGGGGGGATGGTTATGAGGAGGGGGAAGGTGGGGTGGTTGCAAGTTGAGGGGCTAGCTGTCCAATCAAGGAGACTTGTCAGACTGTGAGGCCTGTTTCTGCTGGCATTTCATATGTTTCTGTACCATAACAATGCATGTGATACATGTAGCATCAGGTAAAGGTATTATCTGAGACAGAGGCACAGCATGTCATTCATGGTACTCTAACTGTGGTACAGTGACAGACACTTATCAGTCGCACCTGAAAATAGGCACTTGGCTGTCTAGTGTGCTTATCTGGTTAACAAAAGCAAATAAATGCCAATGTCACAGTGTAGTCAGTTTGTACCTTCTCTGTAAATGTATCTGTAAAACACAGAACTTCTCTTGTCAACAAAAGAGGCACCACAGTACCATCACAGGTAGTCATGAGTAAGTGTCCCCCCCCCCGTGGCAAGGATCGCAGCACCCCCTCCGCACCTGCATAGTCTGTATCGTGTCACAGACGTACTTCCTAAAGAAAAAAAAAAGGAAATTGAATATGCAGAACTCTCACTATCTTAGTTAAATGCTATTTAGGGATGAATGGCGGTGAACAAAGTTCTGCAACCAGAAACAGAACCATGCTCCACGTGGTTATGCTGCCCAATCTGCCACTAACACAACCCTCCATGCCACAGGAGCAGCTTAGCCTGCTTCTTTATTTTACTCTGTTGTTCCTCAATTCCTGCAAAGGTACAGTAGCAGTCTGTTATATCAGCTACCTTACCCCTGTTCTCCTGGTCTGGCTCACATGTTGGGACAGCAAAGCTGTCGTGCCCACGTATGTCGGTATACTCAACTCTGTCTCATGAGTGGTGGATTCTGAGTTCCATTTTCACATAGGGATAGCAAACTAACTACACTTTCACAAACCTTCATTTTGGCAATCCAAGGCGCAATGCTCATTGACTTGAGCAAATATGCATAAGGTAAACCAAAGTGGCAATGGTTCATCACAGATTTGTAAGGGGCTTTGAACACTGTTCACAACAGACATAAGAGTTACTATACAGTGTCATCATAGTGAGATAGGAATCAGCCTGCAGACATAGGCAACAGGGTCCATCAAGTCTGCTTCAATGTGCACCTGGCCTGCGTTACAGTGCACTTAAACCTCTGTATCCTCCCACTTTGTCTGTATCAATATAAATCCTAGCTTTAAAATGTGGTTTTTGATGTAGATGTGCAACAGACAGGCTGTTAGTATTACCAGTAGGAGTATATTTGGTATTGTCACCAGCCAACAATAGTTAAAGAGATCCACCAAGTTAAATTTATTTTGATTTGCACCTGCTAGCTCGGTGCCTTAATCCTCTCTGATGTTACTGCTGAGGATACTTTGTCCAATAATCCAAACATGAAGAAATGGCTTCACTCATAAATTTAGCCCCACGGGGTCTCAAGGATATCCCAATTTCTGGGGCCGCTCATGCTCTATCCCCACACTCAGTAAAGTTGTGACATGATGTTGGGATGTATCATAAGGGGGATCACCTCTAGGAGCAAGGAAGTGATTTTGCCATTGTACAATGGACTGGTTAGACCACACCTTGAGTACTGTGTGCAGTACTGGAGACCACACTTGAAGAGGACATACAGCTCCTGGAGAGGGTACAGAGGAGGGCAACTAAGATGATACGAGGCTAGGGGATTTGACGTGAGGACAGACTTGAGGAGCTCTGCCTGTTTTCATTGGAGAGAGAAGAGACAGGGGGACATGATTGAGGTCTTCAAGTACCTCAAGGAATAAATAGGGTAAACATGGAGGGGATCTTTAGACTAAAGCAGGGAAGTATTACTAGAGGGCATTGTTTGAAGTTGGAAGGAGGAAGGGTGAGGGGGGAAAAGAGGAGGAGGTTTTTTCACTGAGAGGGTGGTGGACCCTTGGAATGCACTGCCTGGCGAGCTGGTTCAGAGATCCACAGTGGAGGGCTTCAAGAGAGGGTGGGACAGACACAGAAAGTGGATATATCAGATGATGGCCTGTCCCAGGGGGTGGGGATGGATGATAGGGTTTCTGGAATACAAGGAGGAGGGCCTCGGCACCCAACTAGGGATCTGAGGTTCTAGCAGACTCGATAGACCGTAAGGCCTAATCTGCTGGCAAATAGTATGTTAGTACGAGAGCACTGGGATGAGCACCATTATATTCTATGTAGAGTACCTTTCAGAGAGTTTATTTATACTGTAATGGGCAGTTGGTGAAGAAGCATGGGCACCAGTCAACTAACAAGGCTCTTGTTAGTCGACCGGTGCTCACATTTCTTTACCAACTTCACATTACAATATAACAAAAAACTATCTGAAAGGTACTCCCCATACAATATAATGACACTCATCCCCATGCTCTTCCTAGCATCATGTCACAACTTTAGTGAGCATGGGAACATAGTGTGGTGGCCCCAGAAACCAGGAAGTCCTTGGGACCTGATGTGGCTAAATGTATTAGTGATGCAATTTCTTCATTTTTGGATTATTGGACAAAATATTCTCAGCAGTAATGTCAGAGGGGTAAAGCACTGAGCTAGCAGGTGCTGATGCTGAGACTGGTAAATCTCTTTAAACAGCAATACTGGTCATTGTCCAGATAGTGACTGTGAGGACACATTGAAATGTTCCCGATCCTTGAAAGGATCCTCTGAAAGATATGACCAAAGAAGTACTTGCAGTTGACAGAATTCAAGGTTTGATAGTGCAACATTGTGCAACGTCAAGAAATGTGTACTTACTCAAAGATGCTGTGCAGAGCATTACCCCATTATACTGCTGGTGGTAGCAGTAATAGGCAGTCTGTGCACATCAGGATCCAAATGACATTTTGGAAGCCATGATTCACAATGATACAGAGAAGATCTCCATCTTCCCGCCTCCATGTCATTTGGTCAATTTCTGGCAACAGATGCACTCTAATTTGTCTTCCATGATGGTACACTGTCTGCATGTGCACCTGCCATAGGAATGAAGAGGTGTGAAGGAAAAATTACAACAGAAGATGACAGTAACTGCAACTTGTTTATACCTGTGATGCACTTGACTGTCTCTATCATAGCCCCTTGGTCTCATCTGTCCTCCAACAATTACATATTAAGCCCTTTTGGTCTGCCTCATACATTTTCTGTTGAAAACTGAAACATTTTTTCAGACTGCTGTGAAATGCAACCACACAGGTGATGTCATTGCTAAGGTGTGTACACTGGAACTAGATGTATTAGTCAAGGTGAGGCCTTAACATTGTTTACAACATAGTCATCACCACACCACACCTTATGGTTGTGATGACTCAAGCTATGTACCCCTGCATGCGAATGTCATCCCCTGCCACCTTTGTACTGTCTACAGATCCGTCTGCCATCAAAACTGATGATCCTCAGGTCACTTTCCTCTTTGGTGATAGTAAACAACCCCTCAATCCTGTAGCTAGCCAAAGTCTTCCCTGTACCCACTTCTTTGAATTGAACCACAGTTTACAGGCATCAGACTGACAGACAGCTACTTTGTAGCTTCCACAGGTCAGTGCTCATTCTCTGCACCCCTTCAGGTCTATCCACCCTGCTAAAGAGCAGGGTGACATCTAAAAACAGGCTGACCTTTCCCTCCATCCCTTCCTCTATGTCAGTAATGAAGACATTGCATGAGGCTAACACCAGGACTGATCTCTGAAGAAGAGCACCATTCAGTCACCTCTCCACAGATTGTAGCACTGCTATTAGCAGCCTCTGCATTTTATGTGTTACATAATTTCTGTCCCAGTTCACTACTTGGTATCCCATGCACAGACTTGCCATTTTGTGAAGCAGTCTATGATGTGGTACGATAACAAAAGCCTAAATGTAGGCAACGCATCACACACCCACCCACCCCCATGAATCCTACATAATTTCTCACACATAGAAACAAATCTTAAAGATCTGTGTGACACAGTCTTCCAGCTGTGAATGCATGCAGCCTTGTATCTTGCCCATCAATGGATCGTGAGTATAAAAATATTGTTTAATTGAGTAATGCCTCCATCTTCTTACCTACCAGGAATGTCTTGCTAAACAGGTTATCATTCAGTGACTAATCCCTGGTCCCACTACTGCGAATAAGTCATATATGTACCCAGTTCAAGTCTTCAGGAACCAACCCTGTGTTGAAAGAGTCAGTGAACATGGCTGACGGAGGCAGGTCAGGCAGTCAATATTCTGAGGACCTGCTGGGGCACCATATCAAAACTCCAAAACCCACCAAGGAACATCCTCAGCCATATCATGGCCTCCATGTTTGTTAGCTGCTTTTAGGACATTGTTGTACTTTACTGAAAGTTATAAATACAGAACATGGGAGAAGGATGAGAAATGGACAGCTGATTTTGTTTTTGTGGTGGATCCTCTGCTGTTGGACCACCATGTAGATGCACACTTTGACCCCCCCAAAACAGGTTCTGCTACAGTGGATGCTAAGTCCGGTGACATCAATGTCCTCTGGTTTATGCCATCTGTCCCAATAGCCTTGTTCACCTTCAGTACTGTGACCTCCTCAAGGTGGTTGCACCATGCTGAAACAACAACAGTGTCGTAGAAGTTTAGCATTGTGAGATTGCCAATGTTGACAGGTGAAATTTCAACCTTCAGACATGATGTGTTTTCTATCTGTGTTTGCACCATATGAAACACAACATGTGGCGGGCTGAACCACCAGCACCACTCCTTATTTAGATTGGTTCCTCACAGCATCAATCTGTAAACCTTTCAAGACTGTCACTGTGAGGGATTCCACAGTTGCACGGTCATTATGCAAATGGCGTACGCATCAAAGAATGTCACCTCTGTGACTGGGAATATGTGTACCACTCCCACTTTTCCTTAGTATCACTTTCCCAGCTTTGATACCTCACCCTCACCATCATCACTGAAGACTGAACACATGTATTGCTCAGTATTTATGCCATACTCAGGTCTCCCTCATAACACTCCACTGTATCCCCTGTGAGGCTTCTCCCCCACCCCCACACTCCCTTTGGCATCTTTTCATGATGCAGTGGTACTGTAAGTGTGAAGGCAGTTAGTGTGAACATTCTAGAGCTGGCTGACAACAGAAACATCTACAACCATTGACATGGTGAACAGATGATAAAATGAAGTGATGACAGCTAACAGCAGGAATGTGAAGTGAAGAGCAGTAAACTGCATTAGAAAAGGTCCCAGATGCAGCAGCAGCAGCTGCCAGTGATGCGATGTAGAGAAAGAAATGGTATAAACACACCAGACCAATATAAAGTAAATCATGTCTGTGGTGCCTCGCTGAAACCCATAAAAATCTGTGGCTGACCACCATCACAGGACCACCATAAAGTCATCAGTGTATCACTGCGCAAAAACCCTACACAAGTGATAGAAACCTGTAGAGATGTCATTGCTGTGGTTTTGAACAGCAACAAGACGTAGCCATGGACACCATTGCAAATAATGATACTCAAACAGACATAGGGTGATGTGGTTCTTTACTGCAGTGTAGCTCAAAGTTTCTACTGTATGTAATCAACATCAGATGGTGCTGAAGTGGTGATATTACATTCATGAAGGAGGGAATTGGAGAACCCCCCCCCAATACTTTGTTGGGTCAACAGAAAGAAAATTAACAAAATGATGTTAAGACATACAGCATGCTTTATAGATCAGAGAAGTAAATGGGTGGTGGGGGGAGACACAGCAGAAAGTATAATTATGGAAATATATACCTTGTGGTGGTGGTGGTGGTATGAGTGACAGAGATGCAACCACCACTAGAAAACAGTACTAATGAAAAGACATTGATGCATGGCCATAGGGCTGATGGTAATGTTATTCAACCACTGGAAGGCAGTAATAGAGTGAATCCTGGCTGTAGTTATCCATTTGGTTGAACATTACAGTTAGTCAAATGGCAGCTGCAACACCCATCACTGACAGTACCATTCTCAGGCTATGCATCACTGTCATGGTTACTGAACCAGCCATTGATCAATGCAGGCGCTGAAAGGACAGTCAGCAGGAACACATGATGGGGCTGATGCCAATGGCACTTTCAAAAGTAAGGACTGACCACAGAAACGAAAAAAAAAAACTTATATAAAGCATCGCTGGGTCACACTACATAGCAGTGTGTATACATACAGTAAGGTGACACAGGAGCATCAAACTGCATGAATGCAGCTTGGCAATGTGAATTGTGAATACAAGAGCAGCAAACAAATTAAAGAGAAGGGCATAGCAGTCACAGAAAACATGATTAAAACAGTATCTTGCCAATCATTATTTCCTATACGATGCTCACTGCCATGCCTTTCTCCAATGTCTTCACTGTTGCTGCTGTCACTATCGACAGCAGAGTCTGAGTTGACATCAGAGAGATATGGGGCATCCCGATATGGATCTAAAATGGTTGACTCTGTTGCAAAACATTAATCAGGTATCACTGCCAACATCGCCGGCCCCAATAGATACATCATCAGCCTCAAAAGACCGAGGTCTGATACACCGATTTCAGTTCCAGTGCTGGAACCTGATGCTCTAGCCATTGTACTCACTAGGGAAAATTATATTCTTTGCAAATGACTGGTCCCTGTGATGATGCTGAAGAGTGAGGGTCACAGGTCGCACTGTGCATGCAGATTACTGCATGGTTCAGCTCTTCCGTGATCGCAGGATTAAAAAGTTACATTTTAAACTTTTCGAGGATGTTTACTAACAAACGTAGGTTGCGACCTTGCACTGAGGACCAACTACAACACAAACATGAAACTAAGGTCTGTATCTTGGTGAATCTCTATAATAGAAGTGCTTCATCAATTTCATCTAATGGCATGAAGTTCTTAAGCCAGAAATCAGTCAGTGAAGGTGCAGCTACCTCAATGGAGGTGGCACACTCAAGTTCAAATAAACAAAACACTAGAAGGGGGGACGAGGAAGAAGTGCATGCACCAACAATGAGCTAAATAGAACTGACGGTTTGTCTGCAGGTGAAGATTCTAATTTGACAGTTTTGAATTTATCTAAAAGGACTTTAAATGAAACACAGATAAAAGTTTTAACTCATTTGCTTCTTGTGGATATTTTGGGTTGAACCTAGCAATGGATGGTTCCAATGCCATATGGCATCTATGGGAACAGATGTGTTACGCTATGGACTTTCCTTTGTACCTGTGCATAAGGTTGATGAGTCTGATATTTATAAAGATCTTTACAAACTGTTTAGAAAGATTAACTTTAAAAAGTATTTTACACATTATGTTTTTTTTTTCTGTACAAGAAGTAAATGATTTGGTTAATGAGTTAGTAGAGCACAGTTATGACAATGTTTTAGATGCCAGTTTATCTCCTCAGACAGAACAGATAGGCATTGAAAATAATCACATGGAGCTCAGGAACAAACTGATAGAAAATCAAATTTACCTCTTTTAGATCGGCTTGGGGAAGGGGAATTAAAGAATCTACTACAACAGTTAGATACCTCAGGTAATGTTTCCTCAAATGGGGGGCAGCCAGTTCAGTTCAATAAAATAAGAGTAGCCATACCTGAAATATCTTCAAATTCAGGAGTTTGGCACCTTTGGGGTTAAATGAAGAAATGGACTGAAAGCCCTTTCTACATGAATAAAGTCCTAGTGTGGCTACATGGGGATCCCAGATCTGGAATCGACATTTTCAATATTCATGAATAGTTGTATTTAAAAAAAAAAAAAAAGAAATCTTAAAATATATGAATAGCTGATGATTTCTGCATTATGTAATTTGTGGAGGTACCTTGCTGTGCGGTGCTGTGCTCTCAGTTAGCATCATGCTGCTCACTTAAATATAACAATTAGGGGTACCCGAAATGCAATAAAATGTGAGTGGCACAAGAAGTAGAGCTGGCTGAGAATGTGACTCTGCATAAGCAAGTTCTCCCTTTATTAAGCACAAGCACTTTATTGGATGTAGTAATCACACTGGAATAAATTAATTAATGTACTACGCCTGGATGATGTATTATTTGAACATGTTACATGGGAATAGTCAGATCCCTGATGAAAAGTAGCTAGTCCTCGAACCACTGGGCTGGTACTATGGAGTTGTAAGGGTCAGCTTATTTGCTTGTTGCTATGGAAACATTTTTCAGTGTTTAGATGGTCACTCACTGTTGGAGGCTGGATAATTATCTACACTGTGATACACTGTGATATGTGACTTTTGCACTATGACTCTGTAAGTGATTTGTATCTTTTCCACTAGTAAAACTTTTTTTATCTTCCACATTGCTTGGAGTGCTGGATGGTATTTACCTTTTAGATACCATAAATGGTAGTCTATTGTAGTAAAAAAAGGTTACCCTTTTCTCTCCCAAAGCAGGAATTAAGTAACATGGGGGAAAAGGGAACAAGTGACCTACTTTAAATAAAACAACAGACAACACCTTCCCCAACATGAATCGGCAGTGTCTGTGAAAAAATAGTGAAGTAGTACTTAATGCTATACCCCCCCCCCACTACTTTACTCAGACAGCTACCCCTGGCACCCATACTGGGCACAGACTTTAATTAGAAATGATACCATTCCTAGTTTTGGGATTGTATACTAGGCTCATTCTTCTAGAGATAAAGGGGTGGGGGTGTACAAAAGCAATATTATCTATTTGGTATTTACAAAAACCAGGTCCTGTGGAGAGAACTTTTTGCTGGGGCTATGCTAGACCTATCTTCTGGAGGGGTACCCACTAACTCCACATAGGAAGCAATAACATAACTGTCCAGACCATAGTTGGGGTTCTAGAGTGTGACTTTATTCTAAAAGGTGTTCTTCAAAGCAAGGGTAGACCCCCAAGGTTTACACATCGTGGCAATAGGAACTTGCAGAACAACAAAATCAACTGTATCTGACAGAAAACTCTGTATTCCCACCACAGTAGGACAAAGGACTCTTGGACTTGTATCCCCTCATAATGGTGGACATAGGGCACTTTCACTTTGTAATCACACATGTCGTAGGACACAGAACATTGCTTCCAGTGGCACTGGCCACAACTGGACACACATTTTAACTAAGACTAACAACATTCTTCATAATCAGAGAAGAAACTGTAACGCACTTCAGGGGGTTAAATTCTCTTCAGACATTGGCCCCTTGTCTAAAGTAACCAGGACCCCTTACTGAATCTGTTAGTCCTGAACTGGTTATTCCAGATGGGGGTCTGCCCACCCTTTGCTCCCAAATCCATACTCAGCCATTCTTTCAGAATTACACCTTAAACATTTGGAAGCACACTTCAGAAATGCTTATGGAATGAAACTTGGCATCCAGCATTAGAATCACTACGGTGGTAGTGGAAAACTAAAGTCCTGAACAATGTGATATAATCATACCTCTGGATATCACACACTTCAGCCAACTTTAAATTAGAACAGTCTCACACTTCTAAATTCAAAGACAAATTGTGCCTTCCCTTTTGGCCAGAAAACACAACAGCACAGGTGCTTGCTTTTTTCAGGAAAAGTCAGATCCTACTCACTGTTAGACATTTCAAGCTGCTTCAAACACCCTGGCTCAAAAAGGGGATTGCCCCTTGAATCCATCCACTAGCAGTCTTTTTCACCCATCCAGGGATGAAAATCAGGAGAGCCTGCTGTAGACAATGGTTTCCACCACTTCTATTGGCAAACTGGAGAATTACCAGGACTAGGGTGAGAATGCAGGGCCCTCAACTCAGAGCCCTCAGCAGAGCAGTTCTGACTCCTCCAGCTTCAAACTGTTACTTCCAATTACTGACTCTCGTCTCAACATTCAAAACTCCCTTCTCACAGCTGACCAAGCCTTCTGCTGCTGTGAGAGTTCAAAATGAGCTCATCACTTCCATCTCAGCTGAAGCCAAGTAAACGGAAGAGTGAGCAGGTGAAAATCCCATTTAACTAGTTAATCACCAGCTGCCTCTCCCTACCTAGCACTGTCACTGAGGGGATTCTAGTAACCCCAGAGGACTGAGTGGTTACAATACAATTACAGTTTCTTGGGTGGGGGATGGGATGGGTATTAAACAACTGTATAATAACTGGGTAGGTAGGGGTAAGGTTAAGCTAAACTGAACTGAAAAACAACAGCACAGAACACCTCACAAAAAGGGCTACAGACCAGCTGTGTCTAGACAACTGAAGAATTGTGATGTGCTAGTACGTACTACTATAATTTTTTGTTATATAAGAGGGCAGAGGCAACAATATCAAATTAACAAACAAAAGCGCCAACGGCAATCTGGATGAGCCCAGCAATCGCTTGACAACTACTTTATTAATATGTAGTTTTTCATATTGCACAAATCAGGTAGTAAACAATGCTGTAACAGGGAAAGGGTAAGCAAATTAAACTGAAACAGAAACACCACAATGCAGAGGCAAACTCCAACAATAAAATACAGAGGAGCAATTCAACAAAGCAGTGCAACTCTATATGGACAAGTGGTCAACTGAAAGTACTTTCAATAGAAAAATATATAACTGTTGCTTTTCACAGTTTAAGTGACACAAGTTAATAGCAAACAGAACTGACCACAAACCAAAAAAAAAAATAAGGGATCAACACTGTGTGTTCAAAACTTTAGAATTCACAACTAAAAGCAAAAGATTGGCATAACACAGGGTAACGGGGCAAGAACTCTTGGAAGGCATAAGTAATAACTTTTCAGAGAAAGCGATAAAAAATATTTGTCAAGATGTAAGAAAAATAATACAAATAAATAGAACATCAAAAAAATATAAAGACTTAAAAGAAATAACAGTAAATCACTCACAATTTGTGAGAAATCTCTATGTAACAGGTGAGAGAAACCAGCCTGCACTGCTTTTACTCATCTTCCCTCCCCCACTCAACTCCTTCACAGACACAGATAAAACTCAAAACTAATTAAACTACATATTAAGCAAAAATCCACAAAACTTGAAAATGTCCCCTAGCAACATTAGGAACAAACTGAATATTTTGGAGCAATTAGCTCTCAAAAAGAAGCCTGAAAGAGGTTTTAAAAGGGTTTATTAGCTGTGATGCACCACCATAGACTGTTCTCCAACTCAACAGGCAATAGACTGCTAGAAACAGCCTGCATGTGATACCTGACCTGTATACAGTACCCACAATGCACTGCTAATTTCACCTTTGGAGCATAATTTCACTGGTGAAATCAAAAGCTATACCGGCAACATTTTTGCCACAAGGTGAAATTTAAACGTGGATGGGTGAAATTGCTCTGTCAAACGATATTATGTGAAATTTTGCAATTACATGAAATCAAAATCCCAGGCAAAACCAAATTTAGCCAGGTCGAAAAATTTCGCAAGATTGAAAATGATATGTAATTTTCGCATTTCGCACAACACTACTCCAGATATTTCCCATGATGCTTTGTATTGTTAGGGTATATGTGATTATACATTTCTTTATAGAAGCAAGCCTAACAGAACTGATTTCAAGACATTTTATGAGAACTGGTTTTCAACATGTCTGTATGCCAATGGCTTGGTTGGTAGCACTGTCACCTTCGGGATAAAATGATCAGGTTGTTGTTAGTTCATGTGCTGCACAAAACACTTGAGATAGGATCCAGCACTGACAATACAATCCTGCAAAATGTTTGAGGTGCCCTCCTTTGGATGAGATGTTGAACTAACATCACTTCAGCCTGTTACTGGTATCTGTACTGGTGGAAGTTAAAGATCTCATGGAACTTTTTAAAACAATAAGGAATGATTCCCAGTGTCCTGATCACAGTTCCGTCTCTCAATAACATGGGTTCTAATTCAGTACTCATGTATGTGTGGTACAATATTAATGCACTTTATGGCTGCTGCATGTTTAAAGCAAACAGTGTCTCCATACATTGGCAGTAATCTCACTCATTAATTTGTAAAGTGCTTTGAGATAATGTTTATGGAAGGCGCCACATACAATCAATTCAATGTACTCTCTTTGAAAGCTAATGTACTTATAAACAAAGATAACAGAAAATATACAATAATGTTCTGAATGGTCTTAATGTAAGGGCCAGGAATTAATTTCCCCAGTTATCTTTACTGCCTAAGTAAATATAGATAAGAAGCTCATCCCATTCCATTCATCAGCTGTTAGAAAAATGAAATATTCTAACAATTCTACTGCAGGATTATCCTTGCACACTTATTGTGGAGTCAGGTTTCAAATTATCAAAAAGGGGAAGAGATGCTTAGAGAATACAGTAAAAATACTATAAACTTTTGTTTGCTTTGCATTTAACTTTTGAGATTCAAAGTCGTCTTTGATCATTATTGTTTATATTAGTGATAGTATAACTACACAATCCACTGGAAATGTAACAGGTATTGTGTATAGTGTCTGAATACAGTACATATCATTTTTTCTACACTATCTGTATTCTTAAATACTGTCTCAGAAATGTGTTTGCTCTTGACTTTTTAAGAATCAGCTTTGCATTACAAAGACAGTATGTGATGGCCAGCCTGGTGGCACTGAGGTTTGAGGTGCTGGACGTCACACTACACTGATGAACCGGGGTTGGTAGTGACCTCAGGTGTCAGAAGGTTGGCTGGGGGGTGAGGAGGATTTAGCATTCCAGGGACTGCTCTCCTCATCTGGGGAGGGTGGGTTGGTGGAACCACAGCTGTGCTGGCCCATGGTGGTGGCTGTGGGTCGGTGCATGTGGCTGTCCACAATGGGGAATGGCATGGACCATGTCGGGCATGCACTGTGCAGAAGCACACATGGCAGATTCATTGATGCCACTGCATACCAGTGCCAAGGAGCAGGGAAACAACAGAATCCTCTGGCATGCTTGAAAGTCAGCCCTGACAGCACTACCATGGATGCACCCAAGTTTGCTTCACCCAAGTCAAGTCACCAAGGTCTCCAAAGTGGTGCAGTAAGCACCCACTGTGATGTGACCTGTGAGGTCTAGGGAGTAAAGGGGGGTTGAGCTATGGCTGTGACTAGGGTGGTGGACCATATGGGCTGGCTGGAAGGGGAACATAAGTTAAAAAAAACAGCCTATGAGGTAGTAAAAAAAAAATACCAGAAAGAAATCAAGGGATAAAAAAAGACAATATATGAGCTGTCTTGTGAGTATAGCAGCAGCAGTATTGCACATGATGCAGTTGACCTGGGTTTGGTAATAAGCTCTTGTCATAAGAGGTCAGCCAGAGGTGGGGTGGGTGATTGGGTGAAGGAGTCTTGAGCATCGCAAGAAGATGCATTTCTCCTTTGGAAAGAGGAAGAGAGATGTACTCTGAATTACAACACTGCCACCTTTGTGACTATAGGTAGCATTGCAGTAGTGGACAGAGTGGGGCAAGGGCATCGGCCAGGCTCCCTGTGCATGCTAACATGCTCACACTTGGATTTCCTAGTCAGCCAATGTTCTAATAGAATAGGACTGAACATGAAAATAGACTTGGTGTGAGCAGGAGGATTTCAGTTGCCTTTGGGCTCTACATCCTATTAGAGGCAACCCTCTGTACACAGGGCTTTTCTGCCTCCATCCCCATACAGAGATAAGAGGTTTGAGTCTTACAAGGCCTTGCCTTGCCATAGGAGGTGAGTTTGTGGA
This sequence comes from Neoceratodus forsteri, assembly GCA_016271365.2. Classification (NCBI taxonomy): domain Eukaryota; kingdom Metazoa; phylum Chordata; order Ceratodontiformes; family Ceratodontidae; genus Neoceratodus; species Neoceratodus forsteri. The sequence continues at coordinate 613,107,565 of CM028134.1, forward strand.
GTTGAAAAGAGAGTGGTATGTGTTAAAGATGCATGGGATGGGGCTGAACTTGACACAGGAAAAGGGTCCACAGCAGCATGGGCACAAAACAGTAAATTGAAAAAGGCAATCTGTGCACACTAACCAGCACACATATATTTTAGAACAATGGCAATGATTTTGATTAGCATAATTTAAAGCAGCAGTGCAACAAAAATTTAGTTACAGTTAATAAAAATATTAACATATCTGTCAAATCACATTTGCTAGGCACCTCCAATGCTGTACACAATTATTTTTTTTTTCCAGTCCTAACCCATACCTGGTGTATAATGATATTTCTATGGCAGATGTGGTGGCCATCTTTTTTCCTTGAGTAAAAAATTCAATTGAAACATTTATAAAATACTCACATTTTGGTGGAAGTTGAAAATGTCACCACCAAATAAAACTGGAAAATGCCAGGAATATTTTAGACAGACTGTAAAAAAGGTAGGGGGCAACATTTTTGCCTAATTTCATTGCATTGCTACTTTAAAATAGCAAAAATTAAATACATTTCAGGAAAAAAATCTTCTTCAGCTTTTGACTAAATGTCCATCTCTTATACTGCTGTTTTGTTATAAATTGATCAAAAGTTGGTATGTGCTGGTTTATTGTTCTTCTCAAGCCCAAGCAAAACTGTTAAAGCAGTATCATGGATTTTGCAGGAATTTAAACTAATCAGTCACATCACCAGACATCAAAAGCAAAACTGAAACATGTTCCATTAATAGGGATTATAGCACACATGTTTGGGCTCTTATACATTCAGATTTTTACATAAAACAATAAAACATTCAAAATGATTTTCTGCAGTTTAGAGGAAATCTATTCAGGAACAATTCTGCAAATAGATCAGCAATTTTCTCTACCAGTCTCCCACATTCATCATTACAGAAGACATCTGAATTAAAACTGAATCTTAATGTCTCAAACTTCATCTCATCCTGCTTTTTCCTCCCTTGAATTCATAATCCCCTATTTATGAGATGGCACTTTCTTAGTGGAAATGACTATTGTCTCAAAAGCAGAGAACTATTACGTCAGTAGATAAGTACCTGTAGATAAGGTCTGAGACACAAAAGCATAGTTTTCATGCAAAAGAAAGTAAGCAATATGACATGGCTGGGTGTGCATTATGGTGCTATAATTACCGGGTAGCGCGTTTTCCCATAGGGAAACCCGGTTATAATTTGCCTTTATAACCAGCTCGGCTGGTTATAATGGCAAACACGCACCAGGTTTCCCTTGAACAGCCATCCCTCAGTTGCTGTTCTCCGACGTTCACGTTCCATGACGGAATCCCATGGCGCAGCACACTTCCTGGTCCCTCGTATTTGGGAAAGGAACTTTTTATTAAAAAAAAATTAAAAACTATTTTCCTCCAGTAAACCACTTAAAAATGGAAACAAATAAGTATTTTCCTGTCAGCCTGACACCACAGCTGAGTCCATGTCACAGACTGCCCCTGCCTCTCAAAGCCTGGAAGGACGCTGCAACCGCCGCTCGGCAGTAAGTTTATATTAAAACTAAAATCTAAGTGTCTACACATTTTTTCAAATAAAATATCCTCTTCATTTTTTCTCCAATAAGTGCAGCCGTATAATTAGGAAGACTGTGGACCGCGCAAAATCAAGACTGGTTCACAGCTTCCTGAACACTAATGTTAGCTTATTTAATTTTTTATAATTGCTGAGGTGAAAAAGTGCACTCCTGCAATTATAAAAAATAAAATATGGGGTGGTGTGTGTAAAACTTGATTTTACACGCATCCTCGTCAGGATGCTTTTATAAACCCCTTGGCGCCTCGGGTTTATGTAGCATCCCACAACCTCGGTGTGTGTGTAAAATCATTAAACACACCACCCCATATATTATTCTCTATATAATCACACACCTCAGGTGTGTTGTTAGGCCTGACATGCAACTGTGTGCTGATGAATGCACCTGAGAAGTGCAATTATATCACCATAATGGCCACCAGATATTGACGAGGCTCACGAGACTGCCTGTTTTTCACACACTAGATGGTAACCCTCTTGAAGTGGTGTAATCCTTTAGATACCTTGGTGTTTGTCCCAGTAGCAAGCATGACTTCTCTGCCCACATCAGCGCCATCCATGCAAAACTATACCCAAAGTTGGGTGCACTGTACCATAACAAGGTCTACCTTCCCCTGCAAGTCCAGCATAAACTGATCACAAAAATAGTGCTCCTGATTTTACACTATGCCAGTGTGGTTTATGGTGCTGCCTCTACCACTTATCTAGCCACACTGTACACCCTCTGCAATGCCATTTGCCATTTTGCTACAAACTCACCTCCTTGTACTCACTATTGTTCCCTCTACTTCTCCCTTTCCATTATACCCTTACCATTAAGTTGCCAGCACCAGTACTTCTCTTTCATCTCAAAATATTCATTGGGTTCCTTTACCTCCTATCTCTCATCACTTCTCTTCCAGTTTCCTAGACTCCATGCTCTCTCTGCTCCAGGAACCAGAGAACCTTCTCCTCTCCTCATCCTTATTCCTGTGCTAGGCATTTTGCTTCCTTCTCTCTTCTCCCATTTTTCTGGAACCAGCTACACAGACACCAGAAGGTGTACACAGTGTTCACTACTGCATACAAAACTTTCTAGCATGGGGCATCATTTCTGTAAGCAGCCGTCATTTTATTTTGATTTCCCCATGGCTTTTCCTTACTGCACTGCTCTCCCTGGTCACTGATCTGTTGTTTACCTGTGGAGGTGAGGTCCACAGCTGGTGAGAAGCTCCACATTGCCAGCAGCTGATTGGCAGCTGTGATGGCTAAGAGACATGCCCAGGAGATGGACATATTGCCATTGATCCATGTGGATGGTTGCAAGGGGCAGAGGAACCAGGCATACAGCAGGCTTTCTAAATGAATATCCTCCTTTGAGGATTTTCCCTTGGCTTTCCTGGTCACAACAGTTTGGCAACCTGTTGCTTACAGTGATTCTTCTAGAGCAGGACAGCAGAGTAGCAGACTTTTGCAGTCAGAGGCATCAATATAGTACTGGGGGAAAAAACAAATGCATAGTCATGAAGCAAGTAGTCAGGCAGTTTAAGTAAAGCATCAGAACCATGACATCGGAACTGATTTGCTGAATACTGCACCAAATCCCGAATTTCCATAACAGCAGCTGGGGTTTGTGTTGTGGGTTCATGCAGTCACTTTTCTCTTACTGCTAGCACTGCATGGTTGGGCTTTTTGCATTTTGCTGGTTAGTTGTTTGGTGCCTTAAAAAAAAAGATGACTGCTGATTGCTGAGGAGAAGAAAAATGAGGGCCAGGAGACAGTCATCATAAAAGGAGAGGACATCACCTCGAAGAAAGATGGGGGAGTGCTGAAGGTAATTGAACTGGGCTGTAAATTAAAGGATTGAGAATCCATACATTTAAGCAGGCAGCCTTGTCATTTGTTTTTTTCTGATCCGTGATTTTCAGCTTGTGAGCAAACTCTTGCAAAACTGGGTTTAACAAATATAAGTCCTAGTATTGGAAGCATGCATCTTTGTTAATCTGAGAACTTTGTATGCTGTTATGTAAAGCAGTTGCATTTCCTGGGGGAAAGGAATAAGTTGGCACTTCATGACAGCAGAGTGAGAATGTGGCACATGCTTGGGGGCAAGGAGAAGGAGCCTTTTGGGATGAGGCAGCGAGGCAGCCCTTTTGGGGAACGGGAAATAAGGTGGCATCCTCAGGGGTGGCAATAAGATGAATGTAGTTGGGGAGGTAAATAAGATTACCTGTGGGTGGTGGTCATTGGAGATGTGTGCACGTCAGTGTGGTATAGACTCAATCTGTAATCTCAACAGAGCCACTTATACTCCATGTGAGCAAGTGACTCACTTAACCTAGCACTAGTGGGGTGCTGGGGTGCAAAGGGATTGGTATCTCCAACAGGAGGAGGGATGTCGTGTTGCCACCATATCATTTGCTGGTGAGACCCCACCTAGAGTAATGTATCCAGTTCTGGAGGCTGCACCTCAGAAAGGACATAAACAGGGTGGTGGCAGCTCAGAGGTCAACTAAATGGTGCAGGGGTTTCACCAAAATCCCTAAGAGGAGAAGCTGAGGGATCTATACATGTACAGCCTGGAAGACAGAAGAGTGCGAGGTGACACAGAGACTTGCAAATAGCTCATGGGGTGAACAGTGTGCAGGAGGGGAGTCTTAAATGAGAAAGAGTGCCAAGACTAGGAGCATGCAATGAAATGGGGGGTGGTAAGAGTGGTGTGAGGAAGCACTACCTCTCTTAAAAGGGTGGTATATGCCTGGAGCAGAGTGCCAACTGAGGTGGAGGAGTTGAAAATGGGGGTCTTCAAGCATGAGTGCAATAGCCATAGGGGAATATTAGTAAACAGGCAGGGAAAACTCAGGAGGGAGTGTCTGTGGAGGTGGACTAGACAGGGAACATATGGACAGACTGGGTGGGCCAAATACCTTGCCTTGTGTCTAAGCTAGATGGTTTACAGCAGCGCTCCAGTTCCTGCAGTGTGTTTCCTAATTCTATTATGCTGGGTGAACCAAGTGGTCCTTGGCTGCTGACAAATTCTGTTTCAATGTTTTTAACATGTTGGTGCTCTGATCCACCCAGTTGTAATACAGGTAAAAGCAAGACCCTACTGGAATAAGATGCTGCAGCTCACCTGGGCCAGCTACCGCTTATGACATCAATGAACTGAGTTGAAGAACAAACTCGGTGTGTCAGAGGCTTGACTGGGTGGGGGGGAAGAGAAAGGGAGAAGGATTGAGAATCCAAGGGACTGCTTTCCTCTAGGGGTGAGGGCACACAGAGCCCCTGACACCTGCTGGAGGAATAATGCAGCCCAGGACTATCAAGGTGTATCTATTGGAATTATTGGCTTAATGCATAGTTGACTAAAATGGGGGTGGACCTGCTGTTTGTGTGGCATGGCACTGCATGTTTTAGTTTATGTTTACTTAAAGGGGGGGCACCGTGCCGTCAGTTCTGAGTACAAGTTTAAGATTCCTAGCTACACCCTGATCAGCTGACATCTTCCTTCCATTGCTCCACCTCCTCAGGCTCCAGCATAAAGTATCAGCTGAAACTCCTCTCACACACTGCTTGCACCTGTTTTCCATAGGAGGCTTTTCCTGTTTTTATGTAGTTGTACAGAGTTTAGGCTCCTCGCTTTTTGACTCTTTTATGTGCCTGGTGCACCATACTGTATCTTAATGGTACTGCATTAAATGTCTTATCTGGCACTAGTATTTTGGGAGACATTTGTCCAGAAGCTGCAATTTAATTTTGCTCCTAGTATGTACCTGTGACGTTTTTACTCCAGTGTAATTTATGAGTACACTTTCTGATGTATGATCACATGTTTTGTATTACACGTTTTCTGTTTTTCCTTCCCAAAGGTTACACCTGCAAATGAGCCTCCATAAATAAGTAAATAATAAATAAATACATACATGCATACATAAATAAATAAATAGTGCTCTACCCTGGAGTGCATTATTGTCCTTATAAAGTGGCATTTAAATATTTGACTTAAAATGAATAAACATAAGAAGAAATTATTTTAAAAATAAATATAGAAAAGGAGCTTTAATTGAAATGTGCTTCCATTTTAGCTCAGAAGACAGAAAATAGTCCATATGAACATATAAAAATGCCAGCAGATACAGGCCATATGGACTATCGAGTCTGCTCGAGTGCGCAGCTCCCAGTTGAATCTACCACAGATGCCCCTCCAACCTTTTGCCCATCGATCTGATTTATCGACCCCTTCTGCTGACTCCCCCCTCCCTAGTTTCCCCCAGTTTTGACCTTACCATTGATCCTGTTTCACCTCCTCTTAAAACTGCCCATAGATGTCAATGATATCACATCCGTTGGCTGTGTGTTCCACCTCGCTACCACCCTTTCCATGAAGCTGTGCCTCCTCAATTCCCTCCTGAACCTTTTACCCTCCAGTTTCAGACTGTGCCCCTCCCCTTTTAATCTAAACATGCCATTAGTACTGACATTATTCATGCCGTTTAAGTATTTAAAGGTCTCGGTCATATCCCCTCTCTCCCTTCTACCTTCCAAGGACTATATGTTAAGCACCCCAGTCTTTCTTCATATAGTTTGTCCTCCAGCCAAAGGATCATCTTTGTCACCCTGTGCTGAAACCCATCCAGTAGTTTGATGTCCTTCTTTAAATAAGGCCACCAGAACTGCACACAGTACTACAAGTAAGATCTCACCAGTGACCTGTACAGTGGCAAAATTACTTCCGGTCTCCTAGAGGTGATTCCCCTGGCAATGCACCCCAGCATCTTATTAGCCTTGGCTGTTGCCTTCCTACACTGTGCTGAGTGATTCATATCCCCTGTAACTAATAACCCCCAGATTATTTTACTCCAGTTAAGTGGATAACTGCACTCCCCCCCAGCTAGTAGTAATTACCAGGTCACTTCTTATGGTTGAACCCCAGCTGCCATGTGTGAGCAGCACTCAAGTCCTGTCAAATCCTCTTGGTGTACCTTCCCTTCTTCCACACTATCCACCTCTGCCCTGATCTTTGTGTTGTCTTCAAAAAGGCTGATCTTACTCCTAATCCTATCAAATATGTCAACAATGAAGATGTTAAATAGCACCAGTCCTAGTACTGAGCCTTGTGGGACCCCACTGGATACAGCTCTGGAAGTCAAGAGTTCTCCCCCTAAAACTACCCTCTGTTGTCTGTCCTGCAGTCAGCTCCTAACCCATCCAATCAGTTTCTCCCCTGGTCCCAGATTTCTCTGCTTACTAGTAAACCTTCTATATGACACCACATCAAAGGCATTGCTGAAGTCCAGATAAAGGACAGCCACCACATGGCCCCTATTGAGTGCCCTTGTCACCCAGTCAAAAATGTCAACCAGGTTTGTCTGGCAGGATCTGCTCGAGACAAACCCATGTTGCCTATCATCCTGCAGACCATTCTCCTGCAGAAAGATCGCCAACCTCTCTTTAAGAATAGTCTCATTAGCTTCCCCACAATGGAGTTAAGGTGACTGGTCTGTAGTTACCTGGTTCATCCTTGGGCCGAGTCTTATGAAGGGGCACTACATATGCCATCCTCTAGTCCTAAGGCATGCACCCAGTCCCAAGGAGGTGTTGAACAAGTTTGCAAGAGGTCCTGCCAGGATCTCAGCAAACTCTTTGAGGACCCTTAGATGCACACAATCTGTCCCTGGTGCCTTATCCACCTGCAGGGACTTGAGGGTCTCCAACACTCTGCTCACTGGGATCTCTCCATCCATTGCTCCTGCTCCTCCTGTGCCCGCCACACCTTTACCCTGGGGCATAGGCTAATCCTTCTCCCTGGTAAAGTACTCATTACTAACAGCTATAGTCCCATACATGTAGAACTGCCAACAAAGAAAATGTTGGTTCAGTTAGAGAGCCAAGAGTCTTTTTGTAGTCCTCCAGGTCCAGTGAGGTCTTTGTTAACTTATTCATATTTGTTCAATAAACAAAGCCCTACATCTAGCCATCTCCTCCTCTGTCTTGTCACTCATAGATTATGGGACTATTATCTATGGTGCTGCCGACAACACCCCTCTCAACAACATTAGGTTTCCCTGAATACAGCCTGCAGGCTGGCCACAGGATCTAACTGGCTCAGGCACATCTGTGTGCTCTATGCCAGTACAAACTGGCTAAACTCTGATGACTGCCTGAAGTACCAGGCCTGTCTTCTTGCCAAGAGAATCACAGTCGTCCTCACGATCACTGCCCTTGTGGATCTGCTCCCCCCACCTAACAGCACCAGACGCACATGTCACACTGAGAAAATGCCCTACTAGGTTCCCCTCTGTGAAACCTCCATGGGTCAAAGAACTTTCGGGTATCATGCTCCCTGGTGGCTGAATTCACTTCTCAAGTCAATCCTCTCAGCCCCTACCCTGGGACTATTCAAATCCCTTCTCCATAGCCACATCTCGCAGGACTCAACCTGTGACTGTACCTGACCTATCCAAGACCAAAACTGTGCCATGACAATGGACCCTCTTGGTCCTGCCTCCAGAGTGCTTGTCCCTGGCCTCTGTCTGACCCAGGCATCAGACTAGCTGTCACTCACTGATCTGCGCTGCTTGCACATTCCAGTCGTAAATACCTATCTACAACTGCTGTATTGTATGTTCACCTCTATAGATAGTGTACAATGTATTTTGCCTCTGTACTGCATTGTCTCTGACTGTTGTAAATATCCTGTACCACATCCGCCTGTACAATACTCTGTATCAATTGTAAGGTGAGATATTACCCACACCGCTGTTTGCACTGTGATATCTGACATGGTACACTTTTGTATTGTCTTCTCTGATGTGGAGCCCTTGTAAAGGAGTCTCTGACTCAAAGGTATTAATTCCGATATTTTTCAATAAATAAATAAAATTGAATCAATTGTCCTTTTGGAAAGTATTTCTGGATGTCTTCATTTTCTTCATTCATTGCTTGTGCTGATGAGTGCCATGACTGGTTTCTCTTGTTGGTACAGTTAGACAGTCCCCCTCCCCAATCCTATTCCCATCCTATTACTCCCTATATAGAGCACCTGCAGCCCAGTTCCATATCTCAGGACATCAAAGAGCTATTTTTCAAGGTGGGCCTGCAGCACTGGGATGGCCACTCAGCTCATACATGGAAGGTAAAATTCAAGTACTGTATTTAACTTTGGGAAAAAATGTCTCAAAACCAGTTTTGCTTAGTTAATCCAGAAGGCAATTCCCAGAATGAGTTGCCTAATCAACATGTAAAATGGTGTTAGCAGCTCTTTAATGTTTTGTTAGCTGTGTGTGAGGTGAGGCCAGAGCTGTTACTGCAGACATATTCCCTTAGAAATTTAAACAATAGCAGTAGTTATCTCTTTTTCTGAGGAAAAGAAAAGTGTGTGGGGTTGTGGCAAGAATCAAGTTTTAAAGACGCAGACCTGTAACGCTGAATCAAGCCGAAGCTTTGAGATCTGAATGCTGAACATGAGAGAAGGAGAGTGGAATGGGGATAGAGTGCTGCTGAACAACTCTGTTACTGAAGCAGGCGAAGAGAGCAGAGTGCCATGGAAAGAAAACCATCTTTCCACTGTTTATGGAAGTCAGTTGTTCAGTGCGTTACTTAGCAACACAGTGCTAAGCAAACTTGTAACATCGTGAGTTTTAACTGCCAGCTTTCTACTGTTTCAGGAATCCTTGGTTCTGGAAGTGAGCACAGAGCAAGAAAATAGTTCCACAGCAGAAGGGAGGGGGAGAGAAAAAGAAGCAGCACTGTGGAATTAAAGGACCACATGTGCTTCAGCTCTATTGTGCAAGGACACACTCAAGGTACTCTGTCATGTGCTTCCACAGTCCCTTCTTCTATTATGTAATAGCAATACGTCTCCATGGCTCTGGCCATGCAGCCTTAAAAATAATATAATTTCATACGTATAGCTGAAACTTAAATAAATACAATTGAAAACTTAGATACTGCTGCAGAGCAGAAAAGAATATTAAGCTTTAGAGAACTTTTTTCTAACTGCACAGTAAAAAGAGATTCCAGCCGTATTGGTCCTTGCAAAACAAGAGAAGATGGAAGGTTTGATACATTTTATTGGACCAACAAGTGTCTTGTACAAAGATGGAATTATACGGAAGCTTTTGGGGCCACACAGGTCCCTTCTAAAGGTGAATAGCAAAACTGAGCAACATAAGCAGTATTTACATCCACTGTGGAGCAATTAAAAATCAAGAAGTGAAGTAGGAAGGTGATAAAGTGGACTAGAGATGAAAATCTAAGATGCAAAGTAAAAACATGAGAAGAAATGGGGAAGGGGGCTAAGTAGGAACAGGTCAGTAAGAGATGACAGGAAGCTCAAGAGAAGACAAAAGCACGCAGATAGGATCTGCGATCAGAGGCTGGCTATAAGGGTACAATAGACAGGAAACAGAGAAACATAAAAACATAGACTTTGATGGCAGATAAGGACCGCTTGGCCCACCTAGTCTGCCCATTTCCCTACCTACAGGATAAGCTGCAAATCCTAGTTAACCAACAGCTTATTTCTTCCTTCCCCCCACAAAAATTGCCTTATGTCTGTCCCATGCATTCTTGAATTCTCCCACAGTTTTAGACCCCACAACCTCTTCAGGAAGGCTGTTCCATGCATTCACCACCCTCTTTGTGAAAAAATACTTCCTCATGTTGCCCCTGAACTGCCTCCCTCTATCTTCAAATTGTGTCCCCTTGTTCTTGCACACTTCTTTTTCTGAAAGATGCTACCCTCTTGAACTTTGTTGATTCCACTGAGGTACTTAAATGTTTCTATCATGTCCCCTCTCTCCCTCCTTTCCTCAAGGGTATACATATTAAGCTCATTTAGTCTCTCCTGGTATGGCTTCTCTTGCAGACCCTGCATCATTTTAGTTGCCCTCCTCTGGACTGCCTCTATCCTGTCTATGTCCTTGTGGAGATGAGGTCTCCAGAACTGAATGCAGTACTACAGATGGTGTCTCACCAACTGTCTGTACAGAGGGATAACAACTTCCTGTTTTCTAGGGTGATGCATCCTAGTATCCCCCCAGCCCTCCCTACTGCCTTCTCACATTGATTGCTAACCTTAAGGTCATCTGATATGATTACCTCCAGGTCCCTTTCCATTTTTGTTATTGTTACTACCTCTCCCCACTGTGTAATCTTCCCCTGGGTTTTCGTTTCCCAGGTGCATTATTTTGCACTTCTTTGCATTGAATCCAAGCTGCCATACTTTTGACCATTCCTCCAACCTTGCCAAGTCCCTTCTCATCTTTTCCATGCCTCCTTGTGTATCAACCCTGTTGCAGATCTTTGTGTCATCTGCAAAGAGGCATACTTTTCCTTCCAGTCCCTCTGCAATGTCACTTATAAAGACATTAAAAAGGACTGGACCCAGTACTCTTTCTTCAGACTGGACTCCATTTATAAATTACCTTCTGTGTCTTGTTGTCCAGCCAATGTTTTACCCAGGGTACCACCCTGAGACCCACTCCCAGGCTGGTTAATTTGACTATTAACTCATTGCCTCCACCAGAGCTCTCTGAAGTTGCACCAGTTGTCTCCTGTATACTTTTAATAGTAAATCCTAGGCCTTTCTAAGCAAAATCAAGCTAAATTCAGCATGCCACAAACAAATCCTAATAGCTCAAGAATCATAAGTGCTAGACACAAAGTATGAGTGGCAAAGTTATTCAGCACAAAATTACCTTTCCAGTGGTGGTATGCAAAGAATAATATGTAATTTTGTTTTTTTTCCATGCTGGTTGAAACAGCAAAAACATTTTTTTTACTAAAACAGGCAACATAACCCATACACACCATACCATAAACAAATACAAATAACTCCTAAAGTATACATGATATACACAGAATATCAGTGGCAAAGTTGTTCAGCACAAACTTACCTTTCCAATGGTGCTATGCAGTTAAATATATATAGTATTCTGTTACATTATATATTAAAATATATAAGCGACTTCTCCAGACATTGCCAAGGCACACAGGAAGTCAATAGCTGACTTCTGTAGGTGGCCTCAGGACACACCAGTTGGCTAGGAGACAATGAGTTAATCGTTTGTGTGGGACTGTGTCAAATGCCTTGCCAAAGTCTAGTTAGGCCATGTCCACAGTCCCTCCCTGGTCTACTACTTTGGTCACCCAGTCAAATAAATCAATTAGATTCGTCTGACATGACCTTCCCACTGTGAACCCATGCTGCCTTGGGTCCTGTGCCCCACTGGTCTCTAGATACTCAACAATTCTTTCCTTCAGAAGTGATTCCATCATTTTCCCTACCACAGAGGTCAAATTATCAGGTCTGTAGTTTCCTGCCTCTGTCTTGGTCCCACTTTTGTGAAGGGGAATCACATCCACCTTCCACCATTCCTCAGGTACCACACCATCATCCCATGATTTGTTAAAAATGGTAGTCAGTGGCTTGACTATTTCTACCCTTAATTCTTTTAGAATTCTTGGGTGAATTCCATCAAGTCCCATTGCTTTGTCCTCTTCAGTTATAAGAGTTCTTTCAGAACCCTTTCTTCTGTGAAAGGACTGGGATTAACCTACCTATCCAGAGTGCTTCTGTTAATTGGATTAGGTACCTCCCCCTTCCCCTCTTTTGTGAATACCAAGAAGAAATATTTGTTCAGTATCCCTGCTGTTTCACTGTCCCTCTCTGCCCACCCACCGTCCATTCTATTCAGCCTCCCTATCCCTCCCTTTGTCTTTCTATACTCCCTGATATACCTATAAAAGGTTTTATCCCCCTTCTTAACTGAGTTGGGTATCTTTTCCTCAGTTTGGGCCTTTGCTATTCTGACTTCCCTCCCTGCTTCCTTCTGCCTTAACTGGTACAGCCTCTGTCCTGCTCCTTCTGTGTTTCCTTATACTTCCTGAATGCTATCTTTTTCTCATTGACCTTCCCCGCCACCTCTTTTGAGAACCATAGTGGCTTTTTCTTTCATTTTAATTTATTTGCTTCACACAAAGGCTTGTTGCCTCTGTGATGACAGTTTTGATGTTTCCCCATTGTTGCTCTACCCCTCCTTCTAGTCTGTTTGCTAGTGCTTTTTTAAGACACTCTCCCATCTTGCCAAAGTCAGCCCTCCTGAAGTCCAGTACCATCACTTTTGTATGGCTTGACTCTGTAGCTGAGTTTATCATGAACCACACTGTTTGGTGGTCACTTGCTCCCAGATGGCAACTCACTTCTAGATCTGAGATCCTCTAACTGTCCCCATTTGAGAGTGTGAGGTCTAAGATTGCTCCCTCATGAGTGGGTTCCAAAACTAGCTGTCTGAGGCATGCCACCTGTAGGGCATCAAGAATGGCCCTGCTCTTGGATGTGCTCCAGTTAACATCTGGCATATTCAGGTCTCCCATCAACAGTATCTCCCCTTTCTCTGCCATCCTAAGAATGCCTTTTATCATATCCTTGTCCATTCCCTCCCCCTGATACGGGGGTCTGTATACAACCCCTGTACAGATTGTGGTGCCATTTCTAGTCTCTAAGGTGACCCACAGTGCCTCCTCTCCTCCCTGTTTACTCCTTTCTTCAGTTGCTTTTATCCCTTCCCTTACATAGAGAGCTACTCCTCCCCATCTTCTCCCCTCCCTGTCTCCCCTGTAGGTTGTGTACCCTGGTATGTTAACATCCCAGTCATGGTTCTCTGTGTACCACGTTTTTATGACTGTTCGATATCCAGGCATCCCTCTTCCATTAAGGCCACCAGTTCGGGGAGCTTGTTGCCCAGACTATGGGCATTGGTACTCATTACCCTCCATTTCTTGATGGCCTTACCCCTTTTTGCCCCATCCCTGCCCTTATTGCCTTTGTCACTTTCTCCATTTACCCCACCCTTCTCCCTATTGACATCTCTATCTTGGTGTTTACCTCACTTACTTCCCTGATGTTTTTGGGGGCTAGGATTTCCCTGCTCCTTTCCAGTGCCTCCCCCCTTGACTAGTTTAAATGCTTTCCAATGAAGCATTAACACTTATCATCTAGGATCCTGGTTCCCTTCCTGGACAGATGCAGACCATCACACCAGTATAGGCCTGCATCACTCCAGGTGGACCCCCAGTCCCCAGTGAAGCCAAATCACTGAGCTCTGCACCAGTTTTTCAACCACTGATTGAATCCCATGGTATGGAGCACCCTAGCCTCACCTACGCCTATGAGATGCCTAAGAGATGCAAGGAAATCAAGAGATTAGAAGAAACCAAAGAACAAGGCCATCTGTTTATCTAGGCCTTTGTTCTTTTGTTTCTCTTAATTTCTTGATTTCCTTGCATCTCTTAGGCATCTCCTGTCTATTCTACCCTTACAGCCAACCTCTGATCTCAGGTCCTATCTGCATGCTTTTGTCTTCCCTTTAGCTTCCTTTCATCTCTTACTGACCTGTTCCTACTTAGCCCCCTTCCCATTTCTTCTCATGTATTCACCTTAAGAAGGGACCTGTCACCCCGAAAGCTTGTATATAATTCCATCTTTGTCCAAGACACTTGTTGGTCCAATAAAAGGTATCAAACCTTCCATTTTCTTCTAACTGCACTGTAATTGGTCCTTGACATTGTGTACTTCTCAGTATGTGTTGTACTAATTTCAGTGTGTCCTACACACATTTCATTATGTGACATCCTTATTTCAGAATGCACCTTATCTTTTTTTTTATGCTATAATGGGCAGACTAGGTGGGCGAAGCTGTCCTTATCTGCCATCAAAGTCTATGTTTCTATACTCATTTTATTATATGTTATACTCCTTTTGTTATGTGTTACACTAAGTTTAATGTGTGTTATACAAATGTTAGTTAGTGCTGTGCAGAATGCAGAACTCCGCTGGCTAAATTAGCATAGACTGGCCATTCTGCTGGTGGAATTTCAGCCAGAATTTCTTTGTTTCTTCTGCAGAATTCCACCAGCTGTGATCCATGGAATAATATTCAGTGGAACAGCATTTTTCCACAGAAAATCATTCTGCAAACATTTTCTCAGAAAATATTGAGATCTGCAGAATATTATTCCATGGGACATTATTTTTTTCCACAGAAAATCATTCTGCAACCATTTTCTCCTGTTTCCACCATTCCATTTCTGGTGAAATTTGGAGGAATTTCAAAAATTCTTCAAAATTTAATTCCATCAGAATCTGAAAATTCCACACAGCACTAATGTTAGTGCATGTTGAATCAATTTTGGTATATGTTCTCATTTCAGTATGTGTATCACTCATTTCAGTATATCTTACACATCGTGTATTATACCAGTTTTGACATGTGTTATACTTATTTTGTTGGTGTCATACTTATATCATAATGTGTATTCATTGCGACATGTATCATACTCCTATCTAGTGATAGGTGAAGTCAGCAAAATTCACTACGTAGAGAATTTCACAAATTGTACTCAGTTTGCAGAGTACAATTCACTAAATTCACCATTTCGTGTAGCGTGAATCAAAGGTGAAAGTGTGGAATTTCGCATGTGAAATTCCACACTTTTGCCCCCACCCCAATAACCCCATAAAAATCCCTGGCATCTAGTGGAACCCCTCCACCGATCACATGGCCAAAATCGCTGATGTGTAGTGGACCCCCACCCCACCGATCCCATGCCCAATAATAAAAAACAATCTTGGTATCTAGTGAAACCCCCCACTCTGACAATTACTGACCCTAATAATCACCCCAAATACCTGCTGTTAAGTGAACCTCCCACCCTGCTCATCATCACTTTAAATTTTTTTAAATGCTAATTAATCCCTGGTATCTAGTGGAATACCCTGCCCCTCCCATCCCATCAGGTAGTGCCCCCCAACCCCAAGTCACCACTGCCCCGCTCTCTACCCTGTCTCCTAATTTCCACTACCCATCACTTCCTGACACTGGCACAGTCCACTACTCACTTGGACAGACAGCCCAACTGACATGAGGTCTCATTCTGAATGATTGAGCACATGCTTCTACAAGCATGGGCTTATTCAGTCAGAATGACAGCGCATGTCAGT
Source organism: Neoceratodus forsteri (assembly GCA_016271365.2). NCBI lineage: Eukaryota > Metazoa > Chordata > Ceratodontiformes > Ceratodontidae > Neoceratodus > Neoceratodus forsteri. The sequence continues at coordinate 613,123,132 of CM028134.1, forward strand.
GTGGCTGTTGGCTGTGGAGTTGAGTGGAGGGCTGTGCCGGTGGCCCCTTGGGGTTGGGGACAGCCTCCCATATTTATCTATCAACATACAATATGAAATGGCAGTAGTTATTTTAAAGAATAAAACAAAGTATATACTGTATGTGCTCAGCCATTACTGTGTCTGGTGCAGGCCATGGGGCTGCTAAACCCTTATGCCTACAAAGGCACTATAGCTTGATGGCTAAGAACACTGAGCTGCAACCCTGGAGACCTGGGTTTGAATCTCATAAGCCCCCACTTGCATACTGCATGACCCTGATCAACTCACTTAACTTCCTTGTGCTCCCAAGTCACACCTGGAAACAAGCTTGGGCTTTGTATGCCTTACCTGTTTAAACAATCCCCCTCTTCCCTTAGAAGAACTATCTGAATGGTGTGCCCTTGCATACTGTCCAGTATTGTAGTTATTGAAACAAAAGCAAGGAGGCTGTAAGATGACTGCTCAGAAAAGTATTACTAAACATAGTAAACATTACAATTGCAGGTGTAAGAGACCTGGATTGACTCTACAACTGGTGCCCTGGCGCTTCATCAAGTAATGCTTGGTCAGGGGGCAAGTACCTGTGCAAAACTACACTCCTTTTATAGTAAGATAAACAATCACATGTTACAATGTCACATGATACATGTCCAACATGAAAAACAAAAACAAATTTCATTTAACATATAGGTACATTACAAGTTAAAAAAGAGACCTGGATTGTCTCTACATCAGGTGCCCTGGCGCTTCACCAAGTAATGCTTGGTCAGGGGGCAAGTACAGGCATTGATACTCATTGTCCTCCAGTTTTATATGACCTTACCCCTTTTAGCCCCATCCCTGTCCTTACTGCCTTTTTCGCCATTTACCCTGTCCTTCTCATTACGGACTTCTCTACCTTGGTGTTTGCCTCACTTACTACCCAGTTTTGTTGGGGAGGGCGTTAGGATTTCCCTGCTCCTTTTCAGTGCCTCCTCCCTTGGCTTGTATAAATGCTTGTCAATGAAGCATTTAAACCTATTACCTTGGGATCCTGGGTCCCCTCCCAGATAGATGCAGCCCACCACACCAGTATAGACCTGTATCACTCCAGGCTGACCCCCAGTCCCCAAAGAAGTCAAAACCCTGAGCTCTGCACCAGTTTTTCAACCATTCATTGTGTCCCATGGTGTGGAGCACCTCAGCCTCACCCATGCTATAGACAGGCTGCACCTCTGAGCATGTACAAGAACAAGGGGGCATGATATGAAATTGGAAGGTGGCAGGCTAAAGGAAAAGGTAAGGATGTTTTTCTTCACAAAGAGGGTGGAGGAAACATGGAATTAACTGTCACAGGTGGTGGTGGTGTGAACGCAGTGGAGGGGTTTAAATATGCATGGGACAGGTGTAAGGGAACCTTAGCGGTGGGAAGGAAGGAGTGAAAATTCATTGACCAGGCTGGGTTAGAGGCCATAAACTAAGTGTAGGGCTTTTGAGCAGACTGGATGGGCCTGGTGGTCCTTATCTGTCAACAATTTCTATGTGTCTATGTTTCTATATTGATATGGTTGACCAGATATACATAAAGTGCTAAGTCTATACCGTACATTATTCATTAGGCTTCATAGGATTTCATTACAGTGCACTACATGACTCACTGAAATTACATCATCACATTGCAGTATAGTACAGTCATGGGGTCTGATCGGTGCAGACAGGATAAAACATTTTCTGATTGCTGATAGAAATACAGTTGCAGAAAACATATGTAATCATACCTGCAGGTACCTGCCTATTTTATTTAAAAGTACTCTCTGTGGGCTTCACTTCCACAGGAGGGTTTGGGGAATGGGGCACACCAGAAAAAGGCTGTTTAGGTAACCTTTAAGAAGAATCAAAGATAAGGATCCTGAAGTGAAAGCAAACTGAATTTGCTACTGGCCACCTTTGCTCATGCTTCCTTAGGGCTACAGCATTTTCAGCATGAAATGTAGAAGAATTAATGGGATTGGACTGTGTATGGCACTTTATTGAACTTACTGGCCACTTTTCATTATTGCAAACATACTCAGAGTTTCAGAACATGGGCAGCTAAACTGTTAAACTAGGACATGCATAAATACTTGGGTAACTAGCCCCAAATAATTAATCAAACTAAAGAAACATTGCTTTGTATAGTGCACTGGTATATGCTTAAAAAAAGAGGCTAAAATGCTTAAATTTGTGTCTGAAAAGGCATACAAAATCTCTGAAGTATATTAAATAAATTTGTTGTACTGTACTTGAGAGCTTTTGTATACCTTTTCAGTCATTACACAAAGCTATTTTCACCGTTCATTACTGAGGGTAGTAGTATGTATAATATATTATTCATAGAAATGCAAGTGGCCTGCTCAGTTATATAAAGTGACATAAACAGTCCATCCCACTAAAACACAAGAAAGCCCTGAAAAGGCTTTTCATTAATGACTCTATTAAATAAAGCTTTCCTTTTTTTTTATTTACTTTGCTTTTTGCTGCCTACTGCATGCCATCAGCTATTACCCCTGCCTTGCTTCCCCAGTAGCCATACCCCCTGACTTACCCCTCAGGGTGGGCCAACCACTTCAATCCAGCCCCTCTACATTTGAGGAAGGTGTCGGTGTTAACAGACATTGCCTCCCTGAATTTTCCCCCAGGGCAGGGTTCAGGTCTTGTCGTCAAGGTGGAACTGAGATAGGTCAGTGGGGGAGGCAAGGAGCAATGAAGGCCAGGATGGTGAGCTTCATGATGACAGTTGGTGAGATTTTATAACCCTGGTTAGCAGGGGTGGGAGATTTTATAACCCTGGTTAGCAGGGGTGGGGTTATGCAATGAGGCCCAGCGTCCACCCCATCCCTCAAGCTACACAGCACTGGTCGCATGTAGATTTCCCAGCCTCCATCAAGAGTCTTTAGAGTGCCAGCGCACAACCTCTCCCTTCCCTCAGAGAAGGAGAGCAGTCCATAGAATGCTTGATCCTTCTTCCCCCGGCTGGCCCTCTGGTTCCCCGGATCCATTTCTGAACCCCGGGTTGCTGATGTAGCAAGTGGAAAAACAACCGCTGCACCAGTGGGCTGGCTCTATTAAAGGTTTTATAATTGTTAAGGGTCTGATACACTAAGACCAAGGAGGCCTTGTGCACTTAGATAGACAGACAGATAAACAGGCAGACATACATACATACAGATTGATTGATTGATTGATAGAAAGGAGCTTTATCTGTATAGTACCCCTTCTTGGAGACTCAGAGCGCTTAACATATTTTTGAAAACAATCCATATATAGAACGTAACATACTTCAGAAACAATGCAGAGATCAACATAAAATTCCATCATGTATTAAAACAACTTAATAATAAAACAGCAGTCATTGCATTTTAATCTTAACTTAAATCAAATGCCTGATTATAAAGATGCATTTTTAATCCTTTTTTAAAGGTTTCTATTGAGGGTGTATCCCTTAGAGGTCTCAGTAAATGAGTTCCACAGGATCAGTGCAGCAACTGAGAATGCACGGTCCCCGAAATGCTGCAACCTGGCCCTGGGAACTACAAGGAGGCAACCGTCAGCAGAACGGAGAGCTCGAGATGGGTAATGAGAAACCAGAAGTTCTTTCAGGTAGGCTGGTCCCCTCCCATGCAGGGCTTTATAGTTCAGTAATCTGATCTTGAAGGCAATCCTCCACCACATTGGCAGACAGTGCAGCTCATGGAGGACAGGTGTGACATGGTCAGACCTCGAAATTTCTATCAACAGCCTAACTGCTGCATTCTGCACCAGCTGCAGTTGGTGGAGATTGACTCCAGATAGTCCCAGATAGAGGTCATTGCAATAATCCAGCCTGGACATGACAAAGACATGCACCAGGGTGGTCAGGTCATCAGCTGGTAGCAAGGCTTGATCCGGGAAGTGTTCCTCAAGTGATAAAAGCCACTTTTGACAATGGACACCATTTGTGCATCAAGCATCAAGTCGACATCAAGGACCATGCCCAGATCTTTAACCCAAATGGAGGGGACATGGGGCACACACCCCAGAACTAGCCAAGGGGGATCCCCAGGTCCCTCTCTGTTTCACTGATGGCCTGGATCCACCACTAGTACTTCAATCTTGTCTGGGCTGAGTCATTGCCAGTTGTGAGTCATCCTTCTCTGTACCTCCTCCAGGCAAGTGTTAAACGCCAAGGCTGTCACCTGGTTACTAGGTGCATAGGACAGACATAGTTGGCTATCATAGGCATAACAATGAAAACCCAGCCCACACCACCTGATAATGTCTCCCAATGGCAGCATGTACACCATGAACAACAAGGGTGACAGGACCAAACCCTGTGGAACTACACATGACAGAGGCATCAGGCTAGATGAGGCTAACCCTATCATCACCCTTTGTACTCTATCCATGAGAAAAGACCTAAACCAGTTGAAGACATTTTTGGTTAGTCCACACCAGTTCTGCAGTCAGTCCAGCAGCACCTCGTGGTCCACAGTGTCAAATGCCACTGAGATATCGAGAAGGACTAAGTTGGTACACTCACCCCAATCTCTTGCCATTAGGAGATCATTTAGCACCTTCACCAGGGCAGTCTTCATGCTGTGCCTCGATCTAAACCAGACTGAAAGCATTCATAAGCAGCAGAGGAGGCAAGACGCATCTCAAGATGGATGGCCACCACCTTCTCTAGATCCTTCCCTAAAAATGGGAGGTTCAAGATCAGTCTGTAATTGCTAAGACATGCTGGGTCAATCAAGGTTTTTTTCTATAGGGGTCTAGCCAAGGTCTCTTTCAGTGCCCTAGGAAAGGCCCCACTCTCAAGTGAGCTTTGTAAAATCCCAGCAACAACAGATTCTATCAGGTTCACGCATCCAAATAAGAGTCACACCAACCTCCAACCCGTTATATTTAACTCTCTAAGCTCCTCATCAAACCAGGGGCTCTTTTGGTGAGTACATAAAGGTCAGACATGGACGGGTGTGATTGAGTTGAAGGCTGCACTGATGGCCCTATTATAGGTTGCCACAGCCTCCTCCTGCCCAGTTGCACATGCAGCCTCCACACTTGATAAGTCCAGCACTTCCTGTAGTCTTCTTGGGGACAGTCCCCATAACGTGCAGTACTGGAACAGCTCCTCATAGGATGGACCCTTGAGGGGGCCCCAAACATGAACCCCGCAGTGCTATGATCCAACCACATGATCGGATACATTTTGAGGTCCTCAAACCAAAGACTCAGAGTGCACAGCAGGTCCACTGTGTGATTGCATGAGTTGGTCACTGAGGCGACACCTTGTTACAGTCCCAGAGCTTCCATACTCTGCAGGAGGTCACACACAAAAGACAAGTCCATTGTCTACCCCAGGAGTGGAAATCCCCCAGAATTAACCAACTGGGGGATTCCAACACCAGGCCGGCAACAAAGTCTGTGACCTCCTGCAGGAATTCCTTCTCCTCATCCAGTGGGCAGTAGATCAGAAGGATCCTGTAACCTGCACCTGGACCCCCCCTCTCGTATGACGACACTCTAGAATGACCTGGTAGAACCCACTGGTAGCACTATGAGGCACAGACTGGTTTTATGATAAATTGCCACACCCACGCCTCTGCAATCCTTCTTCGGGGTGTATATCACAGACTACCAGGATGGCATTGCTGCCTCCAGAATGGTAGCAGAATTTTCATCCATTCTGGTCTCTGTGATGCAAGCCAGTTCTCCTAAGGAAACCAGGTCCACTATTATTACTGATTTGTTCCTTATTGATCTGGCATTGCAAAGCACAGCTCGAGCAGGATGAGGGGAGGCTGCTTGATCAGCCCACTATCAAAGTTGGAGCCCTTGGGTATGGGAAAAAGACAAGGAGGACCTCTCTACAACTCCCATTTCACCCCAGGGTGCCTTCTGGGCCTCACCATCCAAATTAAAGATTCTCTGATAGCCATTCACATTTCCCCTTCCCCGTTCCCCCAGTGAATAATCCCCAAAACTCTGCATCTCCTATAAGTTTCTGCAGGTGTTGGGAGAAGCTTGAAGGGATGAAGGTCATGCAGGAGGGCTGTCGAGTAGCTGCACCTTATGAACTTATGTCTCCAACACATCCTGACTACTAATTACAGCAGTCCAACTGGAGCCAAAAAACCCTATTTAAAATTCTCAAACCAAATAATCTAATAATCTTTATCACCCCAAAAGATTATCACAGTCACTCATATACCAACTCATATGTTCTTTACTTCAGTATTTCTCTAGTCATTCTGCATGTTCATGTATCAGTTTAGTCATGTCTCAGCAACTATTAACTGTCCCTACCTCACTATCCAAATATTTATACCAGTTGGTCCATAGCAGACAAGCTTTACCTGTAATTCAGACTTGGATGAATCAGAGTGTAGGATGCTACAGATGCCATAGATGAACTTACTGAAAACATGTCTCTACAGCAAAAGTATTCACAAGCCCATATGTAGAGAAAGTATTCCAAATAAGACAATTGATTACATGTGATACATGTGGAGTGATATATATGGCAGACTGCACAGGTGGCGTCCTTTATATTGGAAAAACTAAAAGGAACTTCAAGGCCAGAGCAGGGGGACATTGTAGGGTCATTAGGAATAGGGACTCCACCTATATCACTGCCATTCATGTTATCCAGGCTGCAGATAGAGAGAATCATACCTTCTCCGTCAAAGGTAAAGAGAAAGTATATAAAAACCCCAGAGAGGGTGATTTTAATATTTACATCATATAGAGAGAGAGAGAGAGAGGTTTTTAGATTTACACTTCGGGTACTTTTAAGAGTCCAGGTCTGAACAAAAGGTTTGACATTACACCTTCCTTAAAAAAGAGAAAATAATTCAAAAAGATAAAATAATGAAATTAATATATTCAGACTACGACTCAGTGGACTGTAATTCTATATCTATGCATATTAATATTTGGATTGTGATATAAGAACAGTTAGTAGTTGTTGAGATCTGACTAAATTGATACAGAACATGCAGAATGACTACAGAAATACTGAAGTAAAGAAAATATGGTAGAAACTATACACCCTTTATATTTCAACATTACTAACATGTTTCTTATCTGTGTTTTCTGGATACCACTATATAGAATGGGCCTAACAATCGAAGGAAGCCACATGGACTTTGTCTCTTCGATTACATTTGATTTTTAGTTACTCTTTATATATACTTATATAGTATACAGTATATATATTTTTTAGAACTTGTTGTATTAATATTTATTTTTATGTATATAGTTTGAGATACTATTTATCATTGTTATTTTTAACCTCACTTTGTACTTAGCACTTTCTTTGATGTATAAATAGAGGGCACGTTTTGTGCATGTTAGATCTTTTGAAGAAGGCACGTAAATTCCAAAACGTGTCAGGACATTTTTTGTGCACTGGCACTTTTGAATAAAATGAAGTACTTTTAATACTACTGAATCAGTCTGTGATTTCAGGTGGTGAGTGCAGGATCTTTGTATTTTATCCACCAAACCTCCCAGCCCACCCAAACCCAACAGAATTATAAGCAGTCCTATATAATTAATGCAACTCTAAAAAGTCTGCAGTGCATTTTCAGTCCATATAATGATTAAGTTCACACTATAATGTAATTAGGGCTCTCACTGCCCAAAATAAAGTTAGTCTACAGCTGCATGGGGGGTTGGGGGTGTGAAGCTTGGGGTGTGCAGAAGTTCTGTTTCACTTACAGGTGTCAACATGGTTCAGTTGGTAGCACATCCACCTCTGGACCAAACATTCATGGGTTCTAGTCCATCAACAGGATTGGGCCAATACTTAAAATGCTGGCACCTGACTGTAGTACTAAGGGGTGCTGTACTTTCAGAGTGTACCATCCTTTGGATGAGATTTTATTTATTTATTTTTATTTTAGTTTTTGTTAACTGGGAAGGAGAACTAGACAATTTTTTGCCTATTTTCAGCTTTGTCCCAAGGGCGTAGGGGGATACAGATGGATGTCAACTGATATTGAACCAGATTTTAAGCTGTTGGTGGTATTTTGAGTGAATGGGGGAAATTTTGCCATGACACCAGGGAAAGTCACCTACTCGCTGCTAGGGGGCACTGTGGCTGGTGCTGCAATGGCCAGTAAACCAGAGCTTGGTAAGGAGGAAGATGTCCAGGTGGTTGAGGAGCAGGCCTCCTCCTTGACCCCCTGTATTGCAAGGGGCCAAGACAGAAATGGAGCACGGAAAGGAGGAAAATTTTGTATTGGCAACAGAAGTCATCGAGCAGCCAAATGCTGCACTATTACTAGAAGATATGGAAGTGGGACCTCTGGAAGAGACTGAAGAATGCAAGCAATTGATTCGGGACGAGGAGTGCTGGCTTAGAGAGAGAAAGAGCAGTTTAGAGATGGCTTTGAAGTTGCAAGAAGAAGGTATGGAGATACAAGGCATGACTGAAGGCCAGGAAAAAGAGAACATGCTGCCACAAATGGAACAGAGGAAGCAGCAGGCTGCAGATCAGGAGTCCATCAGAGCACTGCCTTATGCTCAGGAAAGTTCTTTGAGCCTGCAGGTAATTAGGGTTACAGTGGCAGCTAACTCGGATGTGAGCCACGATATTCTTAACTTTGATAGTGCAAAAATAAATGTGGGGGGAGTAGATACCCCTGTTATTTCAACACCACTAGTGGCAACTGATACACAGGACTCAGGCCAAGTTACTGCTCATAACTTGTTGCAGGAGAAATGTATTACATATAAGAATGGGGCATCACAAAGAGGATCAGGGGAAAAAAAGGTCAGTGAAAGAGGTGGCTGGGAGGAAGCTGAAAGGGCAGATAAACCACTCAGATAGCTCGCAGCTTCCCCTTAAAGAAGAAATGCAGGAACAAATTGCAGGTCCTTTGCCAGTTCAGGAGGAGTGGGTTGCTTATGCATTAAAAGGAGCAGGTTGGGTAAAAAAGTTATATGATTTGGGGTGGGATGCTAATCTTCTAATCTCTCTTGGGAGTTAATCTGTTGCCACTAATGCAGAGTCTATTGTTAGAGGACCAGTGAAAAAATTGCAGGCCTCCACTCCCGGGCCACAGATTACTCCTGGGCAGAAACAGGTGGTTACAGAGGAATCTAACCAAGTTATGACTACCACCCAGTCTTGGATGAGATCATTGTACTTGAAGGGGACTTGCCAAAAAACATTAGCAGTAGAAAATGTACCCCCCCCCAAGGTGCTGTGAGAAATGAAATCCCTCCTGAACAGAGTGATACTTTTGCCTTAATAAATGAGCCTGCTAAACCTGTCCCCACGGTATGTATTTCTAATGTTAGGGAATGGTTGTTCCCAGATAATGTGAGGAATACGTCAGAGCCAGCAGTAAGACATAATGCAGTACACCTCAAATAAAGGGGTGACATGCCAGATTCACCTGATAGACTCTTTGTGGGTCATGCATTGCTCAAAAATAGCATGAGGTATTATGTGTATGAAATTTATGTGTTACTATGCATGCCTGGAGATTCTATATTTGACATACGTTTCAAACACCCCAATGGCCTGGACAGATTTTGAAAGTTGTATCAAGAGCTTAAACATATGACATTATGAAAATCATTTTGGCTATATCTTTGACTAAACCCATTTTTGAAAAATAACTGTTCTTTTTGAAATGAAGGAGTTAATGCATTGACATCATATATTGTTGAAACAATATTGTTCAGTTACTGGTTATCCTGAACCCATATTGGATGAGGAACATTTATGGACTGGGGGTTGGAGATATAAAATCACCCTACGACAAGAATCTGGCATAATTAAACAGTTGCCAAATTATTTCTTCTTAGGAAGAGACAGGGCTGTAATTTTTTATCCAAGTCAACCTTGAGCCTTTTATAAGTGTGGGGAAGTGGGACATCTGAGCAATGTGTGTGAAAAGCAGAAATGTGGGATTCGTAGTACAACAGGTCATATAGCTTCACAATGTCAGCAACCGCTTAGATGCAATCTATGTAAAGAACAAGGGCACACATATAGGAATTGTTCCTGGGTATTAGCAATAGCTTGATAGTATTCTACAAGCAGAACATGATGAATATGTGGCTGATGCACGAAAGAAAGATTAAGAATGCAAGAATTATTGTTACAGAGCAAGGCAGGGTATCCCAAACCCCAAAGAATGACATGCTCTAGGCAGGCAGGCCCTGAGGTAGAGGGCATAGGGGAACAAGTATCTGTTGGCCCTTCATCCTCCCATCCTACAGGAACACAATGCTGGTGAATGGGTCACTGCATTGGTTATTTCAGTGCCAGACAATATTACATTACAGGGAATCCAGGAAAATGGCAGAACCCCTTCCTCCTTAGTTCAGGCCTTGGTGCCATCTTTGGAGACAAATCCTCACGTGGGGGGGCAACAGTCATGGAAACAATGTTACCTCCAAGGCTGGTGTGTCATCCAGCCCTTCAGAGAGTTAAAAGATCTAAAGCAGCAAAAAAACTTATGGAACCTCCATCTGGGAACATAGAATCAGGATGTATAATGGTTGCCAGTTCATATGATGTCTTAATGGATTTGGAGGATGATGATGTGGGGGGGGACTGTGATGTGTCTTCAGTCACTTTGGTACAAATGTACATCAGTGACCCTCTGTAAGGAGAGAATCCGAAGCCTAGAAAATAGAAGAAACAAAAGTGACATGTTTTTGGAATTTAATTACTGTGTGTGTATAATTTGTTTTCTTCTTTCTCTCATGGATGGGGGTCTTACTATTGTGACAGCAAATGCTAATAGTATCAAGACTCAGAGGAGAAGAACTATTACTTTTGCCAGTTTAAAGGTAGGGCAGGGGCAGTTTTTATTATTCAGGATATCAAGCTCCATCCTATACCAGAGTTGACTGCTGCACAAAAAGATAGGAGGTGGGGCCTCTATAGGAGAAGATCAATGTACTGGTATAGGGATTATGTTTAGAGGAATTGATGTAAAAATACTGAACGTTCTAGACATACAACCGGGAAGAGCTCTATTAATTGATGTTCTTATACAAAAAATCTCTTATAGGCTTATAAACATTTATGTCCCACGGTCCAAGGCTGATAGGTTTACCACATTTAATAAAATTCCCCTCCTATTTATGTACTTCTAAATTAATTTTATGGGGGGGGAATTTTAATTGTGGGTTGACATATAGGGACTGGGGGAGGATAACTATGAAAATATATAGTGACACTAATACTTTATGTAAAATGTTTGAATGCAGTAATTTAAGGGATATGTATGATTTTATAAGGGGTAATATGTTCGTTTTATAAGGCTATGTAAAAAATGATGCAAAAATAATGTAATTAAGAAATATCTATGATTTATTTAGATTTGATGGGCCCCGTGAATGTTTGAAAGTAGCGAAACGTAGGGGCGGAATTTGAAGTAATAAAAAGAAGATAATTGAATTTATACAGACTCGGACAAGTATTTTTTCATTGAATTGGTTTCTACCCTGGTGAGTCTGTAATACAACCAAAGACTTTGAATATAAGCTCATTTCCAGATCTTCTGATTGTTATTGTATATGTATGATTCTCTACAGATAAAATCAGATCATACATTCCATAAAGGGACATTATGCATGAGGATAGATATTTATTCACCTTGGATAGAGCAGAAGGGCTAAAGGTTGCAGTACAGCCACTAGAATGCTTAGACCATTTGACAGTACAAGCAACAATTAGACAGCAGCCTTAGATCTCCATAGACAGGAGCTATTGGAAACTGAACACTGAACTTTTACAAGAGGAAGAATATAGATGAAAAATCTAGGATTTTTTAGAGCTTAGTGAGGATATTAGTTTTATGTATGATAGCCTCATTGACTGGTGGGAAGACATTACCGAGACTCAAAAGACATTAATTTCACTCTCATGTAATAGGGCTAAAACCAAATATATACAATATTTAGGTTTTAGGGTGCAATATTTGAAACTTTTGACACTAATGAGATTGACAGGACAAGATTTGATGACACAGCTATGAGATATTAAAGAAAAGATGGGTAGGTACTTTCAGGAGAAACAAAATAGAACAGCAAAACAGCATACATTTTTAACAATAGGAAAAAAAGAGCAGGTTATTCCATACCATTTAGATTCACAGAAACTACTTAAGGTGACTATGTCAGCATTAAAACATGGCTCTGAGCAACTAGTTTGTGATAAATTAGGGATACAACGTAAGGTTCAAGAGCACATTAAGACGACTTTTCAGAAGGAAGGACAGTCAGTACAGGATTCTTTTTCAACATTTGGAGACCCCAAAACTGATGTAAACAAGAGGAAAGTGACTTAACAGCACCAATCACATTAGAAGAAATAAGGCAGTGGTTTCTAGATTATCAGCACATACCATGCCTGGGAAGGATTTTATTCCAAATCATTTCTATAAAACATTTGTAGACATTCTAGCTCTCAGCTTACAGTTACTTTATTTAGCTATATAGCAGGAAGAGTGGCTGATTTCTAGTATGAATGATGGGGTAATGACCTTCCTTTATAAGAAACAGGACCAGCAGGATATTAAGAATTGGAGGCCTTTGAGTTTACTGTCTACTGATTGTAAGATTTTAACTAACATTCTGACAGTAAGACTAACAAAGGTTGCAAAAAAATGTATAATTATTGCACAAACTTGTGCAATTTCAGGCAGGAATATTACACAAAAGTTACTTTGTCTTAGAGAGATTATTGAGCAAGGTTTAGAAATGCATTTATATGGTTACATTATGACATTAGATCAAGAGACAGTGTTTGACGCTATAAAACAGGATCATATATGGGATACTCTTAAACATTTTGGCATCCCATTACAGATGATTACTTTATTACAGACTGTATATAGAGAGGCACAGGTTACACCACTTATTAACAGTCACTTTGGAATCCCTCTTTATTTAAAGAATGGCATCCAACAGGGGTGCCCTGAGAGTCCTCTATTGTATGTTTTTGGATTAGATACTATATTGCAATTAATTGAAGAAGCAGCAGATATTACACCTATCAGAAACAATACAGGGACCTGTTTTGGTAAGATTACGGCATATGCAGATGACTGTACTATAGCACTAGCAGATTTGTATTCAGGATGGAGAGGGATATCTTTATTAGATGGTTTAATAGATTACACTGGAATTAAACTTAATAGAGGTAAAAATCAGACAATAGGGTTAGGTGCTGCCCCCATGCAGGATGATTTTCCCAACACAAAGTTAAAAGGGCATATTAAGATACTGGGGTTATTTTGTGGTACAATGGAAGCAGAGAGTCTAAACTGGAATTTGGCATATGAGGCAGCATATGAAAAAGTACAGGTTTGAAAGTCATAGAAAATGACAAGAAAAAAAGGGTCTTTTTGATCAGGGCATATATTTCCCCCATATTTTATATGTATCTCATGTGTATCCGTTACTGTATTATATGCACATGAAAATAATGAGTCTATATTTCTTCTTGCTATGGGAAAGTAGGCTAAACCCAGTTAAAAGAGCTCACACCTATAGAGCCTGGAAAGCAGGTGGTCTAAATATGTTGTAACCTTTGGTGTTCTTGTTCAGTAATTTGTTTTTATTCCAACATAAAACCATTAGTATTGGAAACAGAGGGAACTTGACAGCAGTCTATGGAGCTCTGGAGTAGAAATTTCCTGACAGCATGAGGTAGAGGTAAGTGGCATGCCTCAGACAAACTGCCTCCAATTTATAGAAGAACTACTTTGAAATGCATTAGACAATGGAGTTTTACGTTGAACTGGTTTATTTCTAATAATAAGAGAAATTTATATGCATTGATAGTAGAAAAATGTTATTGGGAACAGCCCATGTTCAAAGTATACAAACATATACAAACTGTAACCTGTAGCTTAACTATTGGTAAGATTGACAAAGTCTATAATGCCTTGACTGTTCTTTTGTTACCTCCAACAATAACTGGTCCCTATGTTTCAGGAAATGGCTTAGCTAGCAACATGTGTAGGCCGCATCTATGTACCACTGTCTTCTAATGATTATAATCTGTTTCTGTTGCTATCAATTATTTTCTGTGGACATGGAGCCTTTGGAAATGAGTCTTTGACTCAAAGGGTTGTAATTCGAATTTACTAATAAATAAAATAAATAAATAAAATAAAGTTCAGCCTGACACAAACTGTGATGATATACTAAGTCGCATGGCTGAATCCAGAATCCCACTAAAATGCAGGATGTGATATGGCTATGTGGTCATCAAAATCTCAATGTGAAAGGAAACCAGAAGCCATAGCAGCAACGGAAAGGCTATGTGGGAGTATTACAGTGTGTAGGCCAGACAGAAACCATATCACACTTGTTTTTGATTGTGTATTTGTCAAAGATGTATGGGGGACTTAGCAGTTCTTTGGTATGAGGATGTCTTCAAGATATGACATATGATACACTTGTGTTAGGACAGCTACCGCCAGAGTGGGGAAAATGGAAGAAGAGTATGATCTATGTCATCCTGGCCTGCATTCAGTGGTCTTTGTGGCAGGTTCAATGTCAGAGATTCCTTCAAAATAAAGAAATTTTAATACAAGATGTGTTTTTTAAAATTCAGGTTGAATTTGGTAAGATTTTTCAATATGAAAGGAATACAATTGGGCAAGTTGCCTGTGAGTATTTGTGGAAGGATGTAAATTGGGTGGACTGATCTACAACAGAGGCCAGGATCAGGGTTTAAGAAGATTTGGCATGAAGTACAGAACACAGATTAAAATAACGGATCTATCTCTTATGGGAGATGTTTTTAAAGCTGGAAATGTGTGTGGGATTGGTATAATCAGTGAGGAAAGAACAATAAGTATAGGGAACAGATTGTGATTTGATTGCATACAGGAATTTTTTTACCTTTTTTGAATCCTTATTTTTTTTAGTCTTCTTATGTGGCACATGCATGATGTAATATCTGATTTTTTCTGATGATCTTATGTTTTTGAATATCAATAAAAATGTCCCCTACTCTTCCTGTAGGGGGAATCTCTGCTGTCTTGGCTACTAGCCAAGATGACAGCTGTTGGTGCAGAGGAATGGTCTGAGGACATGGAGGTGGGAGACCTGGTCTCCTCTCCCATCTCACACCAGCTAGAGATCGATGAATTAGCAGACAAAGGAACAGCATACACAGATATTGTTAATTCTGTGGAAGATGGTGACATTCAGCCTGATTTGACACAACACAGTGGACTTGCCTTACCTTCAGAAATGAATGACGAGGACTCACACTCACCTAATAATACAACTGCTACTATGCCTGAAGGCACAGCAGAAACCCATAAGTTATAGCAACTCTTGGACTCTGAGGAACATTGATTCTTATTCTGGAAAATGTTACTTCAGAAACAGATTTGGCAGCTCTGTGCTGACAGTGTGGCTGGAACTGTCAAACCTGCCCAGCTGAGCACCAACATCAGCTCATCAAAGGATCAGCCGACTGACATGCCTGCGAACACTATGGATGTTCAAGCCTCAGAGACTCAGACCCAGGCTTCACACTCTGGCTCAAAGGTTTCTTGAGTAAACCTTTTTCAAACTCTTGTTTCACCCACTACTAATATCTCCTCTGAAAAACCCCTGTGGTCTGTTGAGACTGTCCTACAAGGCACAGGGTGGGAACTAGAACCCATGACTGGGCAATGGCAGGCCGGCTCATCCCCAATTAGAATGCCTACTATTACAGACTTCCCACAGACTCCTGCAGAGCAATATATGCTGCAACAGGCTGAACCACAGAACATAAGCCTTTTGCCAAAGGATGCCTTAGTTCTTCCCGAAGGGATTGAACTGACACAAAACCCTATTCTCAATTTGCCAGATATTTCACATCAGGAAAGTCCCCCGCCAAAGCAGTATTACAACCAACTGCTCCTTGAATATTAGGAGAGGCATCTTGAAGCCTTTTGCATCTTTATTTAAAATACCCATATTACTTGCTAAATGGCATAATGCCATCAGTTCATCTTATATTGGGAGTCTACCTGAACCACCAGACTGTGTTTATGTGGCACACACCTTGCTGAAATACTCTATGACATTTTTTTTCTAATGAAATTTAAGCAGTGATTCATATTTCTGGTGAATCTAGTTTTGACATCAGCTTTAAGTCCTCATGGGGCCTAGTATGATGTTGGGCAAAACATCAATCCTTGAAAAAAACAGCCTTATGGACTCCTTTTATTGCTATCCCTCCAACAAAACCTGCTCACAAGACTGCAACAATCCTGTTCTGCAATGAGGGAGTCAACATGTCTGATGTACTTTACTGGCACAAACTATGCTGTTCTGTTTTGGGAGATCTGGAAGCCATTTTGGATTCTGAAAATATCTTGACTGGGGGCTGGAAAGCAAAAGTTTTGTTAAAATCAAATGATTCTGAGGTAATACACCTCCTTAGCACTTTCTTCTTAGGTAGGGACCATGGGATGTTATTTTACCCCGGGCAACCTAAGTCCTTTTATAATTGTGGGGGAACCCACACACCTCAGTAGCGCCTGTGACAAGGTGAAATGTACTGTTTGTCGAGAACTGGGACATGTTGGTAATCATTGTTTGAATGAATGCAAATGTTATTTGTGTGACCGGATAGGCCATACTTTCTAGAATTGTGTCTGGGCAGCACATTATCAGATAGGCCATAATGAAAGGGCTTAACAGCAACTGATTATTTCACAAGCTCAGAAAAATAACATATGTAATAGGCCTGTACCCCCACACTCTCACAAAATGACTACTCCAGCTCTGAACCCTGAAAAGACATCCCCAGTATCCCCATAGGATGCCCAATTGACTCATCCCTACCTCAGAATCCTCCAGCCCAGGTGGTGCACCACCCTAAGTCTGCCCATCCCCCTGATGCTGAGCCCTCCACTAGTACCCTTCCACAAAGACTTGAAATGCCTCCTAAAGGGCCTACCCTGACGACAGTGAGATAATCTGTGCAGAAACCAGCTGACCCCCATTGCCCAAAACTACAAAACAAACCCGGAATGAACTCACAAATAAATCTGAGCTTTTATAAGGACCTCTTGGAGTAATCTGATGGGGACACAGATACATCCTCAATCACCTCATCTCACCCTGAAGGTACTACTGATACAGAAATACAAATGGGGAAATTAGGACTACAAAAATGGAAGGCAAGGGTAAAAACTAAAGGAAAGGAGAATACGAGCAGGAAGACTAGAATTAAATGAAATGTGTGGGGTTCTGCTGTTTTTCTTTGCTTTTTCTTATAATGTCTGATGCTTTTTCTTTTTTTACTATGAATGTAAATAGTACTAAGAAACCTGGTAAAAGGCACACTGTATTCTCTTTCCTTACCTACTTATCTCTAGGTATTATTTTTTTATGGGACGTTAGGTTTCATGCCACATATGAAATTATACAGCACAGAGGAGTGGCATTTAGGGCCTTCTTTCTGGTCCATAGGACCTGTCCCTTGCTCTGGAGTGGGAGTTTTAGTTAGAATGCCTGAAGTCCGGCTCATAAAATTGTATGATGTGGCACCTGGAAGGGCTTTAATAATAAATGTGGTCATTCAACATACTTTATATAGGCTGATCACCCTCTATGCTCCGCAGACAAAAACTGCATGCATAGATCTGTTATGCCTCATCCAGCCATACCTCCACACTTCTATGAATATTGTCTTTGGAAGGGATTTTAAATGTGGCCTGATTCTTCAAGACAGAAGCCAGTACTCAAAAAAAAAAATTGTGATTCACATTCTCTCTCACAAATCGTTCATGTGGCTCGCTTTCGTGATGCTTATTTGGAATATAACCACACACACACACACACACACACATATTCTAGAAAGGATCCTTGTCAACTTGAAAATACTTCATTTTTTTTATCTCAAACACTACAGATTAGCACTGCCATGGTCCACCTACTAGAATTTTCAAATCATAATATGGTCACTGTTACCATTGGAAACCAACCCCTCTCCCCCAAAGGTCCAGGATTATGGAAATTAAATACCACAATACTAGAAGATGTACATTTTCTTACCTCATTATCACATTTCTTTACAGCTAGAAAGCCTGTTTTTATTTGCTTTGACAACCCAAATATATGGTGGGAATACACCAAATAAGACTTATGTATCCTTTTAAAACAATACAGTAAAACTAGAAGCTGTAGTTTGTATCTTGCATATCTACAGAAAAGGTATCATTTACAGAAACTACTGACTATAGCTGATATGGCAGGTCAAGACTTTTCCCAACAGATAAGTATTTTAAGGAAAGATATGTTACAGTTCCATGGTCAAAATCAAAACAACTCATTCATTAGCAAACATTTGGGACTCAAGGGTTTCTGACTCAGTGTGCCCTTTTGACCATTATTACCATTATGTGAATAGAAAGGAAATTACTTGTCTTATTGGACCATTGGAAACACCCATACAGATAAAGTAGGAATCTCACAAATAGTACATCAATATACTGCAGAACAATATTCCCCACTAGTAACAGATTCTTCTTCTTTTAACCCCTATTTTTCTGATATTACTCTACCTGACATACTGTATCTCCTACAATCTTACACCAGGCCTGTCAACCTATCTTTCCACAGGACATTTTAGATACTATATCTTCCTTAAAACAACACACCACACCAGGCCCTGATGCTCTCCTTAGTAAATTATACAAAATTATGGGACTACACCTAGCTAAAGAGTTAGCAGAGATATTTAATTGCATCCTGCAAACAGGGCAAGTCCCTCTAGCTTTCAACATGGTAACATTTACACCTTTACAAAAAGGGCAACAAAATTGACTTTTAGAACTGGAGACCAATTAGTATGTTGAACTCCAATTTTCAAATACTAACAAAAATCATAATCACTGATAGCATCATCTGTGTTTTCTGGGGCCCAGTCTTGCTCCATTCTGAATAGATGAATCTCTGATCATCCTCTTTTATTATGGGAAATTATGGAATGGAGTAATAATAAGAGTCTCTTAGGGTATGTGGTCTCACTGGACCAGCAGAAGGCCTTTGACTCTATTAACCATGAGTTTTTATGGGCTGTATTATGCCATTATAGAGTTCCAAATGTTACAGTTACATGAATCCAGAATCTTTACAAAACAGCCACAGTAATCCCTGCCACTAATGTCTGGAGAGGTCCCTTAGTGCAAATTAAAAGGGTAATTAGGCAGGGATGCCCACTCAGCCCTCTCTTATATGCATTTTTCATAGACCCCTATTACGGAAAATTGATATGGCACAAAATATAATTTCCTTACACAAAATCTTACAAAATCGAAGTCCCTTTTAACAAAAGATGTAAGTATGATCATGCAGAAATTTGTGCTCAAAACACAATGGTTGGTTACTAATTCACCTTTAAATGTCATCTGGAATAATCCCAAACATCTTTTATATGGTAAAACCTTACATAACTCAAACTGGATTAAAAGAGGCATTAATAGATGGAGCGATTTATACTCACAGGGTTCCAAATTATCTTGGAATTCATTTAAAACTTAATTCCATTTGACAGATTCAGATTTTGTTTTCAATCAAATCAGTTCTATTTATAAAAAAGATGATCAGAGGTGGGGATGAGCACCAGTAATAGTTTTGTAGAACAAGAGTTAAATCAGGTTTTATATCCCAAGAGGAAAAGAATCAAATTATTCCCTTGAATAAGTTCTAAATTTCTTTCCAATCCGTGTAATGTATTTAGAAGCACTAAATTGCAATGGGAAAATGAGCTTAAACACTCAATATCAGACCAACATTGGATTGGGGCACTTGCACAAACCTACACTTATAGACTGACAAGGGATAAATCAATCCAATATAAAATAATGATGAGAGCTTACTATACACCCTCTAGGCTTCACAGTACGAAAATAAACATGTCTAGTAATTGTTGGTCTTGTGATCACCCAGATGCTGATTTTCTACACAAGTTTATACATTGTAAACAAAGTAAAGCATAGTGGGATCAGTTCTTCTCACTTTTGAGGGGGGCCAGTTTTCAAACGGACAACTGGGGTTTTTACCCAAACCTCCTTTTGGGAATAGATCTTGTTAGCAATACAAACTTCAATCTTCTGAAGCCTATTATAAAGGCTAATACAATTTCTATTGAAAGGTTAATTCTGAAATATTGGAACTCGACAGATTCAAATCCCAATGTTCCAGTTTCTAAATGGAAGCAATTGTTTCTAGGTTTATTGTATAATAATGAGTTTGTATCTGATTATGAACCATTATGGGCACTATATAAAAAGAACTGCCAAGACTGGTCTAAAGAAGATTTTGATAAATTAAATCTCAAAATATAATCATTTATGCCAGGTTCTTTGAGGTGATTTAAGCAAGGAAATGGATTTGATAGTCTATTCAGAATTAGTGTAATTGTTTCTCTTTTTCCTACCCTCTGTATTTATAATTATAGTCAATGAATCTTCAGATATATCGGCTATCCTGCCTGTAAAGGAATGGGAGATTAATGACTGTTGAAAATATTGTTCTGATGTTTATTACAATAATGTATCTTAATAAAAATATTTTTGCAAAAAAAAACAAACCTAGACAAATGTTGGATTCCAGTTACACCAAGGCCCCTCCACTAAGACTGTGATTGGACCTATTACATTATGTCAAGGACCTATATCTATACTTGAAATACAGTTTGGCTTTCCAAATATGGATGTGCTGAACTGGAAGAGAAAATAGCCATAGGAAAACAAAAGATTACAAATCAGAACAAATGGAAATTGGGAAAGAAAAGCAAATTTATTTAATAAAACTTATTTGATTCCTATTTTCTTATATATCAGTTATATCTTTCCAGTTCCTAAACAATTCAAAACCACTATGGTTATCATCTTTTTCAGGCTCTTTGGGGTAGCCTCCTTAACCCATTAAATGAAATATTATGTATTTATTTGTCAATTAAGATGGTTTATGAATAGTAAACCCGATGTTATTTTTAATAGTATTTTACTGACCCCTAATATCAACCTCCTTCTACTACATAGCCAAATAGGCTGGGAATCGTGGTTATATACACTTGTTGCAAGACCTGGGTTCATTTGTGGTAATCCAATGCATTGAGAGTGTTACATCAATCAGCAAGGATTCCTGTATACATCAGAGACACTTTTTTACATTTTAAACAATGGAAACTTACTAGTCATATGGAACTCACAATGACACATAAATAGTTATATATACAATTATTGCTGACTTTGTGCACAGTAGATAATCCATTTGAAAAATGTCCACCAAATTTTCTCACATCTCTGAAAAGCTTATTAAGAAATTATAGAATTCCAGTGCACATGTGGGATGTGCACTGGCTATCATGCCATGAAAAACTGAACGTAAAGGCCAACCATGAACACAAACAGATGCATGACAGGTTCTGTACTCTTTGGGTAAGATATTCAGACTGCGCTGGGCTGTGGTGCAAGAGGGGGCACAGTGCAACTGAGATGCGTGGGGGTCAGGACAGGGTGATATTCAAAGGAGATGTGCCAAGACACATCTCAGTTGAATATGGCACAGAATGCTCCTGGAGCATGTTCAATGCCCCAGTGCATTCCCCGGACAGGGAGGACTGGGAATCTTCCAGCGTGAATGTAATTGTGCCATGCACATCACCCACGATATTCAGAAGTGGGCATGTAAATGGGGCCATAATGTATGCATGGCACAAATGAGGCCATTTGCATGTTATTATGGTTCCATTTGCATGCCTTGCACAGGCAGCCTAGCAAAATGCACCCAGCACCCTGCGTAGCTTCTGTGAGTCCCTGGTAGTCTAGGGTCCCCCCCAATGCCTGATTGCAGGCATTTGTACAATAATCTAGTGGTCTAGTTGTCCCCATCCTCCTCCCTCTCTCCCATATGCCCAACCATGGGCAATTGTATATATTACAATATCCTGGTGGTCTACTGGTCCCCTCCCTCCCTCCTGTATGCCTGATCATGGGCAGTAGTAGTGAACATCAATATCTGGTGATCCAGTGGTACCCTATCTCCTCCCACCCACAGAGGACCCTGGCGACCCAGCTCCTCCCCATCATTGGTGGACAGGTACACACTGCTGGCATACCACCCATCCACCACAGAATGGCAGCTTACAGTATGATCTATAAGCCTATTGTTGCACAATGTGGACCAATGGGCTTGCGAATACACTAGTACTACATAGGCAGTATGGAATGAACTCATTCACATATGTGTGCTTATAATATAATAGAAATACGGCCTACAAGCCCGATAATCCTAATAGGCTTACAGATCATACTGTAACTATCGTCCGATGAGCAACTCAAATGGTATGCCAGTGGGGTGCAGCCACCTGCTGATAGCGGGGGGGCTGAGGGCCAAGGTCCTCTGTGGAGTGAAAGGAAGGGGTACCACTGAACCACCAGGTATTGATATCACTACTAATGCCCATGATCAGGCATTTCGCAGGAGGGAGGGAGGAGGGGACTACTAGATCACCAGGATATTGTAGCTATTTACAAATGCCCACAATCGGGCCTACTGGAGGGGTGGGGAACCACTAGACCACCTGGTGGATTTTCAACTGTGAATGCCGCAATTGGGCATAACGATGGAGTGGGGTGGGGCACTGGGCCACCAGGGAGGGTGTGGGTGCTTGTGGACAGTGTACCTGCTGGGCTGGTGGCTACCCATGGCTGGCAGGTGCTGTGTTGCACACTTCAATACAGCAGCCCACTTGTGGGTGGCCTGGTTTTGAGCCTTTTTTCCCCTGCTCAACTTTGAGCCCCCATATGCAGCACAACTTGGTGTTGTGCCAGCATATCACTACACATTCGGGCTGAATATCAGGATATGCAGCATATGCATAGGCATGCCCCTGCATTTGTGCATATGTTGGCTTTCTTGCGCCACGGCATCCAGACCTGCTGCCAAGTCCTTCCTTTCAATAAATGTACTCAGGTGCATTACTGGAGTTGTACCGGGTGCAGCTCAGTTGCACTAGGTGCAACCTCTTTGAATATCCTGCCTTTGTATTCAAACACCTGAAACTATGTAGCACCTCTTTTTCCAATGCTCATTTATAACCAGTTTCTGGACATACTTCGCACATCTTTGGCAAGAACCCTTGTTTAAACATACTAATTATCAATGTATTATATATGGAAATTTGTCTGTTCAATGGAACAAATGGAACAGAATACATTGTGCCTTATTTTTATGGTCATTGGCCCCAGTTCTAGAAAGGATATGCCAAACATAATGCAGATGCACCAATATGAATGCCGTAAATGTGAGATGCATCAAAATGTTGTGACATGCAGGATTCTAGAAAGTGCCATGTGCCATGTCGAAACCAATCGTCAAAGACTATACGACGCATATGCGCCAAACCCCCAGATATGCATTTGCATACATAGACATGTGCCAAAAACAGTGGCAGGATCTGCACTGGGGGGATTCTGAAACATCCAAGAAACAAGGAACACTGATCGCAAATGGCGTAACTTACACCAGGGGGGAGCAGGTGTAATTTACACAGTATAAAAGGTGTCTGTGGGAGACAGTCAGCAGAGTCAGTGCTGAGCAAGCAGTGTGAAGACACCCAGCTGAGAGGGCGAGAGAGTGAGACAGCGAGTGGGGGAGAGAGAGAGAGAGAGAGAGAGAGAGAGAGAGAGAGAGAGAGAGGTCAGCAATAGCAGCTATACTGGGAGCAGTGCTACTAGACAGGTGGCATAGGCATTGTAGGTGGTGTAATGGCTGGCACCAGGGAAAAGACAACAGCCAGTGCAGCACATAGCATCCAGATGACATGCACCACATTTGTACAGGGCCAGGACATCATACCGATACTTCACAGAGGAGCAATGCATCGCACGATACGGCCTGCCAAAGGCCATCATTGCAACACTGTTGATGACCTCACGGATGAACTACAGAGTGCCACCCACAGGGTCACCCAGTACCAGTGGATGACAAGCTGAGTGCTGCTCTGTGCTTCCTTGCAACTGGAACCTTCCAGAGACCCACTGGTGACACTGTAGGAATCTCACAGCCTGAATTGTCCTGGTGCTCCACCAGTTCCTGGATGCAGTGATGTACCAAATAGGAGAGCACATACAGAAACACTGCCCATGAACACTGTGCACAATACCCACATGGCCAACATGTGACATGCACACTGATCATGTACCTTACATCCCACAGGTGACAGTGGATACCCACAGCTGCCATGGGTCATGACACCACTACAGCACCCATGCACCCATGGTAAGGTCCGATACAATGATGCCCATGCCATAACCAGAGCTATCATCAAGTGGACATTTGGTGTCCTGAAAGCACCTCTCAAGTACATGGATAGATCAGGAAGGGAACTGCAGTATAGGCCAGATACAGTATGCAAAATCTTCATGGTGTGCTGTATGCTGCACAACATTGCAGTCCAGAACTGATTGCCAACCCTCGAAATGGAGGCGGAGGAGGAAGTGGGGGAAGAAGATGAGGAGGAGGAGGAGGAGTCTGGTGACCATGGCAGACTGCAACAAGATCAAGCAGCATGTGCCCAGGTAGGGTAACGTGCACAACGTGAGCTAATAGTGCAACATTTCACCTAATGCACTGTGGCACACCATTAGGGGGCACTATTGGCTATAATCCACCTGGCCATGTGTAGTTTAGCAGCACACAGCCATGCCACCTGGTGCTGTATATCCAACATGGTGACACTGTACAATGAGAACAGTGGCCATGTGTAGTGGCAGCAACTGGTGGTAATAGACGTCCACTGAAGCATGTGAAGCACCCATGTATGTTACGAAGGGAGGAAAAACAGCACACAGCATGGCCAGCCAGAGTGCCATGTGCTGCAAGGGAGGTGTGTGTGAACACAACCATGTACAGCCCAGTGCAGCTCATCAGCCATGGCCACTGTGATGCACATACTGCAGCTTGGTATGATGTGTTGCATAGGGGAGACATTATGTGCTGCAAGGACCCTGCAGTGCAACAACCACATAGTGGGGTGGAAGGGAATGTTGCTGTGTGTACATGTGATGGATATTAGATGCTGCAGTAAGGGCAACAGCAAGCAACAGAGGACGTAAGAAGCTGACAACAGCCTGCCATAGTCCTGAGCACTGTGGCCTGGTGCAGTGGGAGAAATAAATAACACGTAATAGCATGCAGAACATCAGAAATGCACTTGCATTTAAAACAACATGCAACAATCACTGTCAGTGTGAGAGTGGCAGGCAGCATTAAAATGAACGCATATGCATGTACAACACAGGGCAACTGTGTAGAAAATGACATGCATTAGTGGCATGCGAGAAGAACAACGTATCTGCGGCTTGCAGTTGTTACATTCACAGCACATGTGGTATACATGTGTGACCAAATCCTAACAATGCCACAAGGCTCACAATAGGCCTGGAAACTGTACACACCTCACACAGGCCACTGCCAACTGCTTACTGGGTGTACCTTTGCATTCCACAAACAATGTCCATCCTAAGTGAAAGAGCAGCCCTGAGGAGACTGCACAATTGGTCAATCTTGTGCAGCAGTGGCACAACAAACCACTGCCATCAGGGTGCAGGAGACACACACCACAGAAGAGGGTCAGGATGAGGAGGAGAATAGGTGTTTGGCTGCAGGAGATGGCAGGCATCAAGAGGACCATGAAGCAGCTAAAATATAAGTGGCAGAACATGTACAGAAGGGACAGGGATATACTTGTCCATCTGATGGATATATCGGCTCATAGGGATGCTGACATGATGGGTAGAGGCAGGCCCAGGGAAGGTGAGTAGTCCACCCCATAGGAGCACCACTGAAAAGCACTGCAACTGCATGCACAATGACGTGCAGGCTAAACTAACATATATCACATCTCTTGTGCCACAGGACAGAGAGGTCCCAGACATGTGGCCATGGGAGGATGGGCAGCCCGGATACAATCAGCATGGGCAGCAGTGGGACAGGCAAGGACAACACCGGCAGGGTACGAGTGTGCCGGTGGACCATGATGAATGTGCACACAGCATGACATCCATACGCACTGCACGCACATATGTGATGTTACATGGTGAGCACTGACACGTCACTGACATATGTCACATTCCCCTGCAACAGGTGTGCATACACCAGTGGCCCTGAGGCACAGAACCCTCTTGAGGGCTATGGCAGGGCAGAAGCACAGGGATGCCAGTGTATATCACCAATGGACCAGGCATATGCAATGTAGAGCACAACCGCTCCCACCAGAGACGGACGAGGAGAATGAGAAGGATGTTATGTAGGGTGCTGTTGGTGAGCTGGGGGAACAGCAGCCAGGAGAAGAGGCCCAACACCAAGCAGAGGTGGAAGGTCCACAGCAGCCACTTCAGGAGGGATCAGAGGCACAGCAGGTACAAAAGGCTCGGCAGGCAGAGGCTGCACCAGAGGACAGTGGCAGTCCTGCATCCATGGTGGCAGTGGACATGCAGGTACCACAGGTGGAGGTCCTACAGTCACCAACACCAGATGTGGACCCAGGCCAGGTGCACAATGAGGTACTGGTGGATGAGGGGCAGTCAGCCAACCAACCACAGACACGCCCATGGACTGTGACAGACAACTTGCAGACTTCCTTGAGGTCATCTTGGGGAACGTTGCCAGACTGCATAGGTCCCTCAGGGCCAAGCTGGCTGCCTTGAGGGACCATTGACTGTGCTGGTCACACTTGTCTAGACAGTGCTGTGCTGGGGGTGTATGTCTGTTGAACTTTGGCGGCTATGTATGTTGTTCGTCTGGGGTGGGGTGGGCATATCTGTAAATATGTTTAACAAAGGTTTGTAGTCCTGGGAGGTACCTGTACATATCAGTTCTTGCTGCTTGTTGATCATCTGGGGTGGGGTGGGCAGAGCTGTACATATGTACAACCAAAGTTTGTAGTCCAGAGGGGACCGGAACATATCATTTATTGACTGTTGTTCATCTAAGGTTGGAGTGGGCAGATCTGTACATAAGTTTTAACACTGTGTATGAGTCAGTTGGGGAGGGAGTTACTACTTCATATGTTAGTGTGCAATGTATAGTTCAGTATTGGTTCTAACATGTTATGCTTGTTTAAATTGTTCACAGTAAATGTTTTGTGCATTACACAGTCAAGGTGTTCCTGCCTGCTGTCTCCTTGTTGAGTAGTGTCTGTGCTGCATGAGTGTTTAACATAGTATATAAGTGGTTACATGCATGCAGCACCACAGCAGTGTTGTATGTGTGTCTGCTATGCCCATATGGGGCTGGGCGTGTGCTGGCTGTACACCACACAGCTATTAGCACAACACATAGTACAGCGATACATGGTGCG
Organism: Neoceratodus forsteri; assembly: GCA_016271365.2. Lineage (NCBI taxonomy): Eukaryota > Metazoa > Chordata > Ceratodontiformes > Ceratodontidae > Neoceratodus > Neoceratodus forsteri. The sequence goes on from CM028134.1 coordinate 613,150,517, forward strand.
CATGCATTGGCTGGCATTGCATTGTGTTCAGCATGTACACATACCACTGCACTGAGAAGATGGGACATTGTGCCGGCTGTGGGCCTGTATGGCACCACCCCACCTGAGAGCATCAATGGCCCTGCAGGTGGCAGTGTTGGCACATGGTCGTAGTGTTGCAGGACACTGGCCAATGGCAAAGACCTGCTGCTCAGTGCTGTACACCTGTCGTGGTGACACTATTCTACAGCCAGTGACCATGGCTGGTGCACAGTGCCTGGCAGCTACAGCAACATCAAATCAAATCAATTTTATTTGTAAAAAAGAGCCTTTCTAAAACCAAGGTGCCTGTACAACAAAATATACAAAATAAATAATTATAAAACAAAACAAACATATAAATTACAACAGAATACAATATAATAGCAGCATAATAAAAGCAGCAGCATTAATCCTCAAATGCCAAGCCAAAAAGATGAGTCTTTAAAGCATTTTTAAAACTCTGGATGGTTAGGCAATCTCATACCCGATGAGGTAGAGAATTCCACGGGGTTGGGGCAGCAAAGCTAAATGCCCTTGCTCCAGATGTTTGCAAATGAACCCTGGAAATCTCTAGCAATGCCTCATTGGTGGATCGGAGAGGATGGAGGGGACAGTAAGGACAAAGAAGATCTTTCAGGTAACCCGGTCCCTGGTCATGTAGGGCCTTATAATAGGTTAGCAAAGCAACCTTGAAGGTGATCCGCTACTGTATTGGCAGTCAGTGCAGACCGTGGAGCACAGGCATCATATGACTGGTTCTTGAGGCACCAGTCAATAGCCTGGCTGCCGCGTTCTGCACCAGCTTCAAGCAGCAGATATCAACCCCCTGGCAGCCCTAGGTAAAGGGCATTGCAGTAGTCAAGGCAGGAGGTAACAAAGGCATGAACCCACATTGGAAGATCATCAGGAGGAACCAGATGTTTCACCCGGGCAATATTTCTCAGATGGTAAAAAGAAGTTTTAACAACTTGTGACACCTGTAACTTTAGGGTCAAACAGTCATCAAACATAACGCCCAGGTTCCGCACCCAGTCTGAGGTAACTAGCAGGACACCTCCAAGCCATAAACCCAAAGGAGAACCTGCCAACATACCCGCCTCATGACAACCCGGGTCCACAACCAACACCTCAGTTTTTCAGGGTTCAACCCTAGCCAGCTCACATTCATCCAGGCCTGAATTTCGGCCAGACAGCTGTTAATCACTGAGACAGCATCATCTCATTCAGGCACAAAAGACATGTATAGCTGATTATCATCTGCATAGCAGTGAAAACTCAAGCCATACCATCTGCATGGTGCAGCGCTGCTATCCAGAGTGCCCTGCACACTGTTCGTGTGCTATATTCAGGTGCCCCACAATGACTGTCCTGATGCAAGCCCTGTGCACAGTTTGCCACTGTTTGGCCTTGCAGATGCCATAGGCATAGCAGTGTTTACCCCACAGTGTGTGAGACATGGTGGGTGTGAGGCAATATGTCTCCCACCCTGTTAACCATGGTTGCAGTGGTGGCTGCAGTCTCAACACCATACCCAACCACCCCTGCCATCATGCCATACTTGTATGTGCTGGGTACCGCTTCATGGACCACACCCCACACCAAATACAGCTTCCCATATAGTGTTGTCTACGGCTGTGCACATGCACCCATATGCCACAGCCATGCTGCACCATGTGCACTGGTGGGTCATGCCTGCACAATGTGTGTTCATATACCAGACCACATGCGCACAAAAGATGCCCACCCCAGTGGCAGACTGCAGGGTCCAATCTGGCTGCAGAACCATATTTATACACAGCAGTGCACCCCCTCTCATGAGGGTGCTGTCACACACACATACATTTCATATTCCATGGCACATCGATGAACATTGTCCTGTTAATGTATGGTGCACCTGTGGTACATGTGCCCAACAGTTGCACTGTAAACACTCATGTGTTCCCACAAGGAACCCACACATGCATGGCATCACCCTGTATTGCCCCACACAGTGCTGTACCCACCCCTTGCTAATGGCCAGGACATAACCCTGGGATACACAGCACCCCTCACTACCATCACCAGTGTATCCTAGACACAGACATGTGTATGCATATGTGCCACTGTGGCATGGTACACATAGCATGATGTCCCATGCTGTCCCATGCCATCGGTGGCCTATGTCACTACAGTCTGCCATCCCATGATGTACTGCAAACCCAGATACAGGGATGCCCTATTTGCAGGACCCTGCAGTCGCTGTTAACAGTACTATGGCAGACATGAGCACAACAACATCAACACTGTTTAATCTGCAGTCTTTATTTGCATGTACATCAGTGTTACCACATTGTACATAGTGACACAATGTTGAGTACTGTACTCCCCCACAGCGCATGCGCTGCACACACACACACACACACACATACTGTTGTGCAGTCTGCACCACCACCCAACCCGCTGTGCAGTATCATAGCACATGTGTCCATACTGTTGCACTGCATGCCACATTGATTATGTTCAGCTGTCGCTGCGATCACCCACCCACATGGTTGCACACTATACTGTCATCTACTGCTGTTGTGTATGCTGTTGTTTATGTTGTGCAGTCCTGCTGTGTGTGCAAACACCAGCACCCTGTGCAGTCTGAGCCCCCATGCACTGTCATCTGTGCTATGCTGGCAGTCATCCCCTTGCTGTGATGCACTCGGAACACCTCCTGTTCCCATGTGTCCATCCCCTCCTCGGCTCCCTTCCTCCTTTTCCTGCCCTCTTTGTGTTGCTGTGTTACTGTGGGCATTGAAGGTGTGACATCACCCTGTCATGGTTCCCATCCTGTTGGCCTGGCCTGTCAGTCTGTGCAGCATGTGTTACCTCAGCCACATCTGGGTGCTCTGCTGTGCTGCACAGGGTTTGCAACTGCAGTTGTGGTGCTGCATGTGGTTTTGCATGGGTGACTGTCTGCTGCTGCTGCAAATGTGGATTGTTCTGCCCCTTGTTGTGTCATTATTCTGTTCGTAGATGGTACCATCTCCGCAGTGGCCACACTGTGTGTGTGTTGTATATGCTATGACATCCCCTGCCAGTATGTGCTGGGCCCTGTCACTGCAGGTGCTGCACCACTCTGTGGTCGGGTTACCGCGGGTATGGGGATCTGTGGGTATACATGTGGCACTGTGTGTGTTGACAACCACTGTTGCATGGATGGGTGCTGCACATGAATGGCATCTGCTATTGCCAGCAGTGCATTGATCATGGTCTCATTGTGGGCTTGTTGTTGTACCATTATGCACTCCATGACCTGGGTGCAATGCACCATGGACTCCATGTGCCCCTGTGTACAGTGGCATAGGCCATGGATAGCTTGCCCCATAGTCTCAAGCACTGAAGAGATCTCCCTGCTGCTGTCATGTATGGCTGTGCTGATGGCCATCACGTAGTCATCCTGCCTTTGATGGTGCTCCTGCAGGGCCTCTCTGATAGCAACCAGCTCCTGTCTCATATCCCCCTGGCCCACCACCACCACTGACTGGCAGTAGTCACCGATATATGCTGGTGGTGACAACTGGTCCTGCAGCTCACAGACTGCATCATCCAGCTGAGCCTCTAAGGCTGTGTAACTACTGGGGCTCTGTTCCCTTGCTACCATCCCCTGACTGGCTGCTGTCACATTCCCACCCACACTGTGCATCCCAAGGGTATTGTCACCAGTGCTGGATGCATGGCTGGTGTCGTTGGCACCCACAGCACTATCCTGCACTGCCCCATCCATGGTGCCATCCTCAGCCTCTGTCCCGGAACTGCCATTGGTCTGCTCCTTGGCAGCATCTTCTGCTGATGACCCTTGTGTGGAGCTGTCTGTTGTGGCCTAAACTGGTATCACTGGTGTGGAACTGTCTGTTGCATGCTCAGGTGTTGCTGGTGAGGAGATGCTTGGTCCCTTCTACGGTGTTGCTGTTGTTCATAGGTATCATAGATATCATAGGTATCATAGGTTATTTAGAACTCTATATAGATCGAGGTCCATTATAGCTCACGATTTATCATTGGTACCCTGAAATATTATTTTTAATCAGGTACACATCAAACTGTGCCTTGAAACTGGAGCATACTACCACTGACCACTATTTCTAGTAGCAGCTAGTTCCAGATTTTTATTACCCAGGTGGAGAACCATCGCATCCTTTTGGTAGTTTTAAATCTTTCAGCTTCAAGCTGTAGGGGATGTGATCTGGTACTATAAATCTTGTCCTTAAACTCTAATCCAAAGAGTTCTCACTACTGGAGGTCAACAAGTGTTCTTTACAGCAGACACATGTTCCCCCTCAGATGTCTAAATTCCAATGAGTACATCCCCAAGGTGGCAAGTCTTGACTGGTATTCCAGTCCCTGAGCCTCACTGATTCTGTGTGTTGCCCTTCTCTTAACCCTGTCCAGGGAATGAATTTCCCTTCTGCCACTGGGAGACCAGAACTGGGCACAGTACTCCCTATATGTGTCACACCAGAGATGTATAAAGCGGTAGCAGAACGTCCTTGTTCCTGCACTTGCTATGTTTATTAATGCAGTGTAATATGCTACAAGCTTTTTTAATAATCTGATTACACTGTGACTTGAAACTGGTATCTTTAGTTACCCTGACACCCAGGTGTCTTTCATCCTCTACCTTGTCAAGTACCAACCACCCAGTGAGTAATCTTCCTGCCTATTTTTATTTCCAAAATGCATTATACTGCACTTGTCCACATTGAACATCAATTTCTTATAGGTTGCCCAGGTCTCCAGAGCTCTTAAGGCTAATCAAAGGGTGTCAACATCCTCCCGGTATCCACAATGTGCCCTATTCTTGTATCATCAGTGAACTTAATATACATACACCCATAGAAGTACTCATTGAAGATATGTAGACATTGAACTTGTTGAGCTGCTTGGTGCCTGTTCTGGTGTTGCTGGTGTGGAGGTGCTTGTTGCCAGGCTGCTGGCTTCCCCATGGCACTCCTGCTGGGCTGCAGTTGTCTGCTCGGTCCAGCACTGCTGGCCCTGCTGGCACCATGCACTGCTGCAGTCCCTGTGGAGTGGACATGCTGTTAGTGTTTGCCCCCCACAACAGGCTTGTACCTATACCTTGCCTCACGAGTGGTCCCTGCAGCACTTCAGTCCCTGGACTCCTGCACAGTACACCATGTCTGCTTCTGGTGCCTGTGTGTGTGTGTTCCCACCCTTCCCACACCCATGGCCAGTGTGTGCTTGTGTGTGTGTGTGTGTGTGTGTGTGTGTGTGTGGCATATGCTGTCTCTGGCCCTCACATGCCAATATGGTCAGCAGTGGTGACATGTCACACACTCAACGGCCAGCATGTGGCTCTTATGGTACATGTCCCATATCACCACCAGCTCACACACAGGAGTGCCACTCACCATCCCCTGTGCATCATGAACTGTTCCAACAGGTGTTACTGGACAGTATGTATCACCTCCATGGCCAGTGTGTGCTTTTCCACCTCACTACATAACACTGTATCTTCCACCCCAATGGCCAGCATGTGCAATTCACGTAGTGCTACAGGACTACTTACCTCCACCCCCCAATGGCAAGCATGTGCTGTCACACAGCATGCTATGGCACACTGTACCATCTCCCCCCCCAGCCTTTGTGTGCCACTGAACATTTGCCCTTCCACCCGTGGGTTGCTGCTGTGTGGGGCTGCTAGTGGATTGTACATGCTGCCTTGATTGTCCTGTGTGCATTATCTTCTGCCACATTTTTTCAGTTCCCTACAGATGTCTACATACCTGAGCCACTCTGCAGTGTGAAGGTGTCCAGGTCAGTATCCCTCAAATGCTGTGCTGGCTCAGAAGTGCAGCTAGCTTCCACCCTAGGGATATTAGTGCAGCTGCTGGCTCGGTCCTCCCCTAGTGGCCTCGGCATAGTGGCAGTTGTGGGTGAGCTTCTGCTTTACAAGCCTCTTTAGGTCACTGTATTTTTTCTGGAGGTCATGTACGGTCCTCCACTGGGTGGCCACTGCATTAACTTTCCTGGCCACTCTGTCACGGGATGCCTTTCTACTGGCTCTTTTGGATGTTTCACATCCACGGCTCAGCAGCAGGCTTGGGTTCTTTTGTATTTCTTGGACCAGTATGTCCACCTCATCATGGCTGAAATTGCATTTTCTCCTGGCTGTCCCAGTAGCTGGCCCACTCGGGTTGCGTTCTGCTTCCCTATTTTGCGACATGCTTGTTTGGTGTTGTGTACACCACTGTTGTGCTTTTCACCGCCTTATATTGAGCATGTTATACTTGCAGCATGCATAGTATATGTTTGGAGTGTTCTAGAATTCCATGTATCGTGCATGACACAACTGCTTTGCCTTACTTTGTGCATTGGCATTCTTTGTGCATGTTGTATCTGTCCTTTCTAGAATCAGGGCCATTAAATGGAATTATTGGATGGCTAGGTGTCTCTTTACCTTGCAGCAAAAAGAATGTACTTATTCTGAACTTGTGGGTAAAATCACGAAAGGTTTACAGTTGGTTTATGCCTTTGAATGTACACGGATATCCAGATGGGACGTATTTAGAATTATGGAAAGCATTACCTTGGATTACTAATTCGGACTTTTGTGTTATGTAACTTATGTTTGTTTTCACACTGTGTTACTAATTTTGTGGACTTTGTTTGTGCTTTGTCCTTTTGCATTGATTATATTTTACTTTGTATCTCAATAAACGTTCCACTAATCTTGTCAGTAGGGGGCACTGTCCTGTAGGAGTGTGCAATGGCAGAACTTAGTATTGCGACTGAGGTGCTGGAGAGTGGTTCTTATGATGAGTCCTCAGCAGGTGTGCTAAACAGGAACATGGAGGCTAAGCAGACTGCGAACATCTCACTGCATATAACCAAAGTTGCAGTGGTCCATTGAAGAACAGGAGACGGTGCTGCAGGATACTTTAACTGTACAAATATATAAAGCAGCGCTTGAATTTTTGGCTGCTAAAGCCGAATTGCTTGATGAGAAAAAAAGAAAACAGATTGATAGTATGTCTTCTACACTGGAGAAATCTTATCCAAAAGTTTTTGTGTTGGGGTACAGGCAGAGAACACAAACATACCTACGAGGGAACAGAAAGTGAACCAACCATCAGTACAGCAGAATCAGATGCTGGGAGAGGGCTCCTGGTCAGCGGATGATGCACTCAGACAAGCAGGATGGAAACAGACAGTTGATGGGATGTGGGTGGTAGGTCCTGCCTTTGAGCTACAAAATACACCCTCTACTTCAGCTAGTTCCGATTCTATGGATGCACAGCCCAAGTTGCAACTGGGAGAGGCAGACCAACTCACTTGTGATTCTAGGGAGGACTCTGCTCTGAATTCACATATGATTTCTTTTTCACCTTTGGGATCTCAGGATATCTATCTTGATGCGCACCAAGGAGTTGCCGATTTGAACTCTGCCAGTAATACAGAGAGAGAAGGGGGGAGGGGATTTGAGCTTGAAGAGGAAGGGGCTTTGGTTCCATCACAGGACCAGCCCCAACAGAAGAGTTCATATGTGGGACTTTTCCAAAAACCTGTGGAACAAGCAAAAAGGTGTAACGCTATTCACTTTAGATATCTAAGGGGTATGAGTGAACTTCCAGATCGTTTCTATGTGGAATGTATACTACTGAAACAGTCTTTAGGTTTTTCTCCCAATGAAGTTTATGCCTTGATTCACACTCCAGGGTGAGCATATTTTCGATATTAGCTTTAGAATGCCTAGCATTTTGAAGAGATTTTGGATGAAATATTCTATTTTGAAAACCAATCTCCTATGGTCCAATTTCCAGGTTATTCCCCTCACCAAACAGTCCATCCATATAGTGACTGTTCTATTCCGTAATGAAGGTGTAAACATTACAGATATTTTGTACTAGCTTGACAAATGTTGTGATGTGCAGGGTTCTCTTGAGGCTATTCTAGACAGCGAAGGATTTTGGAACGGGGGCTGGCATATCAAAGTTAAGCTATTTCAACACAACGATTTTCAGCATTTGCTTAATTGTTTTTTCATCAGGACAGACAAGGACTTTATTTTCTACCCTGGTCAAACTAGAAAATACCATAAGTGTGGGTCTCCCTGTCATATTAACTCTAGCTGTGACAAAATAGTATGCTTCCATTGTGGAGAATTGGGGCACTCGGGACTGGAATGTGACAACACTCTTACTTGTTATTTTTGTGATGAAGCTGGCCACATGTTCACTAATTGCCCATAGGCATCACATAACACAGGAGATTCTGATTTTGCTGTGCAGGACTTTGACATTTCCGGGGAGTCACATGATGCAGGCAACCTGAGAGCAGCTGAGACTCAGAGCTTCCACCCTATTCCTGTCATTACTGCCTTTTAAACATGAAATTAGCTACTTTACCTTAAATAACTACTCCAGAAAGAAGAACCTGCCTACAGCAATAGATATTAAAGAAGATTGCATCGCTATTGGAGTCCTTTCCTCCATGATGGACTCTGATATGAGGCAGGCCCAGCTGAAACACATGCCTTCTCCCTCACCGGAGAAAATGCACAAGAAGCCAAAGTCCCAAAGTGGCCCAACAGGCAAGAGTGGCACAGCAATAATTCAACCAGTTCCTCTAACAGAAAATCGTTTCTTACAGGAATTACTCACATTTAGAAAAACCCTCCTGGAAATCTCTACTGAAATTAAATCTATCAAGGGAGACATGGTGGACCTCAATAAGTGGATGGGCGATGAAGGAGCCCGATCAACCTCCTTAGAAAAACGGAGGGATAAGATTGACCCAGAGCTAATTCACCTCTGACAGCAAGTGCAAAAGCTTCAACTAAAACTGAAGATTTAGAAGGAGAAGCCATCGCAACAATATCTTAATTCTGGGGCTACTGGAATCAGAGGAAGGCCCTAACACAGTGGCGTTTATTCAAAAGCTTCTCCTGAAGATTGTACGTCCCTCCCCGCATAATGCCAATTACCATATCGAAAGAGCCCACAGGTCACTCAGACATAGACCACAGCATGGTGCTCCACCTCGTCCAATAATTCTAAAGTTCCTGAGCTACACTGAGAAATAACACATGTTGGCAAACGTTTGAGAGACTCAATCCATGACATGGGAAGAAACCAAGCTAAGAATAACACAAGATCTGCCTTATGAAGTAAGGCAAAAACGTATGGCTTTTCACCCCACAGTCAGTAAATGAATACCAGCTGGCATACCCTTCAAGATGAATTATCCAGCTAAGTTGCAAGTTTCTATATCAGGCAACTGGGTTTCCTTCGACTCGCCTTCACAAGCAGCAAGCGACCTGGCAAGCAAGCTACCGGACCTGTTTAAAAAACGGTTGAACTTTCCTGTTTGATCACAATGTCTAAATTACTGGAGGTTTTCCGCCCATTATGCAAAGTTAGCATGTTAGTTTTATAGTTTAGGAAGCTGTTATAGATGGTACCTGTTTGGGCTCCTTTGGCATGGTATGAGTAGGTCGAGGTTTTCCCTTTATTTTTATTTTTCTTCTAGGCTTGCAGTGTGCCGGTATGACCACTGGGGACTACTGTGCATATCCAGGCCTCGCAAAGGAAGGAGGAACTTATTCGTTAGAGAGGGGTTCCGTGGGACTGATTTTGAAAATGGACCATGCACCTGTTCAGCACACTATCTCTTCCCCCGAATAAATCCGGGGCCTAACATACAGCTATGGACTTTTATGGACTTAGGATTCAAATACACAGTAAATAATCCTAACTTTTGTTCTCCTTTGTTGCTGTTTAATTGTTTGTTATGTGGATTATTGGTGCTGCTTTGTTAAAGAGAGGTTGACATTTCTCACTGTATATGGCTTTTGACCTTTCAGGAGAGAGGGAAGGGGGAAGGGACTATCTTATATTTAAAACTGATCCGATTGAGAAACTCTCATGTTTATGCAACTCTGTAGAGTGAAGGGTTAGAGTGTTCTTTTTTTAACTATCAACTCTTTAAGAAGACCCAAGATTGGCTCATAGGCTTGGGGGCCAACTGACCGGATCCTGAATACCTTGCCCAGTAGGGCCACGCTGATGTTAAATTACATTACTATTCCAGTCATCCCCCTAACAGAACAAGGCTGATTACTCAGGCAGGACAGGGGAAGGAGGGGGGCTCGAATCCACACAAGCTTGAGGTAGCTGCATAACATTCTAAGTAAGGAGTGGAACAGCTCCATAATGCTCCATAAGAATCCTCTTTTCTGGTTTTTATTCCAATGGGCTTGCCTCAGAAGTAGGCTTTAGTTAAACACTAATTACTGTTTCTCAGTTTTGGATTCTGTTTTACTAGAGGAGCAGTCAGGAGCTGAAGGGGGAGGGACCCACATGTATCTTTTGGTATCTAGACTGGTAATATGGTCCTCTGTATATAGTTGCTGGGGAGGAGGGGAGGGGGAAGGAAATCTGGGCTCTTGTATTAACCGGACTATTATGCCCAACATACAATTCATGAGACTGGAGAAGGTAATGTGAATAAAGGGGGAGAGGACCAATGTTAGACAAGCGGGAAGGAATACATACAGTATTTCCTGGGGAGGGATGTGTCGTTTGAAGGCTGGGGGGTGGGATGGAGAGTGCCATAAAGTTTTCATGAGCCTGAAGGTTATAATAGATAGGTTAAATGTTATATGTGTTATAAATGGTGAATGTAACTATTAAAGTTATAATGTGGAACATTAGAAGAATCAGAGATCCTGTGAAAAGAGTCCAGGTACTGAAACACTGCAACTTGTTAAATGCTGTTATTATTCTTTTACAAGAAACACACTTGTTGGTGACTGAAGCCATGTGGCTACGATGACAAGGGATAGCACAAGTCTTCTCAGCAGGGGATTCACCTGCAAGCAGGGGAGTAGCCATGCTAATTTAACATAATATACCATTTCAGCCAGAATCAGCAATTGTGGACCCGAGTGGCAGATTTATTCTGGTCAAAAGTACACTGATGGGAAAGGAGTCATCTTGGGTTCAGCATATGATCCAGTAGGAGGTGATCCTGCATTTTCAATGAATCTGGTAAATAAACTCATTTCATTTCTACCTATTTCCCTTATTCTGGGAAGGGATTAGAATATTCCCCTACTCAAGATTTGGACAGGACATATCCTACTTTAAAACCCCCCTCACCATCCCAATGGGCTTTGAATAATTTTATAGATTTACTTGGACTTTGTGATCCGTGGCATAATCTCAATCCTAATTAGAAACTTTTCTCTTTCAACTTGATGGTTCATCAAACATGGTCTAAACTAGATTATATCTTATTTAGCCTCCACTCCAGCAAGGACTATGTCAAGCTAGCTTGGAACCTATGGTTTTGTCAGATCACTCCATTGCGTGGGCACTAATAACTTTAGACCCCCTTAGTCAGAGAGATACAATTTGGAAATTACATAACCAGCTTCTAAAAGACAAAACCATAGTCTCCAAGATACACTCCCTTATCCAATCATTTCTAGAAGATAACAGAGACTTGGCCCAAAAAAAGATATGTTTTGGGGGCTCTCAAATGTTATCTTAGAGGGGAGCTTATTAAGATTGCTTCACATAGAAAAAAATGCAGAGAAGCAGAGACTGTCTCTCTTCTTAGCCAAATTAGGATGGCAGAACTCTTCCTTTCCACGTCTACAAACTCTAACTCACTTGCTGCTTTAGTGTCCCTCAGAAACAAATATGCTGACTTGCTCTGGGAAAAGGCTGAAACACAATTTTAAAGACTAAGTCCCCATATGTGGGCCAAGGAGAGAAGGCAGGTAAGCTCTTGGCTTTAAGACTGCACAAGCTGGGGGGCTCTAGGCTGATCCCTTCAGTTTTAGCTCATGATGGCACCATTAAAACTGCTCCTCAGGAAATATCTGAAGTTTTTGAGCATTTTTTACCACTCGCTATATGGTAAATGCCCCAATATTCCCTCTTCCCAGGATACCAAAGCCTATTTGGACTCTCTGGAACTCCCTTCCCTGTCAGAACAACAGAGATCTCCCTTAGTGTCTCCCTTAACTCTCTCAGAAGTAGAGGCCTTAATTAAAGATTTAGTTTTAGATAAGGCCCCTGGACCAGATAGTTCCCCCCCAACTTTTATAAAATATTCTCTAAGGACCTTGCATCACTATTACTCAGACTATATAAATACATGCTGTCAGCAGACTCCCTAGAACAATCATTTCTAGAAGCCACAATAATTCTACTTCTTAAACCTGATAAACCACATTCACAACCTTCCAGCTACCGCCCTATATCTCTTATGAACTATGACATCAAAATATTAACAAAATTACTCTCCTGGCATATCAGGTCAGTCTGGACCAGTTTACTGAGTCCCGAGCAGGTTGGGTTTGTACCCGGACACTTCTCTGCGGACCACCTCAGGAAACTGAGTCACATCTTTCAGGCCGCTCAGACATCCCAATCCCCCATGGCTCTAATTTCATTAGATGCTGAAAAAGCATTTGACAGAGTGGATTTAGCCTTTCTCTGGAAGAGTCTGATGAAAATGGGTTTCCCCCCCCAATTTGTCCATTAGCTCCAATCCATATACTTATCACTTTCAGCTAAGATTTACTGTAATGGGGTTTTCTCCTCTCGTTATCCTCTCTTTCAAGGTACTAGGCAAGGTTGCCCACTTTCTCCTTTCCCTTTTAACCTTTACCTGGAACCTCTTCTTTGCAGTATCAAATCAACATCCCAGGTCAAGGGCATTCCCATTCTTAATCATATTCTAAAATTGTCGGTTTACACGGATGATATTCTTCTGCATCTAGATTCTCCAAAAGCCTCCTTAGAGGGCACTCTACAAGTAATCAAACAATTTAGTAAGTTTTCCAATTACAAACTTAATCAGTCTAAAACTGAAATATTTCCCTTAAACCACGTAACTCACAGCTTTCACTTTGGACAGTTTGGTATGAAATGGTCTTCCCTTCTATTAAATATCTAGGTATTTTTCTAGCATCAGATCATTCGAGGGTCCAGAAACTAAATCTGTAGGACTTGGTGAGCACCATTCAACAAGATCTCTGTAGATGGGAATCACTCCCATTATCCCTATGGGGTGAATAAATATTATTAAAATTAATTTCATCCCCAGAATTTTTTAACCCTTGAATATGTTAAACATTTGGCTTCCCATGTCCTTCTTTCATCACATACACTCCATTATTTCAGGCTTTATCTGGCTGAATAAACATCCTAGATGCTCTTTCCAAAAATTAAGTCTTCCTAAGGAGGGTGGTGGATTGAGGTTACCCAACTTTCTCTTGTACTACTGGGCCATTCAGATATCGAGGTCAGGCAAGTGGTTAGCTCTAATAGAGGACAATTATACACCCATCTGGCTTCAGATATAAAATCAAATAGTATGCTCCTATAATTTGGAAGCCTCATCAATTTTCTTCACTGCATGGAAAGCCCTTCCACCAGAGTTATATCACTCAGTGATCGGAATTTCACTAAAGGCCTTTATTCAGTGTTGTCCTTCCCTAAAAATATCTCCTTCACAGGATGCGGCCCAAACACTTATTCTCAACCCTAAGATTAAAATAAGAGGCAGAAGCCTTACTCAGAGCTGGCAACCTCAGAATCAAGAAGCCAAGGTAGCTGATTTTTATTTGCAGGACACCCTTCTTTCTTCCATGGATATTCTCAAGAAGTATAAAATACCTGGCTCCTACATCTTCAAAGTCTTCCAGTTGAGACACCTAATAGGAAACCACTTTGGTACTACACTTCAAACACCTAGGCTAGACACTATATTAGCACAGATGTGGAACCTGTCCACTAAACCCTATTGTATATCCCAGTTGTATGTGAGTCTCCTAGCTGTTAAGCATCCCGATCCTCTCCCAGGCTCCAAAGTATGGACTTCTCTATTACCAGAAACACGAATCAATTGGCCACAAATCTGGAAAGATCATTATCTTTACATTACCCAGGATAAACTCGACTTACCAATACCATTTACTTAATAACATGTACTACACTCCAGCTAAATTATACCAGATCAGGCATCTCACTAGTCCTAATTGTTCTAGATGTGACAAATGGAGGGAATCTGTTACACATATTCTGGCAATGTGAAAAGGTGGCACCATTATGGCATATGCTCCAAAGTAATTTAGATCCTCTGCTAGGTCTTGCAGAACTGTTTACAGTGGAAATTTGTATTCTGGGTATCTATCAGGATATAGGTGTCAAAGAGCATAGGTTCCATATGGCTTTAGTCTCCATGGCTGTCAAAAACTAGTACTTAAACATTGGCAAGATCACATGCTCATATCATACACTGAATGGTTAAATGAGATCACAGCTTATTTTACGACTGAGCATATAACTGCAGTTTCAGGTAACAAGCTTCATCTTTTTGATAAAAGATGGGGCAGGCTTTATGATTTGTACTTGCATTAGAACTATGTGCTAATACTGATACCCTTGCTGACTTTTCTTATTTAACTCCTTTCTATAGCACTTATAATTATAAGTGCCACACTTCTCGAGGGGGGGTCTGAATAAGGGGGTGGTGGTGGAGGGGAAGAAAGAGTATTTAGGAGTATTATGGTTTATCCAGATTGTGTTATTTATATATTGCATAATGGTTTATTGTATTACTGTATTAAGAGAAAACAATAAAAATCTTTCATTTCAAATAAAAGGACTTTGACATTTCCACAGCACCCAGATCACTGAGAGTCTACTGATCTGAGGCCTCCTCGAGGCCCATGTTCTACTGCAAAGCCAGCTACAGTACCCTCTCAGTCCAGTACTGCAGGAGACCCACTTTGTCCTCCAAGCCTACCTCAATCTACTTTTACATCTTCCTCATCTACTGTGAGAGACGCCCCCAGTGTTTCAGCTCCAGTGTAGCTTAGCAGCAGCACGGATTCGGTGGTGATGCCTCCACCCCCCAATCTGTAGTGACTGACATGGATTTTCAGGTGGTAAAAGGTTCAGGACTTCCACCTCCTATGGGAGGCCCTTCTCCTTCTGCAGCAGACAGTTTGGTACTTTCAAATAAATATGATGTTTTACATTTGGATTTAGATGTCGAGGAAAGGGATTCTGACAGAGCTTCCAGGACATCTTCCCAAAATATCCCATTTCTAACACCGAGTTGCAAAACATTCCAGACTGTCCTAGGAAACCAAAAAAACAGATGGGCCCTAGAATTGTACTCAGAAAATGTTCTAGGAAAAACAACCTCCTACTTGATTTTTTCACATGACCAACTGCTTCATTGTATGACCATAAAATAGCTAGTTTAAATGTTAACAACATAAGGTCAGAAAAGAAAAAAAAAATAGCTACGTGTGATCTTTTTACAGGTACAAATTTCAACTTGGTTTTCTTCCAGGGCACCAGGTTGTACACTACTGAGGAATCTGACTATGCTTCTAATGCTTGGTTATGTGAAAAATGTTATTGGTTAGGTGGGGGGGGGCATTATTTTCTGGTTTAGGTATCTGTTTTTTGACTCCCTCCATTTTAGGGACCAATATAATTGAAATTATGTCTGGCTGATCTCTTTTACTTGATATCACCATACAAAACTCAGATTTTTGTTTTATTAACATTTATGCATCCCAGAGCAAAATGGAAAGAATCTCTCTGTTACAACTAATTCAGCCCTATCTTTTCACCACGAAAAATATTATTTTGGGGGTGGTTAATAATAAGGCAGTTTCAGATAGAGGTGCTAGAACTGCAAAATTATATTATGACTCAGTTTTTTTTTAAATAATCTGGTTCACCTCATGGGACTGCATGATGTATTTTGAGTTATAAATCAGAAGACATCTTATACCTATTTTCAGGGGAACATATGATCACATATAGATTACTCGTTTATTTCCCCTACTCTACATTATAGACATCCTATTGTTACCCCTGTGGCCACTTTGGACCATACTCTTTTAGAGGTTACTGTATCAAATTATCCACTACCTCTAAAGGTCCTGGGTATTGGAAATTGAATTTCTCCTCACTAAATTATCCTGAAGTAGTGGACAGTTTTCAATCTTTGTTGGAAGTCAGAAAATCTGTCTATTTTTTATATGATTCCATACAGGATTGGTGGGAAGATTGTAAATCAGACTTTAGAGATTATTTTCAGCTTATTGGCAGATTACTGGAGAAATACAAAAAGGATTCTTATGAAACTCATAGGAATAAGCTGTTGTCAGCATATTCTAGATTAAATAAGGGGGAAATAGTAGACATACACGAAATAACTGTTATTAAACAAAAATTGGTTCATGTACAATATGATAGACGAAAATCTCTGGAAACTAAGCAGAAATCTGGTATGCAAGGGAAACAAGTCACTATAAACCCCTTTAAAAGCTGCACCAAACAGAGACATAAGAAAGAAATTAGGAGATTGCTGTCTTCATCAGGAGATTTGGTTACTACTCAAAAAGGCATTGAGTCAGATATTGATAAATATAGCTGTTCTTACAAACTTGTAATCTGCTTTCCTCTGAACAGGGTGATTGCATTTTTAAGTTTTTTTCTTTGTGATATCTAGCAGACCTTACATACCTAGGAGTACTTAAGAGGTAGAAGGACCCCCCCGATCACCAATTACAAGTAATTTTTCTTATTTATAAATTTCTTATTTGTGAGCCTTTTCATACATATAGAAGGTCATCTAATAGTGAATTATATCCTATTCTCCTGCCCACTTATTCTGTATACTGGTGTATATCTGTGCCCCTCCCCATCTTCTCTAATATAATAAACTTCTTTATGGAGACCATCAATTATTAACATCCCTGCCACCAGTTAAAATGGATTTAAGAGAAGCACCTGGCGAGTGTCATTCAGTCTCTAGGAGAATATACATAACCTCTCTAATACTGTATACGAATGCCTGAAAAGCTAGTATATAACTAAATATAAAAAGAAGAGATTACCTGATTCAGCACAGTCATGCAAAAGTTTTCTTTGACATACCAATGGTGATTTATACTCATATGTGTTGTTGTATGATTTGCACTTGTATATATTCTTTGCACTTTTTTGTATATTTACAATAAGCTAACACATATGGTGTATGTCACTTTAAATTTACACCTTATGAGAAGTGTTGTCTGCTATCTGGTAGACCCACCCTCAGACCCAGTACTCAGAGCAAACGCTGCTGCAAGGAAACTGAGAATAGATTAGTTTAATACTTGGCTGGGGCCCTGGTGTCATACTAAAGGGTACAGGCTGGTGAAGGGTTGAGGTAGAACCTGGTATAGCAGCACCCTATATGCCCAGAATAGGTAACATTTTTGCAGGGAGGGCTCTGGGGTACTAAAACAGAGACTGGAGGAATACATAGCAACCAGAGCGGATTCAGACTTGGTGTGGGGGGAAGGAAATGGGCAGAAATCAAACAAGATTTCCAGATCGGGGAGCCAAAGGGGCTTACCCCCCCGGTTACACTATGCTGCAGCAATATGAATTGTGTCATATAGCATTACAGCGATGGCACAATGCTGACAGTTGGCATTGTGTCGTCCGGGAAAGCAAGTGTTTTTTTTCAGTGGGGGCTTTGCCCCCGTACCCCTCATACTACAGATAACTAATTCCAAGTTGGAGTTGATTTGGGGAGGGGGTGATATCCCTGGAGAGAGCAGTGTTGGAATACTGGGGACCATTACAGCAAACTGCCAGTTTTGTTGCTGTAATGGTCTTCACAGTATTCCCATCGCTGTTCAAACATGATATCTTACCCCCATACCAACAGAAATAGAATAGGGAAGTGTTCATACAGTGTTGTTAAAAATAGTGTTCAGAAGAGAGGATGAGAACAGTACATATTGGAGGGTAGTCCCCTGAATGGAAGGAGGGAACAAAATGGCCTAGTTGCAGGTTCTCATGGCAGAGAGGAGGTGGACATAACTGCCATCACTGAAACATGGGCCACCCAACACCAGGACTGAGACCTGGTGATCCCAGGGTGCAGGCTATTCCACAGGGATAGTGGAAAGGAGGTGAGGTGGTGATTTATGTGAGGGAGGGGATAAGGAATATCAGGGAGGAGGGGTGGAGGGTAGAACAGAGGCATTATAGATACAATTCTAGGATTCAAGAAACAGGATACTTAGGATGGTGGTGGTGTATAGGACACTATCTCAGGCTGAGGACTTTGACAGAGGTCTAGCAGAGCAGATAAGAAAGGTCAGCAGGAAGGGTGACACCATGATCATGGAGGACTTCAATCTACCAGGGGTAGACTGGAGCACGACAGCCACCTCAAGCACAGGGAAGCAGGTCCTCCTTGAGGCTTTCCAGGACAGCTTATTGGTACAGATGGTAAATGAGCCAACTGGAACAGGCAACACTCTGGATTAAATCCTGTCTAATGGGAAGTTTGTCAGTGAGCTGAGGTGGAGGATCTGCCGGCAGGGGATGACCACCATACAGTGGTTCTCACTCAACATGGACAAGGAGGCTTTAGAAAGAGAGACCAGGATGCTGGATGTCAGGTGAACTGACTTTGGTAGGATGGGGAAACTGTAGCTGGGCACTTAGCCAGGATCAAGCCACACATGGATGCCAACCAGAAATGGGAAGTTAACAACGTAGGGCTCATGGAGGCCACTAACTCCTGTACCAACACACAAAGCAAAAAGACTAGATCCAAAAAACCAAGTTAGTTAAGTGGACAGGTGTTGGAAAAGTGAAGGCAAAATGGGCAGCCTGCACCAGATTCAATCAATCCAGTCGAGGGGGGGGACAATAGAGAGAAGTCACTGAAGAAATCAAGAGAACTGACTAGAGCAGTCTGGATAGCCAAGGCTTCCAGACAGCTTAGGCTAGCACAGGGCATCAAGGATGGGAAAATGACTACTTCAGGTACGTAAGGGAGAGAAGGATCTGCAATGATCAAATAGCAAGGATCAGGAAGGGTAGGGGGTGGGGAGAGAAAGGGGCAGAGCAGGCAGAAGCGCTGAATGAATACTTCTTATTTAATAAAGTAAATGATGGGTCACTGCCTCAAGGTTAGGGAGGGTAGGCATGGGGGGGAAGGGTGATAGATGGGGAAATCTCAGCGGACAAGATACTAGAAGGTTGAAGGGTACTGCAGGTGGATAAAGTGCCAGGCTCAGATGGCATGCACTCCCGGATACTGAAGGAATTGGTGATGGTCCTGGCAGAGTCATTGGCACACTTGTTCAATACCTCTCTGGAAACAGGGTGCATACCCCAAGATTGGAAGATGGCTCATGTAGTGCCCCTCCATAACAGCAGACCCAAGGATGAACAGGGCAACTATAGAACAGTAAGCCTAACATCCATTGTGGGGAAGTTAATGGAGACAATCTTTAAGGAGAGGTTGGTACCTTTTAAGAAGATAATGGTCCCCAGACTGGAACGCAGCATGGTTTTGTCTCTGGCAGATCCTGCCAGATCAACCTGGTTGATTAATATGTCTGGGTGACTACAGCACTTTACAATGGCCATGCGGTGGATGTCCTGTATCTGGATTTCAGCAAGGCACTTGATTTGGTGCCACATGGGAGGCTGATTAGCAAGTTGGGATACCAGGGAGCAAGGACAAAGTTGGTGAGATTAGATCGCTGCAAGGAAGACAACAGAGGGTAGTGGTGGGAGGAATTCTCATCTCCAGGGGTTGTAATGAGCATGGTACTGCTGGGCTTGGTACTGGGCCTGGTGTTATTTGGCATTTTTATCACCGACATCTCGCATGGCATTAAGAATGAGAATAGACTTTTTGCATATGATACGAAGATTGGAGTAGTGGTGGATGACACAGTAGGGTGGCAGGGGCTGCAGAATGATCTGGCTAAACTTGAGTTCTAGTCTGACACATGGCAGTGGGTGTTCAATGCTATGAAGCGCAAAGTCATGCACTCGGGAAGGTATCACTACAAAATACCGACATTCGGAATCCCGATATTGGGGATCCCAAGTTCAGCAGTCCGACACACACACACCCCTCCAATAGAAGGAAGCCGGTGCTGACAGGGGTAAGGTAGCAGAAGTGATGAACCAGTAACCTACCCCAAGTCGAGCACCACAATGAAGGAGAGAATGTAGAAGCTGGCCAAGCTGCTCCAATGGCGTGGTGGACTAGGCCACTAGCAGATTCACTAGCATGGTGCTCTCGACACAGGTTTTGTTCCCGGGAGGAAAAAGGTTTTGTTTGCGTTGTTGTTGCCTCTATAACTTTTTAACCTACTCTGAGGTCTGCTCCCCTCGGAGTTGGTTATTTTAGTTATAGCTGGCTCAGGTTTTCTGGCTGCACGCTAGTCTCTTTACAAAATGGACAGTGTCTCTGAACTTTTGTTAATTTTGTGCCATATTTCATGCAGCAATTAAGTTTCATGTTGTGTGTTAACCCGCAGTGACTAATATCACAGTGCATGTTCCTTTTTCACGTACTTTATGGTTTCTACTTCTACTTTTTAGTTTGCTGCATAACTGCAGGTGTTTTATTCTTTTTTTATAGTATTATATACAGTTTGGGACAAATATATCAGTTGATAACTCTATAATCCTGCCATGGCTCCTGATTGATGGACACAGCATATTGCTCTATTTTCTTTTCACCTTCTGACTTCAAACTGTTAATGATTTATTTATGTTTAACAATAGGGGCTAAAGGGAGGTCAGCATTTTCTTATTAACAGTTAATATTTCAATACATATATATATATATATATATATACACACACACATATGTATATATATATATATATATATATATATATATATATATATATATATAGTATCTTTGTTGAGAGGTTTCAGTGAGGGGGGTAGGGGGTTCTGTGGAATGATGCGGTCTTTAGCGGTCTCACAAGCCAGGTTGATAGGTGGGATGGTTTTGCTTTATTTGTATTGGGGGGCTTTACAAATGTTGGGGTCTTATGGGTTGTACCAAGAGCTTTGGCAAAAACCAAAGAGGAGATTGCCTGTTGTTATTTGTTACAGCCAGTTGGCTTGGCATTTTAGTTTCCTCCCTTCTTTGCTGGAACCCCAGACATGATGGAACTAATGTTCTTAGTATTTTGGTTTACAGTGTCAAGACAAATTGTTCATATGCTACCCCTGTTTCTTGGCTCTCACTTTTTTCTTGGGGGCCTACATGTCACAATGGTTTACCAGGTATTTTCCCTAAAGGAATGCAAAGTGAGCATTAATTTTTTTAGGGTTGAGGAGTTGATTTGGTTTGGTTGGGTGATGGGGTTGGATTGTTACTGTTCCAGGGGAACTTGGTACTTCACCATGGTCTTTGGTTCCAGTTTTCATAACTTTGGTAAGGTGGGAGGGAAGGGTATACCACCACCAGAGGTACCTATTTAGCATGTTAGCATGTGAGATTGTTTTTTTCACTGTCTCATTAGGTCTAGGATGTCTTTACTATATTGTTCTAGAAATCATGATGTCAGTCTTTAAATTGTGCTCCTGAAATATACAGGGTGCCCAATCTCCCCAAAAAAGAGTTAAGATCATACTTCATCTTCATAAACTTGAGGTACATGTTGTTTTTTTACAGGACACTCACTGGACCCCATCCCAGGTTCTCCTTACTTTTGGGGCTTGTGTGGATTTGCGTAAAAGGGGTGTGGCTATTTTGATGGCTTGAAGGGTGCCCTTACATCTGCTCCAGGAAATAGGGGACCCCTAGGACAGGTTCCTTCTTCTGCAAGCTCTACTCAGCCACATAGAAGTCATATTAGGGGCTATTATGGCCCTATAGCAGATGACCCTACTTTTTTCACTACCTTAATGATGCAGCTAGCACCATGGTACCGTTTTCCTATACTTTTTTTGGGGTGACTGGAACATGGTTTACTGTGATGGCCTTGACAAATCTGGTTCTAGCCACCTTTTGCTCTCCCCAGGTCAGTTGGCCCTCTGTGTTATGATGGACTCCTTGGGTCTTCTGAACTCCTGACATGCACTCCACACCATCTGGCATGAATACTCTTTTCATTGACTCCCCCATAATACTTGTTCTTGGATCGACTACTTTCTGTTGGGATTGAGCACCTTCCTGGAGCCTTGTCATGTCACTATCTGGTCAAAGTGATATCTGCTCATCATGCTACTCTTCTCCAGCTGTGTCTCTCACTCTCATTAGGACAAGATAAGGTATGGGGTCTCAATAATCAATCGCTTCAATCAGATTATCTGGTTCAACATATTCAAGGTTACATCTCTTCTTTTCTGGTAGCCAACTCCCCTACTATGCCCAAGCTCAATTTCTTATGGGGGGCCCTGAAGATCTCACTTCGGGGTGAACTCATTTATTTGGCCTCTAAAACGAAACAAGTAGCCTCCCAAGATAAGTCTTCCCTTTTAGATCAGATTAGAGTCCTGGAAAAGCATATCTTTCCAGCCTCTTCTCAATCTGACTGGGTACTTGGAGAGCCTTAGGTCAAAATACCACACTTTGTTGGGGAGAAGACAGAACATCTGATTTTACTCCCTAAGGTTAAATATTTTGATCAAGGAGAGAAAGCTGAGAAACTCCTATCCTTGCATCTATACTCGCAGGCCTTGGACAGGATAAACTCTTCTCTTTGGAATGCTTTGGGTCAACTTCTCACCTCTCCCCATGATATTGCTGCTCATTTTCAAGAATACTATCAATCTTTGTATAACCCACCCTCCTATCCCTTCAGTTTGACCCATTTGAGACATTTCTGCAAGATATAGTGCTTCTGTAACTGGACAACCCTCAGATAGTTTTATTACAAGCCCTTTTGACCTTATCTGAAATTCTGACAGCTACTAACGCCTCCTTCAGTACATCAGTTTATAGCAACAAACTATGTATGTTCTTTCTCTGCACTTAGCCACCGCCTACTGACACTGATCTCTGATCTAACTTACCAGTTGAGATGCAACCTCCACTCCTATGTGGGCCTTGTTTGCATGGGTAGTGGGGGCTCAAAAGGAAAAAAAAATAAGCTATAGACAAAGAACCTCAATGCAGAATCACTGAAAAAAGGGTTACCCCAAAGGGCATTGGCAACAAATCAGGTTTTAAAGAAATGCAACGTCATACATACTTCCATAATGCAAAGCATCATGGGATATATGCAAATCACCATGACATTTCAGACTTGTTCAGTTTACAGCAATTTACATGCATTTTAAACAGCACAACTAACTTAATTTCTATAATAGTCCTAGTACATTTTACCATTATTAAAAACACCTAGTGCCACGGTACATTCAACATTTACAGGTTTCATAAACATAAAGTATATACATCAAGGTATTTTATGACATAGTGCTATTACATACTAAATCCAACAATGATAAACACAGCCTGTTTTATATCAGCTCGGAGGTCATAACAATAACTTCCCTGTATGAGGACCTGAGGGGGAAAATGAAAATTAAATAGGAGACTATTGCATACTCAAGAAAGGGAATGGGGTATCCATATGTGGTCAACCTTAAGGACTAGAAATTGTAAAGGAAAGATTAGGCTAAGAAATGGAAGAACTGTTGCAACAGATTTTAAAAAAAAGGTTGGTCCTCAAGAGTGGTAGGAGCTCCCTGTCATAGTCCTATTGATCTCTCAGTGGAATTTCATACCATGGACCATGGGGTGATGATGGAGTGCCTGCGGGTGTGTTGTGGACTGGTGGGTGCAGTCCTAAACTGGTTTAAATCTTTCCTCACTGGCAGGTCACAACAGGTGTCATCTGGGATTTATTCCTCAGTGCCCATGCCCCTGCCATGTGAGGTCCCACAGAGCTATGTCTTGTCCCCAATGTTCATGGTGTATATGCTGCTGCTTGGGGACATTATAAGGTTATATGGACTGAGTTGTCACTGCTATGCAGATGATACTCAGCTCTACATGTCCTTTGAACTTGAACAGTAGGAGATGGTCTCAGTATTGAAAAACTGCCTAGCTGAGATCCAGGACTGGATGAGGGTGAACTGGTTGAGGTTCAACTCAGATAAAACTGAGGTACTGTTGCTGGAATGTGGTTACCAGGGGGTGAGGGTGCAATCTGGTTGAGTCTTAGGGCTAAGGCTTGGGGACTCCCAGTTGCTCACCACTGATCAGATGAGGAACCTTGGCATGTTCTTGGACTGTAGCCTGACACTTAGATCACAGGTGTCAGCTGTGGTCAAGACATCTGTCTTCCATCTGAGAAACATTGTCAGTGTTAAACATCTGATACCCCAAGCTGATCTGCCAGCACAGATGCATGCCTTTGTGACCTCGTACTTGGATTACTGCAATGCTCTTTATCTGGGTCTTGTGGGGGCAGATCTGCACCACCTGCAGCTAGTGCAGAATGCAGTGGCCAGGTTGCTGACCTGTCTTCCTAGGTCACGTCATGTCATGTAACACCTGTACTGCACTCTCTGCATTGCCTGCTGGTTAAGTGGTGGATCTCCTTCAGGGTCAGCTTGCTGACCTCTAAGGCCTCTACATGGTCAGGCAGGGGTGTAGCCAGGGATTTCAGATCTGCACACCAATTGAACTCACTGCTACCCCCGTGTAGCCGGACAATATACAAATGTACACCAGAACTGTGTGTGTTACCTCATTTAGCACAATAAATACAACTGTTGTATCTCATGACAGTGGTTGTTGCCATGCATGGGTAAATACAAATGCCATGCATTGTTCCCTAAGACACCCACATACCAGCCCAGAGCCTATAAAGTTGTATTGCCCTTGGGATGCAAAGACAGTATTAGTGACCAGTCCTTCCAGTTTCGACGCCTATGAATAAAATTACAGAAAGGTTCAAATTTTCTTTGTTAGTTTTCATGGAAAAAGGAAGCAATTTGGAGCCTATTTGCTACCCCCCCTTAAAAAAAATTGCACACCATGGAGTGCTTGGAGTATGCCTGCCTACACCCATGGGTCAGGGGCCCAGGCACCTGCAAGACCTCCTGTGTCCCTACTGGCTCTCCCATTCCCTTCATTCCACTGGCAAGGGATTGTTGGAGGTTCCCAGGACTTTTTGGAAAACATCAGGGGCTCATGCGTTCTCATTTGCAGCCAGAGTCCTGTGGAACTCACTCCCTCCCTATTTAAAAGGGAGCTACAGACTTTCTTATTTAGATAGGCCTTCCCTGAAGCTGAGTAAAGTTTTAACACATACTGAATATGTTTACTGATGTTTGAATTATTTCTGTATTTATGTCTGTGTTTATACTATACAGTATTTTAAACTGTTTTTAAAACTATGATTGCGAAGCACACTGAGTCACAATGCAAAATGTGCTATAGTAAATAAAAGATTGATTGATTGGTTGGTTTATACATACAGCCAGACCAGTGTGTAGGCACAATGGAGAGGGCATGCTTTTGTACACCCACAAGCAGTTTTCCATGGAGTGGAGGGCAAGCATTGTGTGAAAGAATTGCATGACAGGAGACCCATAGAGGCTACACATACCCTCCCTACAGTCACCAGGATGCCTCAGGAGACTCATTTGCCCCCTCCCCACTCCCTCTATTCTGTGACCCCTGCATTCTGCACTTGCATTGTGGGCTTGGGGGCATTCACTGCTTTTCTTCTATTTTTTTGAAACCTTTTTCATTAGCTCATTTTTCCTTTTTCTATTATAACAGATGTAATTCATTGCAGCATTTCATGTAATGAGAATAAAGTAGGGAGAAAAAAGGAAAAATGCACATCAGTAATTATAATCAGCATTAATTTCATTATCTCCTTTGTTGAAATTTATACATACAAATTAATATTTTCTTAAAAAGAAAAGCCAAAATCTCAAATTAGAGTTAAGAATATGATCTAATCGGTTATATAACTTATTCAAAATGTCCCTAATGTAAGTAATCATAACTTGAGATATGTAACAAGTATAGAACTATTATGAATAAAATAAAAAATTCAGTTAAATAACTTGCAAAATCTGATTATATCTTTATTGAGAAGTATTGATTTAATAAAGATGATGGCAATGCCTCAATTTATATAGGTATTGCAAAATATCATTGGACTTCCATCAGACAGTTGGTTTACTCATTTAAAATGATGTTTTGGCATTGTCCACCCATAAAGAAACTCTGTCGTACTATTCATCTTTTTGCAACTAAAGTGATTGATCATCCTTTTACACTAGATCCTAAACTTATCCTATTAGGCATTTTTAACTTTTATGACAATGAGACAGTTTCTTGTGCTCAAAACAGGTAACTGACCATATTGTTTCTCCAAATTAAGTGACATATACTTATACATTAGAAATCTGTTAACACTACTCAATTTTATAGATATTTTTTTTTTAATTCAGCTTTATTGATTTACAAACATGCAGGGCAGGTACACAATGAGACAATAAAGGAACACATCCAATCAGGGAATGTCAAGACAACCTACCTGCCTTCCCCCCCCCCTTGCTCCCCCTCCCCCAAACCCCAAGTTGCTGCACCCCTTAAGCTCTGTAATAAGGAGAAACCACTAACAAAGTACACACCAATTATAAAACAGTACTGGGAAACTTTCTTTTGAGTAGATGCCATCAAGTTGGTAAGGCTCCCACCTGGGATAAATATAAACTTTGCATCTTTTCCCAAATCTCAGTATATTTATGGAGGGTATTTTTTTTACTGGCCCCCATTTGTTCTACTTGGAGGTCTGAAAAATAGTTCCCCTCAGCCATTCCAAGTAGCTCAAAGTATTAGCTTCTTAAGAGAAGAGGATATTAGTGCCATGTAATACCTCCATTGCTTAACTCTGATTCTTCTATAATCCCCCATCAGACATATCTCTGGGATAAATAACTCTTCAATACCCAACAGTGGATCAGCCCTGGCCCTGATCAATTCCCATAGATCTTTAATAGGAGGACTATCCCAGAAAATATGCTTTAGGGAACCTTCCTCCTGATGACATCTGTAACAAGTAGGGTGAAGTACCCTCCAATCTTGTAGAGTTTCAGCGGCATCCAGTAGATATTGACAAGTTTATATTGCATTAATTGCAGGTGTTCCTGTGTTATATATTTGTAAGTATCTAACCAAATTCTCGCCATTGCTCAACCAATTCAGGAAACTGTGAAGACCAATAGTTGTGGGATCCAGTAACCTCTGGGAATGCCAGGTCATATAGGGAGGCATATAATTTTGACACCACATGGGTTCCCCAGGCCCCTACAGCCAGAACCTTGAATGACCCTTTTGGTTTTTCAACCCTGCTCACCTTTTCTTGGACTTTTAGAGGCATATGCCTTATCTGGAAGACTTTGAATACCTGACTTCTATTCAATTGATATTTCATTAGGATGGATTCTAGCAAGAGACAACCCTTTTCAGCTAAAAGCTCTTTGATTCTGGCATTCTGACATTACAGTGTCTGTGGCTCAGTGGGTAGCACACTCGCCTCAGAGGCCGGGAGATCAGAGGGTTGTGGGTTCAGTTCCCACATCTGGCACTTGGGTTAATATCCCAGTACTGACTCTGTAGTGCAGCATGAGATGGGTGCTGCACTTCTGAGGTGCCATCTTTCAGATGAGATGTTAAACTGAGCTCCCATCTGACTGGATTGGTGGTAGTTCAGGTAGATATTAAAGATCCCATGGCACTTATCGAAAAGAATAGGGGAATTTTTTATTAACATTTACAAAAATACATACATTCATAACAGTGTTGCTCCACACTAAATCATAATACAAAAGAAAAGATAGATAAGTATTTCATCCTACAATAATACATATTTGCAACATGACATTCGTATGTCCCATGCCTGTTAGCGAAGACTAGTAATAGCCTACCCCACCCCATGAAAAAGAGTAGGGGAATACATACATAAATACTAGTGTTTTTTTCACACCAAACCATAATACAAAACAAAATAAGTATTGAATCATACTGTAATACAATATAACAGTCTTAAGTTCCTACACCTATTTAGGTAAGGCTAACTGTAGTCTCCCCCTCACTGAAAAAATAGGGGGGTTATTGAAACCCAAACAAAATATAATCATTTAGACATCAATAATTCAGTAGATAATCCATACTTAGAGATCAAAAACTAAGTAATTATTTACACTAAAGCATGAAAACCATATTCTAACCCCCCACCCACTATATTATTAAGGCAATTTAAGTTCAATGTCTTAAACAAAACAATGGAGTTTTACCTCACACCTAATCTGAATATAATACCAGAGCAAATAATTGATAATCAGGTAGGGGAGTATTATTAATAAACTAAATATTATCCTATAAAATCATATGCCTGCAATAAACTCTTCCAATATTTATGTGTAAATAATGTTTTCTCAGTCGCTTTAATTCCACGTATCTCATTCTCCATCATATCAAACAAATTAATAGGCAAAATTTCTTGTTGTTGAAGTAACAGTCTACATCTACTAATCCAAATCCAATGCAAAAATGAAACATGGATTATTTGCACTGTACTAATAGAATTTTGGAGTATTCCAGTATCAAAAAAAAACAAAAACATAAAACACATTTTCAGCCATAGGGGGAATCAAAAAAACACATTTCCATCGATGTTTCACAATATCCCAAAATTCCATAATATATGGGCATTTAAAATACAAAT
The DNA here is from genome assembly GCA_016271365.2 of Neoceratodus forsteri. Classification (NCBI taxonomy): domain Eukaryota; kingdom Metazoa; phylum Chordata; order Ceratodontiformes; family Ceratodontidae; genus Neoceratodus; species Neoceratodus forsteri. The sequence continues at coordinate 613,179,093 of CM028134.1, forward strand.
GCTTCATTGTCTCAAAAATCAACTTACATTTTGCCCTCAGACAATAGCGTTCATGAATAGCTTTGTGTTTTTGGTTATGCCGCACATTTTTTTTTCTGTGTATTCCCAACCATACAGTGTCCCACATTTGTATAGGAATACATGGGTTGGTAATAAAGGTTGAAATGTTCTGACTTATTTCTGTTGACAAATTTGAAAAGGAGAATCATAAAAATATCGTTGTAAAATCTTAGCATATAGCTCTTTTTGAAAAATACTCCTAAGTACCTCCCTACTTATATCCCACCCTTTTATCTTATCAAAATTCATAGTCCAGTTATCCAACAAATGAGGATTTCTTTTATTTTTATGCAAAAAAGTCACATTCTTCCATTCTTGCATTACTCCTCGTAAAGTTCCCTGAACCAAAGAACCCCATATCTTATAACAATCCCTAACTGTAGGCACTAAATTCAAGTATAAAAATATTTAAAAAAAGAAAAGAATTGGATTAATCATTCTTAATCCCCCTGCTTTTACATCTAAATATAAAATATTCCATTTGATTGGATTCAATCTGCTTCCCCGCACCCAACAAAAACAAATGTCAATAAAGAAGTTCCCAATTTCTTTGTTATAAAAAAATAGTAATTAAATACAAAAAAACTGTAATCAAAAATGATTTAATTAAGAAAATTATTTTCTTTTTTGATAATTTCCAGTGATTCCAACCAACAATTTTAGCATTACCCTGAAGTAGTGCAGCTTTCCAGTTATATTCTGCACTATCCAAATTCCCCAGAATATATACCAAGAATCTTACAAGGCTGCCGTTCAATTGGAAAACCACCTACCATAATCAAGGCATCTGGGAAGCCTGAAATACTCAAACATTTTGTTTTTGATTCATTTATCCTAGCACCTATAATTGTCCCTAGCACAGTTATAACATTACATGCTAACTGTATCAAAGTTTCATCAGAAAGTATTAGACGTAAATTGTCTGAGTAAGCAATTATCTTAGTCCGAAATATAGAATCTCCCACTATTCCTCTTATCAAAGGGAACTGATTAATTATCCTCATTAATGGATCCAAAGTCAATACATAGAAAAGTGGGCTCAATGGACAGCCTTGACAAACTCCTTTAACTGTTCTATGTTTCGCAACTTTCTAACCATTTTCTAATGGAATTACATATGCCAACGCATAACACAGTCTTATCCATTGTACAAATAAAGCAGGAAAGCCATACGCCAATAAACATTGCCATAAGTATTCCTGAGATAATTCATCGAATGCTTTTGCCTGATCAATACTCACTATAAATCCATCAGTCACACTTCCCCTATCCTTTCCTTTTTCCACAACTTTTCAAATATAAGTCAATGTATCTGTAATCTTCCTCCCTGGTACTGCACAAAATTGTGAATCATTAATCAGGTCAGGCAGAGCCAATGATAGTCTATTCTCGAACAGTTTTGAAAAAATCTTAAAATCTACATTCAGTAGCATCAAAGGCCTCCAATTTCCAATATCCATATGTTCTCCCTTCTTAACCAAAAAAAAATAAACCCTCATACATTTGGGAAGGTAAAATCAATTCTGAAAGAAATTAATGATATAATTCCAATAATACATCAGGCATCATCTTCCATAATATTTTATACAATTCTCCAGGTAATCCATCTGAACCAGGAGATACCTCATTTTTGAGGGAAATAAATACTGGCCCAGATATTCAAACTGTGCCAGGCTGTGATGCAAGCTTGGGCACAGCTCAACTTGGCTGCACAGGGGTGTAGACTGGGCAATATTCAACAGAACTGTGCCATGGCTCAGCAGCATTGAATATCATACCCTGACCACCCCCAGTGTGAATGGCACAGTGGCACTACGCCAGTGCAAGTGGCCAGAGTGGAGTATGGGGATGCGATAGTGCAAGTTGCACTGCGTCATGCACAGCAACCGCGATATTCAAAAGTTGACATGAAAATGGGGCCATTTGCATGTCATTATGGCCCATTTGCATACAGGTGCGCCGATCCCCGATGACTTGCGTCTGGCGCCCTGCCAGGCAGCAGCCGTCAGGGACCGATGCCCCCTGCAGCTGGCAATGTGCTCCACAGCCCGATCATGGGCATTTGTATTAAAAAAACAGACCGCTGTCCAATATCCCTGGTGGTCCAGTGGACCGCTGTGTGCCCGATCACGGGCATTTGTATAAATAAATAATAATTCCATCCAATATCCCTGGTGGTCCAGTGGACCTGCTGTTTGCCCGATTGTGGGCATCTGTATAATAAAATAAGCATTCCTTCCAATATCCCTGGTGGTCCAGTGGTTCAACTCTAGCTATTTAAGTTATGGTATATGCCAAGATGCTGTTTCTGTCATATAACTATATCAATTCATGTTGTTTTTTTTATACCTGGAAGATGTTGTCTTTTTTCTATCATATCAATAAAAAAAAGATTAACTGCAAAAATAAAATGATGTTTTAAAAGGTTTTATGGCGTGGAGGTAAATCATGAATTGCATGGGGAACAGTAGCATTACTAAGAAGTAGTAGAGGTCTAGGATGTCCAGAGCTAATGTTATATGCTAGAGCACATTATGCATCACTGATATAGAAATGGGCCTATTTTCCCAAGGAGGAATACAAGATGAAAAGATGATAAATAAAATAATTGAACAACATACAAATGAACAAATAAAAATAGAAAGCCTGTTAATTAATATTCCTAAGGGTCTGCATCAGATACCCCTCTTCAAATTATGTGATACTATGATTAGGAATGATGTGAAATTACTTCATAAAAATGAAATCCCATAGCTTTGTTTCAGTATTTGGGATAATCATATTAGCTGGCCTAAAGGACAAAACACAAGACTTGATCCAGAAGTAAAAAAAAAAAAGATAAATATTTGGATGAACATAATACACAATGACAAATTCACAACATAGGAGAAAACTAAACTACAGTATACAATGTATAATTCAAGAAAATATAATTTTTCAACTACTTAGTTAAGAAGAACTTTTCTGAACTTAAATACTGATATAACACAAAAGATATTAAAGATTATGCTAAAGTACAGAATAAGATTATGAATAAAGGGGTGCAAAACTAGCTAACTAGATTATATAAAGCCATGAAAAATAATACTGAAGAGACTAAAGACAATAAAAATGATAAATGTAATAAAGAAATAAAGAGTACCCTAACAGGTTAACAATGATTAAATATTAAGATATTGGCCAACAAGTTATATGTTTAAGCATGGAATAAATCAAGTCAAAGGAAAATAATACATCAAACATACTATATACCAGCCAATAGAGATAAAATAACTAATAACATAAATTTACATTGTTGGTATGATTGTGGCAAAGATGCAAATTTAGAACATTGTATGTGGAACTGCCAAAGAATCCAAGACTGATGGATAAAAACTAAAGAGATATTAGCACAAATATTACAAACAGATATTAATTTAGATCCAGTTACTTTTGTATTTAATTATTTGCCAGAAATGCAAAATAATAAAAATTTCCTCAAAAATATTAACATTATGAAGAGTGGCCAAGAAGAGGTTAATATTGGAGATATGGAATGCTCCAAACATTCCTGAATTTGAGGAGCAGAGAAGGGGAAATATTTTTAAAGAGTCAATGATGCAAGAAAATCTGCGGTGGGACATCCTGGACAATGAATTGGGTATCTAAGGAATGAGTCGGCATACATTAGAAATATTAGCAAACATATTATAAATAAACATTAAATTAGACACAGTTGCTTTTATAATTAATTATTTACTGGAAATACAAAATAATAAAACTTCCTCAAAAATTTTAGCATTAGGAACAATGGCCATGAAAATGTTAATACTGGAGATATGAAATGCTCCGGACATTGCAGGATCTGAGTAGCAGAGATGGTGGAATATTTTTAAAGAGTCAATGATGCAAGAAAAGCTGTGGTAGGACATCCTAGATGATGAATTGTATATCTTAGGAATGAGTTGACGAACATTAGAGGAGAATGTACCACCAATTCTGAGATTATAGTAGATGCTTAAGAAATATAACCCGGATGAATTATATCATTATATGTAAAAACTGGAATACAAAGGAACTTTAATATCTCTGCTAAATCTCAAAGGACACAAGGATGTTAAATGTTAAACATGCTGAAATGGAAAATATTTGTATTGAATGAGTGTATGCTATAATTAATTGAAAATAAAAAATATATATTATAAAAAAGGCATAGAACTATTATATAAGTCATTTACCGTATACCTTCATATTTCACCCTGTTGATGGTATATATTTTTAAAGAAAATTAGTTTGAAGTATATATCTTGATATATGAAAAAAATTTTAAAGAGTATTTCTTCAAAATATTGTTTAAAGCAACTAAGTTTCAGCAATGATTTCCAGGTACAATGTGACTAATAATAGCTTTGTTTGCTTGTAGAACCCTGCTATTACTTGTTTACTGCTAATAACCTTCTTTATGACACCCCATCTACACTCTATCTGGGTGGACCCACTTTTATAGTTTGCTTGTTGGTGTAGCCCTGCTTCTAGTGAGGCCTATCTGGGTGATACAATTTGTTGCTAAAATTTTAGAGTACTCGACATTAGTCACTGTGGGTTTCCTATCATTGTCAGTTAGCCTGTTTTACTGAGGACCCTACATACACCTGTTCTGGATGGGCCTAATACTATAATTTGCTCACTAGGATTATATAGCAGCCCTACTTGATCTTGGCTACATGGAGCTTCTTGTAATTGCTAATAACTGGCTTTGGTTAGACCCCTGCCTACACCCTATCTCAGAGATCTTAATACTGCAATTTGTTTTGACCTATATTCTGAAGGTATTGTGTTTTACAGTTCTTATGTAGAAGCTTCTACACTAACTTGTACTGATTTCTGGAATACCAAGATGGAGCCCTGACCATCCAGTGATATGTCCCTCCACTAAGGGTCTGTGCCATCCTATGCTTGGTCCACCACCAGTGTAAAAATGTTTCTTGTGGTGCTAATACTGCTGACCATCGTACCCACTGTATTGTTTCTTGTGCCTACAGAGCCCACTGAGATGGTAGAGGCATTCTCTCTCAGCAATATAATGAATTTATGGCTCCACTATCCTCCTGAACTGTCCTTCTGTACCACGTCCCTCAGCCTTATGTCCTCTATAAAATGTACCTAAGTTTTCTAGTTCTAGGGGAGTGCTATGGGATGATACACTATATGTGTCTCCAGAACCACCCATAAGCTCCATCTCCCTAACAGAAAATACCGGAGACTGACACACTACCTTAGAACCTCTAAAGGCCTAATATTGTGACTACTTCTGCTTTCTGGCTATGTTCACTCCAGTCCAGGCCCTGCAGATAGCCCTAGGCTGGGCTCTGATAATCAAGGGAAACTGAACACAGTCTCCCTAAATATTAGTAGTTTCCTATCTAAATTTGCTCATTTTCAAGCCTGGGTTCTGTTAGTGCAACATATATTATACAATGGTAAGAAAGAATGCTGGGCTCTGATTGGTCAGCCTGATGCTAGACCAGTGATGTTATCCCAGCATAACATCATGGATCTAGTCACAGCACAGTCATGACCGCATAATACTTTAAAAATAAAAATCACTCCACAGCCGTCACTACAATGGGCTTCAGTGCTGCCTACTCTGCTCAGAATCAGCACAACCTGTCCACCGTAAACACACTGAGGGTGTGCAGCACTATTCACATACTGAATTACCAGTTCTCCAATACTGTTCATTTATTTTTATCTCCCGGTACAAAGCACAAAACAACTGTACCGGAAGAACCACAAGCACAGTGGTGCTCTGAATAATAAGCAGGTTGAGGCAGGCAGTTGACTGCACAACTTCCAAACTGGAAAAAAAAGGTTATACATATGAGAGCGGCAGACAGCTGGAAAGCAGCTTTACAACATTAGTGAAACATGCCAGTAGCTCGCCTTTCTTTTAGATGTTTCTTCAATTACTTACAAATTGTACCCACAGTTTTTTCCTTGTTTCACAGCAATCAGTGAGCATCCTGACCACTTTCCATGAAAGTTGAAATAGCCCCAGCATTAACATTGCTGCTGTGTCTGATTGACATTCTCCTGATACAGTTGCCATACTTTTCATATCAGGAGAATAAAACAAGCAGCTGAATAGAATGCTATCACTCCAGAAAACCTGATTAACTTAAGCACAGTGTGCATTTGAACACACACGCTTAGTCTATTCAGGGATGCCGATAAGAGCTACGAGAGCTGAAGCCGATAACACCAATGGCTTCATGGCAACATCCCGGTTACTTTTTAAAATGTTAATGTGTTCTTGTTCTGTCAGTGTAGACAGTAAAAACATGCAGATTGGGGGGCAGAGAACAAGTGCACAGTAAGGAAGGAGGGGGTAGATTCACAGCAACAAGGGAGCAGCTCCAACTATTGGACAAAACAAATAATCAGCACTGTTTTTTCAGTAAGTATTCCTACCTTTTCAAAAAAGGACAGAAAATGTAATTTTAATGAATGTTTTAATATATTTTTTTAAACAAACCATTGTATAATATGAATAATGCAGTCCAGGGTGTGTGTCATACTGGGATAACATTCCTTCTTGGGTGTTGGACACACTCTGCTTGCAGCCTCATGCCCAACCACTCAAGGTGTGCCCTTATCAAAGCATAACATACACCGTGTCATACATTATTCCTTTTTTATATAGAGTACCTTACTAAAACCTGGCTTAATCCCCAATACTTGACTGCTATCTCAGTACCAGATTTTAAAATCTTCAGAGAGGACAGACTAGCCAAGCATAGTAGAAGCTGCCTTATCTATCTTAGGTCTGATCTGCTCCAAATTTTAAATCAAAGAACTGACTATGGGCTGTGAATGCCTAGCTATGAAACTTCTGTTGGGTGCTGACACAAATTTCGTGTCCTCTAACTGTCAATCGGGCATCGAGTCCACTACTAACTATTTCAAACAATTCAACAAAAACTGGAAATACAGTCTCTGGTGATCTCAACTGCAACTGGACTGCTAGCCAAAAAAAATGCTACTGGGCTTAATCCCTGCCCTGCTCCTAAAAACTGCTTCCAGCCTGCTGCCAACCAATACAACACCAGGAGTATGATATGAACTGCCCCTGAGCTGCCTTTCCATGTAACTCAACTGGACAAGTGCTCCCTTGCTTTCAGGACTGCTGGCTGGATAAATGAATTGCCCCAAACCCTGATACATCCCCCTAAGTTTGATCAATTCAAGAGATCTCTGTGGTCCATCCTAGCAGTTCAATGCAAATGTAACTGTTAATTTTCCAATTCTGTATCCTACCTGGTCATCACACAGACTCTTAGCTCTGTTGTTATTGAATTATTGTGTGACTATATTAACTCAGTAATTTGATTGATTGTACAATTTTGTAGGTATTGTGCTTGCCTTGACTACATTCCCCTGGAATTGTTTATATATATCTTTATTGTTTGTCTAACTCTGACAGTGATGTGAAACTTTTGTAAATAAGGATTTGTGCTTAAAGGTACTCTCCAAAAATTGCAAATTAATAAATGTAGCAATTTTTTCTTTTTAACTATGTACCAAAAGAAATATGTCAGCCCTTAAAGGACTGCCATATACCAGAATCCTCTGCTCCCTTTGTATTAGGGATCTTCCTCTGTGATATCTCTGTTATCAGGTCTCACCTATGGAACATTGCTGTCAGGGGTCAGGATACCACAGAAACCTTTTTCTGCAGCAGTCTACTAAGGGCTGTCCAATCCCACATCGGGCTCCGACATCTCTCACCCTATAAAAGTGAGGATGGCCCTGCTTCTTCCTTAGTTCTTTCTCATTGTCGACTATTCATGCATGGACTCTGTGGAAGTTTCATCGCTCAGTTCAACCACCAGTTTTACTTACCTTTTTATTTTATTTGCTGTCAAATCACTTTTATTTAAGAATCGTAAATGCTGGAATCCATACAAATGTGATAGCAGAAAAGGACCCTGTTGGCCCATTGAGTCTGCCCTTCCCCCTCCCTACTTGTCCCCCCACCCAGAGATAACACCTTGCCCCTGCACAACCCCTTATTTCTATCCCATGCCCTCTGAACCTTCACCATTTCAGCCCTACCATTTCCTCTGGCAGTCTATTCCAGGGCTCCACCACCCTCTCAGTGAAGTAACTCCCCCTCACATTTCCCCTAAACCTTCCCCCTTCCTCTCTTAGTCCATGACCTCTAGTTCTATCAGCCCCTGCCTTTTCTGTGAATATGCTCCCCCTACTTTATTAATCCCCTTCATGTACTTAAACATTTCTATCATGTACCCCCTTTCCTTTCTGTTCTCCAGTGGGTACAAATCCAACACCCTCAACCTCTGCTCATAGGGCTTCCCATTCAACCCCTGCACCATCTTAGTGGCCTTTCTCTGAACCCTTTCAATCCCATCTATGTCCTTGCATAGGTGAGGTCTCCAAAACAGAACCCTATACTCCAGGTGAGGCCTCACCATGGATTTGTAAAATGGCATCAGCACCTTCCTCATTCTGCTTGTTATACCTCTCACCATGCATGCCAGCATACTATTTACTTTGCCCACCACCTTGCTGCATTGGGTCCCTACCTAAAGGTTGTCAGAAATCATAATCCCCAGAACCCTTTCCTGCTCAATTGCCTTCATTTCACCCCTCCCCCAGTGTGTTCTTTGTTTGTGAGTTATTCTGCCCCATGCGCATTACTATGCATTTTTTGGTATGGAATTTCAGCTGCCATATTTCTGACCACCCCTCCAGCAACCTGAGATCTTCCTTCATAGTCTTCACTCCCTCTGAGGTGTCCACCCTATTGCAGATCTTCATATCATCTGCAAATAGGCAGACCTTCCCCTGCATCCCCATCACTATGTCACTGACATAGATGTTAAACAGGATGGGTCCGAACACCGACTTCTGGGAGACCCCACTCTTCACCCTTACCTCCTTGGAATGTACCCAATTTATCACCACCCTCTAGTTTCTACCCATCAGCCAGTTCTCTATCCACCTTGTTATTTTCTGTCCCACCCACAAACTCTCCAATTCATTTATCAGCCTTCTGTGGGGAACAGTGTCAAAGGCATTCCTGAAGTCCAGATAGGCCACATCCACTGCCCCTCCCTGGTCAATCTCCCTCGCTATCCAATCAAAGAACTCAATCAGGCTTGTCTCACATGACCTCCCTTTTGTGAAGCCATGCTGATGGATGTTCTGCATCCCACTATCCACCAAGTAGCTGACCACCATTTCTTTTAATGTTGTCTCCATCACCTTATCCATCACAAAGGTGAGGCTGACTGGGCGATAATTGCCCTCCTCCTCCCTGCTACCACTCTTGTGAGCTGGCACCACATCTGCCCTCTTCCAGTCCTCTGGCACCCACCCTGTATCCAGGCACAAGTTAAATAACTTTGCTAATGGTGCTGCCAGCTCCTCCTTTAGTTCTTGGATTACCCTAGGATGTAGGGCATCTGGACCCATAGCTTTGTCTACCCTCAACCTGCATAATTCCTCTCTGGTTCTGTTCTCACTAACCAGGCTAGGATCCACCCTTATGCTATCCCTTCCCCTCTCCCTTAACACTGGTCCCATTCCTTCCCCTTCCACCATGAAGACCGAGTCAAAGCACTTATTTCATACCTCTGCCTTCCTGAAATCCCCTTCCACTTGTGCTCTCTTCTCTCCCTTCACCCTTACTATTCTCTTCCTTGCCTTCCTCTTCTTTCCTATAGACTAAAAAAAAGTCTTATTGCCAATTTTCTCCTCCATTTCTTCTCTTGCCTTCCTAATCCTCTGCCCCACCACACTCAGCTTCTCTCTGTAGGTTTCTTTGTCTTACTTCCACTGTGTCCTCTTATATTCTCCGAACTCCTTTTTCTCTCCCCTACTGCCCCCTCACTGCCCTGGAAACCAAATCAGCCTCTTTCTTCTTTTGTCCTTCCTCACCTTCCATATGCAGGTTTCCATAGCTTTCAGTAACTCCCCCAAATTGAACTCCACATTTCCTCTGCTTCTCATATTTTCTCATTCCCCTCCATTTTGTTCCTGAAATTCTCCCTCAATCTGGGGAAATCTGCCCTCCCGAAGTCCAGTACTTCTGTGATGGTTTTACTTGCTTCATTCCCCATCCTAGTCCTGAAACTCACTGTGTTATGGATGCTTGCACCTATGCTGACCCCCATTACATGTCCATCCACACTATCCCCATTAGTGAGAACCACTTCGAGTATGCTGCCACTCCAGTTGGCTCTCTAACCATCTGTTACAGGAAAGTTCCCTGGAATGATTTGAGCATCAACCAGCTCCTGGCCTACCTAACTGATGGGATATCCCAGTCCACATCTGAGAGGTTAAGGTCACCAACCAGCAGAATCTCCCCCTTGAATGCCATCCTTAAGAGCCACCTGCAACATCTGCATGTCCACTTCCTCCCCCTGCACTGGAGGTCTGTAAGCCACCCCCAGTCTTAATGATGCCCCAGACCATTTTTTTAGCATGACCCACAAGATTTCTACCTCCCCTTGCTCCTCCTGCCCTTCTGTAGCCTTAATGTCCTCCATGAGATACAGTGCAATTCCCTCCCCCCTTTCTGCCAGCCCTATCCTTCTGGAAAAGACTGTAGCCCAAGACTCCTACTTCCCAGGTCTGATGCTTTGAGTAGGTCTCTATAATGGCTACAATATCCAGGCCCTCTCCCTCCATAATGGACTCTTAAGTCACCGTTTTGTTCCACAAGCTTCTGGCATTTGCAGAAAGTCCTTTCCACCGTATACCCCCTCTCTGCTATCCCTTCCATTCCTTCATGTTCCCTTCCTTGCTTCCTTTTGTGGGAGAGTGTTACCTAGTTCATTCTCCCTTCCTTGCAAACTCTCACCCATCCTAGCCTTGTATTCCACCTCTAACATTTAAACCTCTCCTTAAGACCTTATCAATATATCCTTGAGACTCCCCTCAGCACTCTTGCCCCAAATCACTTTGATGTAGTCTATCCTTCCAGTATAGGTCCTCATCCTCCCATGTGTCCCCCCACTCTCCTATAAAGGTGAACCCTTCCAAAACCCTGAGCCACTCGGTGAACTACCTAATTCTTTTCTGCATAACAGTACTGACACAGGAGACTGGCAAGACTTCTGAGAATGCCAAGGATTTTGCCTTGTAAATGCATTTCTTTGCCAGTGCCTTGAACCTCCTCTGGATCTCATCCACTTCATTGCTTGCCAGATCATTTGTCCCCAAATGAATGATTAGATGTGGTTTCCCCACCAGCCTAATGCAGTTCCTGATTTTTTGCATTGCCCTCCCAGCCTCTATCTCTGGTTCACAAAAAAACAACTGATTTCTACTTGCATGTAGGCCCTCTCCTGATTCAATGTATCCTCTTAATGAAAGAGTCCTGAATACCATGGCCTTCTCTGCCTACACAGCTAAAGGATCTGATCTTGTTCCCGGTGGCCCTCCCTCCTTGTCCCTTTCTTCCTAATTGCACCCCCAGTCTTGTATTGCCTTCTTGACCCCCCCAGTTCCCTACCTGTTTTCCATCTGACTAAAGATTCTAGCTTCCTATCTGCCATTCCTCCCATTTCACCCTCTGTTCCCCTATTTCTACCTCCCTGGCCTTCCCAGTTCTCCTGTTTATCTTGATTGCTTCCTATCTCTTCCTCTGCTACCCCCTCTTCCTTTTCCTCCCCTTGCCCCTCTTCCTGTCCTCCCTGCTCCCCTGCACCTTCAGTGCCCCTATGTTGTTTATTCTCCCTCCTTTCTCTCCCTCCCTGTTTTGCCATCCTTTCTCCCTATTCCTCCCCCCTCCATCCTTTTCTCCCTGGCTGCCATCCTAATCATACCATTCTCCTTCCCTGCCCCTCTGCCATCCCCATTCCCTAGCCCATGCTTGCTTCTCTCTCTCTCTCTCTCCAACCCTTCCTGAAATCCCTTCTCCCTCCTATCTGAAAAGGGTATGAATCTGTTGGATACCATAATACCCCACAGATGGATGCTTCACTTCCCTCTTGTGTTAAGGTATATGCCCTCCCCTGAGCACCTGGAATCCCCTTCCCCTTTCTCCTCACCTCTTGCCAGTCATTTCTTCCCCCACAGCTTGGTCTGGCTCCCTTACGTCCCTGCCTTGCCCTTTTTCTCTATAACCCCAGCTTGTCTCTTTCCTCTCTCTTTTCATTTCTCCAGCCCCTCTTGTCTCCCTGCTACCATTGTAGTTGCAGTTCTCCCCAACCCACCTACCTTTCCATGTCCTCATCATTTCTCTTCTTAGATTGTCTAACTTTGTTTCAATTTGCCCCCATCTGATACATGTCGGACAACACCCCAACCTCCACAGTGTTTCCATGAACACTGCTGCCCCACAACCATTGCACCCCACTATTCCACCTGTTATTCTGTTTATCCTTGGATCTCCCCTCCCCTTCCTAGGAGACCCCTGCCCTTGCCCTTCCCAGCTTTCTGTATAATAATTAATTTCTCTTTCTCAGACTCCCCCAAGCCATACTAGTGTAGTCCTCAGTATTACTAGCATCTCCCTCCCTTAAGACATAGTGACTCAGTATTACTTGTCTCCCACTCCTTTAACACTCAATGATCATCTCAATATATACTATGGTTCAAAATCACTTCTTGGCATACACCCTAATTGCTATGTATGCTAATACCAGGCTTTAGCCCCAACCTCTGACAAACATTCAGCATTTACTTCACCTTTAAATAATAAAAGACCCAGAATCAGCTTTTACTGTACCATACAGTTCCCCTTTCTACAAATTAAAAGTGATGCTCTTCTCTTTTGAATGTTGAGAATGACTCCTTCATCAGCTGTTTTCCTCACATTCACTGCAGAAAGAAGATCTCCTCAACCAAGGAACATCAGATCTCTGCCTGCTGTCTGGGCCCAAACCATAACACCCTTGCCTGTGAGTTCTTTCAAAAATTCAACCTTACCATCCAGCGCTAACAAAAGAAAACCCTACAGAAGTTCCTCATGTATTAACAGGCAACCAGTGAAGGGCAAGAGTTTTCTGGAGTCCCCTCACCCAGTCACTGCCATCTTCTTTGGGCTTACAGACCATCAAGACATGGGACAAATCCTTGAGGAAGCAATCTCAGTTGGCTAAGGAATGGCTTAAGGACTGCTTCTCCCCATTGGCAATCCTGGTCCTCTCTAAATTCTTCCTCTGCCTCTCCTGGGATTGCTCCATCGACTGCTTCAGTGTCAGCAACTCACCCCATGCAGGCCTCTGCTTCTTCCAGGCCCACCACAGTGGATTTCTCTCCCAGTCATCACAAGACTGAGGAAAAGCCACTGGCCTCTTGGTTGTTGGCACCCTCCCCACCGTTGAGACCTCTTGAGCCTTGAAGTCTGTCTGCACAGGGCTTCCCCACTACCTCTTCAATTAGCGGTTCATCATTGGACCAGGGCCTTACACTCCCTCTGTCAATGCTTATGTCAATGATGATTGTCCTTCCTGCCATTGACCTCAGTACCATACCTATCTCCATTATTATGTCTCTCTTCCAACAGCTAGTTTCATGGCCAAGGCCATCATCTCCCACACTGCTGTTGGCTGTTTCATTGTCAATGCCTCTTTGAATCACATACTCTGTGGTTTCAACACAGCAGTCTACATGGCATTCATTGGTCCCTGCTTCAGAGCAGACCAAAGTCAAAGAGGAATACCATATTAATCTTATCCTCCCTAAGGAAGAGAAGAATAAGGATGAGGTTGAAATGGAAAACATCTGACAGGGCCACTATCTCCTCATGGAGTGAGGTGTCTTTCAAGCACACTCCCAGGTCTCTCCTGGAGGACCCCTCCTTCCTTAACATTATGAAGCAGCTCTCCTCCACCATGGATTTTTTTTTACTCTTGTTTTATCCCACCTCTGTCTTCCCTCCACTCAATCAGACCCCACAATGCCCCAATCAAATCATCCTTCCGACCTGAGGTCTGCCCTTAGAGTGCCCCAAAGGTCCTTGATGGCCCAGATTACCCCCCAGGCAGGGTGAGGAGAGGTCCCCCTTATCTTTCCCCCAAATGATCCAGAGAGAGGAGCCTGCACAGCGGAGTCTGCCTTTGCCAGTGGTGATGCAATTGTTACCGGAGAGGTCGTCACCTAGGAGAGGTGAAGGATGTTTTTCCCCATGTTCTTTATCCCCTGACATCAGCATGCAATGGGAAACAAGGGGTCAGGTGCACACAGAGACATGCATCCACCCCAGTCCCCTGCCAGTGCCAACCCTCTGTTGCTGCATTCTTCCAACCACACCAACAACCTCCTAGTTCATGAGGAGGTGGCATTATTGTGGCAGAGAGAGCTGCAAATCCCCCCTGGAGAAGGAAAGCATGACATTGGGTGCTTGATCCTTCTCCCCCTGGCTGACCCAGTGGTGACCTGAGTCTGTTCCTGAACCCGGGTTGCCAGCGTGGAGTGAGTTATAGCATCCAGCGCCTCAACCCTCAGCGCCACCAGGCCAGCTTTCCACCATGGATTTTAAAACAGAGGAGGAGGAGGAGGATAACATCAGGAGGAATCTGGTGGACTTCCTGGAGTTCTCGGAGTCTCCACCAATGGTTATTCCTCCCCTGCGGCCAACCTTAAATAGATAATGCAGCCACTGTAGCCTGGTGCCATCCCAGTATAGTAATAGTAGTAGTAAATTTTATTTATACAATGATTCCACTGTTAGGGTTATAAATACCCTTTTTACAAGGTGTACCATGGTGCCAGGCATGCCCAGGAAGGCTGACAAGCTTTATCAGGTGCCTCAAAAGTTGCCTTTTTATGCGGCCCAGCCTGAAACCAAATATTTGGTCATCAAATCTGCTAATGACAGAACTAAGGACCCTAAGCATCTTAGCTCCCTGCTCCTTGACCTTGAGTTTTGGAGGTTGGACCTCTGGAGCAAAAGGACTCTTGCCTTAGCCACCCTTGGCCTTAGAATTTCCAATTATCTGGCTCATCTTATTAAGTACCAATATACCCTTTGGAGGAAGGGCAAAGCAGCTGCCTGGGCCCTCCTTACAGGTTCTCACAAACAGTAGCTTCTTAAGGTACTCCAAGCCTTGGCGGATGATAATAAACATCTCCTTAGAGCCACCTAAGGTATTACTAACACTACAGTCAGTGCAGCTGCCTCTGGCATTTGCATCAGATGGCACTCTTGGCTGCGGGTTTCTGGCTTTGGCAATGATGTTCAGCAAAAGGTGTTAAATGCCCCTTTTGTGGATCACAAACTCTTTGGTCTAGATCTTCAGGATATTATCAATGAACTGCAGGCTTCTTGTAGGGCCAATCAATCTGACCATTCCTTATATCATACTCATCCCAGGAGTAGGCTGATGTCCTCCTTTTGGAAGGTCCTTCACAAGTCAAGTCCTGGAGCCAAGCTTCATGGCGAACTCAGAGCCAACTCAGCCTTGCCCGCTTCCTCTTCCTTGGCTAGTCCCTCTGCAAAGCAATCCAGAGGAGGGTGTGTGGCCCCAGCCACCAGTTCAACCTCCACCTGACTTATTTATAGACACCCCGCCTTCTTCCCCATGCCAGAAGACAGGTCAGAGGCCACTTACCCCTCCATTTGTCTCAATGGAGAACCAATATTCAAAGAGGACCCATGCTCGAGATCTTTTAGAACAGCTTCCAGATGTCCCACCACTCCCCATGTTTTACCCTCCAGATCACTCAGAGGTGCTAAGGGAGGAGGTCCATACTTTGCTGCACAAACAGGCCACAGAACTACTGTCCAGGTGGCACAAGAACAAGGGGTTCTACTCCAGGTTCTTCCTGGTTCCAAATGAACAGGCAAATGAGGCCTATTCTAGACCTCAAGAAGATGAACCTCTTTATCTAGTAAAAAAGTTCCAGATGGTCACTTTGCATGACTATCTCCAACTGTTCAAGCAGGGGGATTGACTATGCTCCCTCTGTATGCAAGATGCCTACCCATATATAATGGTTTGCACCCCTCACAGGAGGTTCCTATGGTTCCTATTCCAGTGGGAGCATTAGTAGATCAGGGTATTGCCCTTTGGCTTATCTTCTGCACCATGGGATTTACCAAGTGCTTAGCAGCTGTAGCAGCAGCCTTTCAGAGCATAGGCCACCATATGTTTTCATATCTGGATGACTGGTTACTGAAAACCCTGTCTAGGGAGCACCAATTGTTGACTCTGGAAAGCACCTTGCAGTTATTCCAGTCCTTGGGCATCACTGTCAATTGGTCCAAGTCTATGAGGACCCCTTCTCAGATTACAATGCATAGGGGCAGTCTTCGACTCTATTCAGGACAGAACCTTTGTAACTCAAGATAGTGCAGACTTCCTTATTGCCCAGCCCCAGGAGGTCCCTTAGAACTGGTATGTTCCATCCAGAACATTCCTCAGGCTACTTGTCCTCATGGTCATGGCCATTGTTACATTCCCTCTGGCCAGGTTGTACTTGAGGATTCCACAGTGTACCCTCAGTGTTCAGTTTGATCAGTGTTCAGATGATCTAGAACAGCTGGCACTTGTAACCTCACCAGTATGCAGAATGCATCACTGGTTGATGGACCCAGTCAGTCTCTTAAAAGGGTTCCCCCATTTTTTATTTCCACTCCTCACCAAATCCTAACCAAGGATGCTTTGGGTTTAGGTCTAAGAACCCTTCTTGGCCCTTATCAGACCTATGATCTCTGGTCTGGTGGGGCACTCACCTCCATACAAACACTTAGAAATTAGGGCAGTTCTGTATGCCTTTCAGGCCTTCCAGAACCATGTCTCTTCCTGAGTCTTATGCTGGTGCAGTTGAACAACCTAAATGTGGTCTATTACATCAGCAAGCAAGGAGAGGACCCATTCCTACACTCTATGCCAAGAAGCAATGAGAGTCTGGTACTGGGTGTCTCATGACAGGCCTATATCCATTTATGTGTATTCATATTGTATATGCTGTAATATACTCTAGAATTAAGACACTGTCGCTTTAGAAGGCTTTAGGAAGGAAATTACAAAACACAAAAATAGCCTTAATTGTTCTAATAGCTAAGGTATCTGGTACATGTCTCAAGATGAGTGAGGCAGGTATATAGCCCAGGAAGGCATAAACTAACACACTGTGGCTTTCCATGACAGGGAAAAGGTAATGTATTGACTTAAGGGTCAAGGGTCAAGCCAAATGCATGGACCAGATGTCACTGGGGTTGACATGAAACCTGATATGGAACCACAGTGACACCTACAGGGAAAGGTAAACTGTTTCACCCTAATATCTGTATTGTCTTGGAACCATTAACCCCACCCCAGAGAAAAAAATTAAGGTGGGTGTATCCTAAAATGATCCTAAATTATATTATCAAACACACACTTCGAATGCAGAGCAGTTGAAAACAGTTTAGCTAGAAGTCAAATAGTCTGTCCCAGCTGGCATGTACTTGTGGAAGGTAGCATGTCAACTGAGCACAAGCAATTCAGCACGAGCAAAAGAGCACATACCTTAACAGCGCATAGCACATCACAGCACGGTACAATATCAGTGCAAAATTACATTACAATGTGACAGCGAATGGGTGTATGTTGTGTTGGTGAATTACAGTGAATTGTATCGTAGCTAGCTGTGTCGTTTAATGTGTGATACATCCAATGGGCACATCATTAACTAATGTAGATGTATCCTTTCTCCTTAATTTCAGTTAAAAGTTAAAGCTTTATTAGCTTTATTTATTTATTACACTTGAAGCTGAAAGCAGTGTGCGATTCCGCGTAGGTAGCTATAGCTGTCAGTCATTCCATATCCCTGAACTACAGCGGTGATTCGCTTGGATATATGTCTGTATTTCTTTCTTTGTGCTGGTGGTGCAACACCAGAGAGGTACTGTTCAACTTTAAGCTCATTCATACTTTGTTCTTGTTGAAATGCATGAATGAATTTCCAAATAATGGGATGTGTGGCACCTAACAGGTGATTGAAACTTCGGTTCCATCTCATGCTCTGTAAAAAATTCAGCTGTCCTTAGATTATCAAATGCAGGTAACACATCATCAGCTGGGACATATGCTAAAGCAGGCATCATTCTCACATTAAGAGCAAACTCTTTATCTGCAGCGTACAATTTGTGTACATCTGGCAGATCTTTAATTTTTCGCCAAATAACTTGGTAGAGGTGGAAGAAGCAATCTCGCATTTCTGCATCAGGAAATTCAGTGCAGAATGCTTTTATAGCAGCCAATTTGAAGTCTGTCATCACAGACTGAGGACTAAGGTTGCTGCATAAGCCTTTTAAAGCAGAGAGCACTCGAACATAACTGGCATTAGATCTGCTGCACATCGATATAAATACACTCGGCATCACAGCAGTGTACTGCAAACTGTGAATTGTGTACAGTTGGGAGAACAGTGGGGGATGAGATATAAATGTCCCATCAGCAAACCAATGTTTGCTCTCTTCTATATAGTGAAGGTTTCTTCTGGTAGAAAATATTAAGAAACGCTCAGTGTCCTCATCGCCACTATCAAATAGAACAAAGTCCTCTCTGCCTTCAGTAATACTGTATTCATGGGGGATTTTAAGGTGTGCAACTGAGGTAGGCTGTACTGGTGATACTGATGTGATCTGCTCTGCATGCTGAGTGGTGCATTTTAAACAACGGAAAGAAAGAAGTTTTCCACAGTGGCAGAGTCCAGCTGGCTTGTAGTTCCAGCCACAATTTGTTGAGTTGTCTCCTGAGATGACTGTGCCTTACTTTTAATTTCCTTGACCACCTTATGCACAGCTATTGCACCAGCGTCTGGCACAAGACTGTGTTCAGACAAAAATCTGCAAATTAAATAATTCTCTGTGTGCACTCTAGCGGGACATCGTGCACTATCATAAAGACAGCACTTCCAGTATGTTTTTGTCCCATAGGTGCATTCCTTATGGGACAGAAATCATTTGTGTGACAAGAGCTGCTGTCCACGCTGACTGCTTATATACTCTAGTGGCATCTTGACTCCTCCTGGGCTATCAGCAATCCTGTACCAAAAGAAAGCAGCACAACTAAATAGGTGAAGTTTGATTGGTAGCCATTTGGCTACCATATGTGCGCAGTCGCACTGCGATTAATTTACAGTGCACATATGTGACTTGTGTTATAAATCTTGCGACTACATTGACCATGCAGTTTTGTTTTGTGTGCAATTGACATGGAACCCTTGTGGACCAGGGCTGGGATATTCAAAGGGGTTACGCCTGGCGCAACAGTGTTGTGTCAGTGCAACCCCACAGTGCACCACGGTGGGATATTGAGAAGGCTGACTAGCGCAGCACAAAACTTGATGCACTGGGGTGCGATGCTAATGTATACGGTGCAAATGCAGGGGGCGTGCCCATGCATATGTGGCACATCCTGATATTCAGCTTGGGATGTGCGGTACACATGCTGGCATAACCCTGCATTGCGCTGCATGGGGGGGTTCAAAGCTGAGCCCCAGAAGAGATGGCACAACTCCTGGCCACCCACAGGTGGGCTGCAGTATTGCAGGTTGCAACACAGCAGCCCAGCCATGGGTGGCCACCCACCCGCCGAGAACACCGTTGGCAAGCACACACACAATCCTGGTGGTCTAGTGGGGAACCCCTGCCCCATCCATGATTGCAGTAATCCTCCATATGGAACAGCCCTGGTGATCCAGTGGCACCCCACCCCTCACGACCATCATCATTCCCTTGCCCACCCCCCCCCATTATCAACTGGTGGCTGCAACCTGCCTGCATACTGCCTGGCCACCCGCAGAATGATAGGTACAGTATGGGCTGTAAGCCTATTGGTCCCCAGTGTGGGCCAGCCAGGCTTGGAGCATACTGTACTAGACAGTCCCAAATATGTGAATGAAATCATTCACATAATTGGGACTGTCTAGCACAATATGCCCTGCAAGCCTATTGGTCCACATGAGAATCAATGGGCTTATAGCCCATACTGTACCTGGCAGTCGGCGGTGGTTGGTCGATGCTGGTGGGTTGCAGCCACCGCCAATGATGGGGAAGAGTGGAGTGGTCAAGGGGTTCGGTATGAGTGGAATGGTTGGGGGTGTCACTTGCTCACCAGGGCTGTACCATATGGAGGATTACCGCAATCATGGCTAGTGGCAGGGGGGGTTCCACTAGACCAGCCGGGATGGTCATTTTGAATTACACGGTGACCCGGGTGGGAGGGGGGACCACTTGATCACCACGGATGGTCTTTCATTACAATATTCAGTGATTTGGGGACTTGGGAGGGGGACCACTAGACTATCAGGGCTTGTTTGGTACACTGAAGTAATCGTGGCTACAGGTAGGGGATGCCCCTGTATCCCCACTGCACATGTCATGCTGTGAAGGATGCCAGGCACAAGTCGCAAGGCTGCCCTGCGCAAGGCATGCAAAAAGGGCCATAATGACATGCAGATGGCCCCATTTGTGCCTTGCATATCTTATGGCCTCACTTGCAAGCCCCCTGCTGAATATTACTGGTGATGCACCTAGCACAACTGCTCTTGCACTGGTGCATCCCCATGCTCCTTATCTGTGGCTTGCACCGGTGCAGTGCCACTGTGCTATACGCAGTTTGTGTGCCGAGCTTGCCATATTCAATGGTGCATCACCATTGAATATCGCCTGGTTCTGGCCCCGGCGCAGTCCGGTTGCACTGCACCCAGGCATGCACCACTGCCTGGTGCAGTCTGAATATCTGGGCCCAGAAGTATACAGTATGTGTAGGCCTGGAAAAATCTCTAAAGCCAGACCTGAGCGTGTGGAAATTTGACTTCTCACATACTGAACAGAAAATTCTGATTTTAAGTCAGAATTTTGGAAACCAAGACTTTGCACCAAGGAAGCACCTGGATACTTAAAAAAAGAGACATTTCAGAGAACTGACTTGTAATACACACTTGCTACACAACTGTTGCTTAAGGACTCATCTCTACAAGAACATTTAAAATCTTGTCTGGACTCTAACATCAAAACAAGGTATAGTTTAGAATACAGTATGTAGGGTTTTCTGTAAACCATCCAGTTTTACTTTTGTTATTGTCTGCATTTCAAAGTTCTTCCAAACTGTAGACTTCTGTATTGCTTTTATTTTAAGTAAACTTTTATGACTGTCTTATTAACTCTGTCTGAAGTCTTGATTGTGTGATCTAACATTTTAGCAGAAGGGTTTTGAAAAGACTGTGTGCCTTGAAGGATAGTACTGCTTGGCTAACGTATAAAACTATCTAGGCAAGATGTAGCCAGTGACCATTGTGGGATTCAAATACTGAAAGTAGTGCAGAGTCAATAGAACTCAAAACTATAGAATCCACCCTCCCACTGGGAAAAGGAAGGCCGTTAAGTCTTCCAAAAACCCTTAATCCTGTTCATGAGTTCTTAAAAAGGGGGATCCTCTCTGCAAACTGGAGGTCCTGCCAGGCTACCCGAGGTTTGGGGGCCAGGGGCTTGTGACACTGGGTTCTAGACCATGGTCTAGAATTGTCAGCTGTCCATATACCAGGTGACAAAAATGCCTTGGCAGACAGACTCAGCAGGTCATAGTCCAAAGTGCACTAGTGGGAGCTGCTGACTTCAGTTGCAGAAGACCTGTTGAACAGGAGGGGTCATCCATAGTTGGATCTTTCTGCATCCCCAGTTAATGTAAAACTGCCACATTTTTGATTGCTAGATCCAGGGCCTAGAGTTTCTGGTGAGACATGTTGTCCCTTTCCTGAAAAGAGAGGTTTCTTTAAGCATTCCTTCCCTCCCTTCCTTCTGATTCAGAAGGTTCTCATCAAGCTACAGATGGAGGGTGCCACCCTAATTCTGGTGGTCCCATCTTAGCAATGGCAGATATGGTTTCTATTACTGCAACAAGTGGCTGTGGAACCTCCAGTCCCCCTGCCCCACTGCTGGGACCTGCTGGCTCATGCCCAGTGGACCCTAGTCCAATCAGACCTCAAATCCCTCCACCTGCACGCATGACTAATGAGGACATTGCCGTTTTTTAGGTTTGGAGTGTCTCAGAAGGTGGTTGACATCCTGATGGCTGCCATAAAATCTTCCACCAGGGCCACTTACTCTATAAAATGGAAGCAGTTTTCTATCTGGGCTGCTTCTCATAACCTGGACCCCTTCACCTGTCTAGTGAACCAGATTTTGGAGTATCTCCCAACCTTGTCTGATGCATGACTCAAATACTCCTCCCTTAAAGAGCACCTGACTGCAATATCAGCCTTTCATGTACCCACTGACGGGTGTATTGTGGCACAGCTGGATATGGCCCACACTTTCTTGATAGGCATCTTCCACAAAAAGCCTCCTATCTATTACCTGGTCTTGACTTGGGACCAGAATTCTGTCTTGGAGAAGCAGACCCTGCTTCCTTTTGAGGCAGCAGCATCTTGTGAGCTATGTTTTTTTTGTTTTGGAAAGTGTTATTTTTAGTTGCCATTGCTTCTGCTCAAAGAATTTCAGAGCTACAGGCTCTCATGTACAAGGGCTCCATGTCAATACTGTGAATCAATAATAGCAAAGGCAATTTGAGTGAATACCAACAATAGCATGGCACAAAACAGCTATTTTAAAGCTCAGAAGGCAAAATGGAACATGTGAGCACTTCCCATGTACACTTAAATCTCAACACCAGGTGTTGTAGTTTTTCCTTTAACGCGGAAGGGCTATGCCTCCTGCACCCTATCTCTAAGATTCTAACACCACAGCATTCATTGATAGTGGAGGAATCAGCCTGTACTGCTTGCTATAAAGTCGCATAATGTGCCACCCTCTTCCCACTCCTTGCCTCTGCCTTACATAACTTTCTCTCTGCTAGCTGATCCTGCTACAGTCCTCCTTCACTTGTTCACCTATGAGCCTGCTTCAGCTTCACAACCACCTCTTTCCTGCAAAACCCTCCTCCTACATCCTTCCCCAGCACCCCATCCTTTCCACCATACTCTCACCCTCATTCGCTCCTCTGAATACCAGCTTACCCTCACTACCCACTCACCGTTGCTTGGCCTAGGCCCCTGGCAGGATTCTCTGCATCCTGGAGTGGTCCAGAACCTAGGCAAACACCTTCCTCACCTCCTACTCCCACCTCATTCTTTTCTGAAAGTGCTGGGTCTCAGACCCTCTTCTTTCCCTCCTCCCTCTCTCTTGGTCCTTCTGAAGCCTAATCCCCATCGCTGCCTACTTCCCTCCTTTTTTGCTCGACCTCTGCTGCTTGCAACCTGCTTCCCTCCTGTCATGCTCTACCTCTGCCTTGTGCAGGCAGGGTCCACAGCATACTGTAGGGGACAGGCCTGAGCAGACCCTTCTGTTCTCCCTCTCTTCTTTCCTGACATGTTCTAACTCCCACTGCCTACAACCTGCTTCCCTCCTTTTCATGCTTGACCTCTGCCAGGTTCTCCACCCCTTACCTTTCCCTCCTCCAAATCCTCCCTTTCTACCACCCTGGCTCTCTGCCTATATGCTCCCCACCCACTGACCCTCCTTCCTAGCCATAGTTATTGGCTAAACCCTAATCTCTAATGCACTTATAGTCAACTTTGCACTTTTGTTGCACCTTGCAAATTTTGTTCTATCTGTGTCTCTCCTCACTATTTTGCCCTAGTTCAGCCTCCTTGTATTCTATCCAGCTATTTTTTAACTACAAAGCTATGTCCCACCAAATGTTTGCCAAAGATATTTGTGCTATCGTATCTATCTAGTTCAAGACTGTTAGCATTGTATCCATCTAGTTCATACCTGTTAGCATTCCTCCTTTTCAGTACTTCTCTATAGTCTGCTCACTTTATTGAATGTAATCAAATTGTATATCTATATTGTGTACCAAATCTCTGTATACTATCATCATGTTTCCCTACCTTCCCAGGTCACACCGGGAGACAAACAACATGTTGCCCAGTGTGCCTGCCTGGTGAAACATTTCAATAAATAAAAAAAACTCATCCTTATGGGCCATTCGCTATTATGTGCCATGCTGTTATTGATTAGCTGTTATGTTCTTACTCATATGTATTCACTATACTGATGTGATACTATGTGCAAGTATCCTTAATTGATTTTCCACAAAGACAGGGCCTCTTTGCATACAAACCCTAAGTTTCTTCCTAAGATGGTGTCCAGATTTGGCCTAAATCAATCCATCCACCTGCCTGTTTATTATCCAGAGCATGCCAATTCAGAGGAAGCATTGCTCCACACTTTAGACTGGCATAGAATTTTGCATTACTATACACACTATACCAATTACTGCAGGGAATCCAAACAGTTGTTTTTCTTTTGCTCCTGGCAGAGAGGGCACTCCGGTTTTGAAACAGTCAAAAGGCACTTAGCACTCAGGAACAATGTTGTAGGAGGGGATCCACTCCCTGATGAAGACCCTGTGTGGGGTGAAGCACTGGGGAAGTAGAATGTGTTTCTCTTTGGCAGTCCAGCCACAATAAATTTCTTGCAACCACTGGGACTGTCTACAGTGTTGTTCCTGAGTGCTGAGTGCCTTTTATCTGTATATGTATTTTGGGCTGTTCGCCCCTCTCAGCACCAACTTGACAATCCCAGACCTCTCCATTTGAACTTGAGACAGTTTTGAAATTGTGCCTGTCCAAATGGTTGGCCAACTGTATTGTTGATTTTTTATTACAAGAAGTACAGCATGGAACATCGTGGGGTTGTCAAGGGCCATTATACCAGGGCATGACCACATCAGTTGCCTGTTTCAGGGGCATGTCTGCTGCAGAGATTTGCCCTGTTGCCACTTGAAGTACTGTGAACACATTCACCAAGCACTACAGTCTGGACACTGCATCCCGAGGATGGACAGGCTTTGGTCTAGCTGTGCCTCCGGGCCTCCTTTTGTAGTTCTCTGACCTCCTGCCAAGCAGACTGTCCTTGCTCTCAGCACAGCTTGGGACTTATTCTATAGGTTTGACTTCATGACAGAGATATCCACAAAGAAGATAGATCAGTTGCATAAGATCTTACTGCAACAGTAGACCTTTGAGGAATCTATGTCATAAGGTCCCTCTTTGCATCCCCTTTTGTCTCTCTTTCTCTTCAGCTTGGCTGTCCTGTTGCTCCAACCTTTCTGATAGCTTGGCATGTTCTCTCTTTCCTTGGTTCCCTGGTGAATCTCCTCTCTCTCATGGCCTCCAGCTGGGTAAAGAACTGAAGAGGGAGTGAGGCCATCTGTGCTTTCATAGGGTGAGTGACATCGGAGCCTGACATTGGTGTGGGTGACTCCCAATAGACTACTGCAGACAAAGGCTTACATGAGATCTCGATTACTGACAGCAAAGTCCATTACGTGTGACTCGATGACAGAGATTCCTGCGAAGATCTACTGTCATGTTAAGTTCTTACATAATTGTTCTATCCACTGAGGAGGAAACCTGCACAAGTGATTGAATGCTTGTTGACTTGGGAGACTCTACTCCTTGCCTCCACATGAAGCTTTACACTCATAGACGGTGATGGGCAGGGGCTGTGTATGTCATTTGGTGCAGAAAACTGTTCAGGGTATTTAATTTTTCAGATTTTGTTTTTGCATCTAAGGAGGATGTCATGAGAGGAAAGAACATTTAATTATTTAGTTTTTTTAAGTATTTGGCAGTTTTTTTTTGAGTGCTTAGTTAAAAGTATTAATTGAGTAAAAGTGTCAGCTATGTTTGCGATGGTAATCAGGGATGAGTGAAGTGGTTCATGAATGCTGTATGTGACTTGCTCACATTATAACTTCCACTATCTGAATTTATTCCAGCTCTACGTTTGTAGGGAAATGATATGCTGTAGTATCTCATAACACATTTAGCTAATCTGAAAGCAGGAAATTGCAATCCATTTAATTTTACTTATTTATTAAAATGTCTCACCAGGAAGGCACACTGAACAACAAGTTGCTCATCTCCCAGTGCAACACCTGGGGCGGGGAGAGGGTACAATTGGATGAAGAATTAGACATAGAGTTTAACATTTAACATATTCAAGAAATTAAATATTCAATTACATATGTAACAAGATATACAGGTAAAAATATTTTAATAATCATACAATCACATTTGTGACATAACATACAGTTAAATATATCATACCTGTGGAATATGCATTTAATAACAAGTGGGATATCTGAGGAACATAGTATAGAAATTTAATGTAGCCTCGGAGCCAACTCCTTGCAGGAATGGATCATGGTTAAGAGGCAGATTATTTAGCAATTATTGAATGAATGAGATGCAGTTGGGGGACATCAAGGTGGGTAGAGTGGTAGACAGGGGAAACCAGCAGGGGGATGGAAAGGATAAAGATGGACGGAACATTACCAAAGAAAAGTGAGAACAAAAATCAGTTGTGAGGGGTAAGTTAACACAGGGCTAGTGCAATCTGGGAGCACCTCAGACAGAACAAAAAGTGCAAATTATTAGCTCAAGTGAGCAAATTCCTTTGATTAAGTGCAGGAGGTAGAAAGTGGGGCAGGAGAGAGGTGGGGGTAAGGGATAGGGATAGAGAAGGGAAAGGGAAGTATGAGTCATACCTGGAACTGACCCGTTCAGAGTGCAGAGATCGCTGCCAGTGGTGGAATGAGGCAAGGACTTAGAATAAGGGGCAGGAGTAGGCAAGGACAAGTTGGGCAGAGAAAGTAGAGGGGATAATAAGGGGAAGAAGGAGAAGGAGGGGTGGAAGAAACTTGCCTAAGACTACTGTAGTTCTCTTCAGGATGCTGAGAACCCTGCCAGAGTGCAAAGTCAGGTGAGGATGAGTTAGGTAGCGAAGATGGAGGGGAAAGGTGAAGGAAGGAAGAGTCATTTCTCAGTGCTGGACCCCTCTAGGATGCTGAAAACCCTGTCAGTGGGCAGAACCAGGTGAGGACAAGTTGGAAAGAGAGAGAAAAGAAAGGAGAAAGGGAAAGGAGGGAAGAGGAGACAAAGAAAAATCTTGCCTAAGAATAGGACACTCCAGGATGCTGAAAACCCTGCCAGAGCACAGAATCAGTTGAGGACTAGTTGGGTAGAAAGGCCAAAAAGGGAGGGGGAGTAAAGGAAGAGTAATTGCCCAGTGCTGTGCCCCTCCAGGATACAGAGAACTGTGCCAGAGGATAGAATTGGTGAGGACAAGTTGGGCAGAGGGAATGGGGGGATAGAAGAGGAAAGGAAAAAAGGAGGGAGGGAAGAAACTGACCTGAGAGTAGACATCACCAGTGTGCTAAGAATCCCAACCGAGGGCAGATTTAGGCAAAGACAAGTTGGGTGAAAGGAAAGGAGGAGGAAGCAGGAGGCATGCAGTGTAAATCCTCTAGGATGCAGGAGCCTGCCAGAGGTCAAACTAAGCAGGGGCAAGTTGGTAATGGAAAAAAGGTGGGAGTAGGAGTGAGGTGTATAGCAGTGAAGGAGAGGAGGCGATGCTGAGAAGCAGGCTGGGGGAAAGGTTTAATAGGGATATGAGTCATGGAGAGGAGCAGAGGCATAGGAGGATGGTTAAGGAGGATTAAAACAGGAGCAGTTAGATGAGAGAAAAAGTTATGTAAAGCAAAGGCAAGGGAGTAGGAGGAGGAGAAGGAGTGCCATATTGGCTGGGGCAGATTTACATGAAATGATTTTTAAAGCCTGACTGACCAATGAGAGTGGTTAGAAGGAGGACCAACAAAGTGCAAGTGTCAGAGGATCTGAGGGGTGGGGGATTAGCATAAGAGGTAGAAGGGAAGTTCTCCTAACCAAAATTTTGAAGTGAGTTTGGCACAATGAGTGAGGTGCCTGTTGGCAAGTGGGGGAAGGGACAGGGTATGGTAGAGGTCACGGTGATGAGTGCATGATGGAACATCAAGGGTAAATCGACAGAAGGAGTTAAAGAGAGTGTGCAATCTGGTTTGGGAGGATTTGCGAGTGGTACCATAGACTACATCACAGTAGTAAAAAATGGGGTGGATCATCTTCTGGACAAGTTCACGGCATGCCACAGGAGGGATGCAACTACAGTTCCTGAATAAGGCACTAAGCTTGGGGTGCAGCTTTTTCAGGATGGTGTCAATGTGGCCAGAGAAGTTGAGGTGTTGGTCCAACCAAACCTCAAGGTATCTGAATGAGGAGGTGTCCTCTAGGATTGTCCCATCAAGTGTATGGAAAGATGGTAAAGGGTGGAGCCTAGAGAGTCTATGCCTAGTGCCAAAGATCATGGAGACAATCTTTTTGGCATTTTGGAATAGATGATGTGATGCAAACCATCGCTGAACCTGGTGGAAGTTATGCTGAAGGGTGGTTGCTATATTGGCATGGCATTTGCCAGAGGAGAACAGGACAGTGTCGTCTGTCAGCATACATATGGATAGAGGAGGAATGGGAGCATACTGAAGGCAAGTCATTTAGAAAGCTGGAGAAGAGAATGGGTCCAAGCACAGAGTCCTGTGGAAATTGGGAGGGGGAAGAGACTGTATCCTGGATCTTGACTGTTGTGTTCTACCTAAGAGGTAAGCTCTAAATCAGTTCTCAGCAGAAGTAGAAAATCCAGCAGCTGTAAGAGAGTCAAGAAGTAAGGCATGGGAGACTGTGTCAAAAGCCTTGGTGAGGTCAACAAGGATGGCAGACATAATGAGGCCATTATCTATCCCAGTGAGGATGGAGTCAGTGAGTCTGAGTAGGGACGTGGTAGTGGAGTGGTTCTTCCAAAAAACAGATTGGAACTGGGTGTTCCTTGATTTCAAGCTCCTGCCTACAAGATGGTGACCAGAATGGGTCAGCCTAAGTAGCAGCTCCTTGTCTTATTTTAAGTTGTGTTTATTTTTTTATTTTATTTTTCTTTAGCTAGGTTAGGTAGGGTGCCTGTAAGTGAGGTAGATTAGAGAGGGAGCATATGGACTCGGGGTTTTCGGTTTTATTTTCATGTCATGTTTATGTGCAGACTGAGTGATTGTTGCCGGTGCTAGCTAGTGCTTACAATTTTGCTAGCAGCTTTAACATATTTCCATTTGTTTGCCGTTACTTGTGTCATTCTGATCACCATGTTATTTAAGTGACCATTCAGCACTTTAAAACATTTTTGCATCTGACTGAGTATTGTGCTGATTCACTTGGCATCTGTCTGTTCGAATTCTAATTCGGGCCTGAGCTGAGCAGAGAGTCGAAGGCCATTTGTGTTCCTCTGTGGTGACCTACTGGTAGAGTTCAGAGGGGATTCTCAACTTGTGTCTGAGTGGAGGAAGAGAAAGAGTGAATGTCAGTTAAAGAACTCACCGACAGCAAGTTTGGTCAGCCGGTGAGTCCATTCCATTTTATTATATCTATAGACTGCCACTGGAAGGTTTTGGGGAATTAGCATGGACGAGTGCTGTTTGAGGAGGACTGCAGTAGAGACAGACCAGTGAGGAGGATTGGATTGATGAATGGACTGGTTCTGAATCCTCTGAAGTCCCTGTAGTGAGTTTTGCAAGCACAGGAAGATGTGCACCGAGTTTTGGCCCTGTCTTTTGGTTTTCAGCAATTGCTGGTTCATGGCAAGGAAGTCCCTTTCTCCCTTTCAGGGGTAACTGCTGGGACTGTAACCATGCAGGAGGGATCAGGAGGCATCCGCTGGAGAGCAGTCAGTGTTATCCCTAGCTACTCCTAGGCTTTCTGGGGAATGGACCGAAGGGCCCACTGCTGTCAGAGGCTGTAGTGGCAGCCACGGGTCTTTAGAGTGGTGCCTCTTGGTGGGTATGGTTGAGATTGCCTAATTTTGCCTGCCTGGTGGTTGTGTCTGATTGCTGGATTGATTGTATTTTCATGCTAAATCCTGGGACCGAAAGCTGGTAATTGGGACTTGCCTGAATTTTATAAAATGGTCAGACTCCTTTTCTTCTTCCTTTTGAAACTATAATTATCTGAGCAGTGAGCAGTGAGTGCCCATTGAAATAATTAACTTGCATAATTTTGTTGATTTTTCCTGGCCTAAATGAGAAGTAGCGCTGGGGAAGATCTCCGACTGTGTTCCAGAGAGGTGGGGGCTCTCTGGGTTTTGAATCCTTGGTCTGAGAGCTTGCTCTCCTTGGACAATTATTTTATTTTTTGATACATTGACACAAATGTTTTACATTTCTATTCATTATTTATTGTTGATAGTTATTTGATTTGGGTGGTGTTTAGTTAATTTGGGTGTGTTTGTTGCTAGTTTTAGAAATGTGCTGGGAGGCCTTAAAGACAGTCAGGCAGAATTCCCCACCATACTCAGGGAACTACGTCCTTTTAATTGCCCCTATTTAGCAACCGATACCTACAAATGCTGTCAAGCTTTAGGGATTGCTAGCAGACGTAGAAAAGGGGGAGAACTGGTGGGGGAATTGAAAAGGGGGGTAAATTGGGGTGGTAGGGACCAAGAGATGCCCTGGGGAAATGGCATCAGGACAGGTGGGAGCTCACTGGGTTTTGAATCCTTGGACTTACAGCTTGCTCTCCTTGGACAATTATTTTATTTTTTGATACAGTGACACAAATGTTTTCAATTTATATTGATTAGTTGTTGTTGATAGTAGTTATTTGGTTTGAGTGGTGTTTAGTTAATTTGGGTGTGTTTGCTGCTAGTTTTAGAAATGTGCTGGGAGGCCTTAAAGATGGTCAGGCAGTATTCCACCACCATACTCAGGGAACTACGTCCTTTTAATTGTCCCTATTTAGCAACTGATACCTACAAATGCTGCCAAGCCTTAGGGATTACTAGGAGTCATAGGAGAAGGTGAAGAACTAGTGGAGGGGAATAGGAAGGGGGAGTGAATTGAGGTGGTAGGGACCAAGAGACACCCTGGGGCGAAATGGTGTCAGGACAGGTGCAATCCCTGACTTGTCCTCATACCTAAGGGCTCAGGAGTAGATACTGGACAGGAGTTGAGGTCTTCCTCAGCACCCTATCCAACTCGGGTGGTGTTATGCAATGCCAGATCCATTAGAAACAAGACGGCTATTATAGCTGATCTTGATGAAATGGTGGATCTGGCATGTATCACCGAAACCTGGCTGGATGAAAATGCTGGCCCAGTATTGGCTGCTGCAGTTCCAGCAAGGTTTTTGGTGACCCACCGCCCGAGGTTGGATCGTAGGGGCAGAGGTGTGGCCATCTTTTTTAATACCGAACCGAGCCTTGTGGATGTTCCAGTGGGGTCCACCAGATCCTTTAGGTGTATCATGGGAGAGGGTGTAAGCTGCAGGATACTCCTCATCTACCATCCACCAGGTGATGGGGGGTGTTCCTGCAGGAGATAGCAGACTTCATTGTCAACATGGTATTGGAGTCTCCCAGATGGATTATTCTGGGGAACTTCAGTGTCTGGGTCGATGATGAACTCTTGCAATTTGGTCAAAATCTCCTCCAGCTCATGAAAACGCTGCACCTTACACAGGTGGTTACTCCGCTACCCATATAGGAGGTCACTCACTGGATCCATTGTTCCTCCTGGGATGGAGATCTCAGACATGGGGTGGAACCAGTCAGTTGGTCTGACCATCAAACCATGTCAAGTACCGCCCTTTAAGGAGTTACCCCATATAGTCTATCGGCGATCCTGGACCTATCAGGATTCCTGAGTGAAAGCACAAATCCACGGGGTCTGGGACTGGCCTATAATAAGGAGGTGGGAGATGCCCTGGACTTGATTGCTCCTGTTTGTGTTCGACCACTCACTCTTCACCCAAGGTCCCCTGGTATGATGGTTCCTTGAAGGAGTTGAAGTGAGTTGGTTGAAGGATGAGAGAGCATGGCAGAAGTCTGGCTTGATGCTGACAGGCTTAGATTGATGGAATATTATAGGGCTATCAATCAGAAATCACCCGTAAGAAGGCAGTTCCTGTCCAGGGAGATTTCTGCTGCGCAGAATTGACCTACTCACCTTTTCCAAACAGTTGACAGATTATGCAATCCAATCTGTCTCCACTATGGAAGAGCTTTTTCACAGGTTAAGTGTGATGAGCTAGCTCAATTCTTCGCAGATAAGGTTGCCAGCATTAGGTCTGGAATCGGCCCAGCTCTCACTGCAAGAAGATGCGGAGGTTGTTGGAGGTGGTGAGCACCCAGTCTGTCTGAATGGATTTCAGCTGGCCAGAATTCATGGACATTATGAAGATTGTCCAGAATTTGCACCCAACCAGTTGTAGTTTGATCTGGGCCTACCCCTTTAGTGGGATGTGTAGATGTTATTTGCCCAAACCTAGCTGAAATTATCTGAAGATACTTGGAGAGGGGGGTCTTTTCCTGATCCCCAAAGGATGCAGTTATATTACCACTCCTTAAAAGCCCTCCTTGGACCCCGACTGCCCAGCTAACTACCAGCCTGATTCTAATCTGCCCTTTGTGGGTAAAGTTATTGAGGTGGTTGCATTGCAACTGGACGATCACCTTGTAACCCACAATGTCTATGAAACCTCCGGTCTGGATTTAGGAAGAGACACAGCACGGAGACCGCCCCTGTCCGGGTATTAAATGACCTCCTAAAGGGAGAGATTGAAAGGCTCTGCACCATCTTGGTCCTTCTCGATCTCTCAGCAGCTTTTGACACTGTGGACCATGGTGTGCTTTTGGAGTCCCTGTGAGTCCTTTGTGGACTGTCAGGGACAGTCCTCAAGTGATATCGATCATTCCTCGTGGGCAGGTCTCAGAGGGTGGTGACTGGAACTTATTCCTCCGACACCCTCCTTCTGTCCTGTGGGGTGCTGCAGGGCTCCATATTGGCACCTATGTTGTTCACAGTGTATATGCTGCCATTGGGTGATATCATTAGGTGATGCAGCTTGAGTTTTCACTGCTATGCAAATGATACTCAGCTGTATATGTCCTTTATACCCAGACAGGTTGATGCGATTTCCATGCTAAACAACTGCTTTTCCAAGATCAAAGACTGGATGAGCTTTAGCTGGCTGAGACCGAGTCTGGATAAGAATGAGGTGTTGGTAGTGGACCCGGGTCACCTGAGGGCAGGTTTGGCTGGGAAGATGTCAGGCCTATGGTCTGATGGTGTTCAGCTTTCTACCTCAGAACAGGTGCATAACCTGGGTGTTATTTTGACAACGGCTTGACCCTGAAATTCAGGTGTTCATTGTAGTTAAACTCTCATTTTATCATCTGAGGAATAACACCCAGGTGAAAACACCTGGTTCCACAGGGTGACCTTTCAACATTTTTCCATGCCTTCATTACCACCCGTCTTGACTACTGCAATGCCCTCTACCTAGGGCTTTCTGGGCTGATATCCGCCACTTGCAGCTGGTGCAGTATGCTGCAGCCAGGTTGTTAACTGGTACTTCAAGAACCAGCCACATTATGCCTGTACTGCACAGACTACAATGGCTGCTGGTTCAGTGGCAGATCACCATAAGGTAAGTTTGTTTACCTTGAAAGCTCTACATGGACAGGGACCAGACTACCTGAAAGATCTTCTGACCCCTACCCCTACTCGTCCTCTCCGATCTGCTGATGAGGATTGCTAGAGACCCAGGGTTAGTTTAAAACCTCTGGTGCATGTGCATTTTCATTTGTAGCACCTACCCTGTGGAATTTTCTACTTGACGGTTAAGAGAATGCCTGACCGTTAGTAGTTTACATCAATGTTAAAACATATTTATTTACATTAGCCTTCCCAGGTTGTTCTTAATTTATATAATCATTTTATTAGTTTTTATATCTGTGTATTTAAGTGTGTGAGCACCTTGTTTTTGTAAGGTGCTATAAAAATAAAGTTTTGATTGATTGAAAAAGGAAGAGTCATCGAGGAAGGAGATTAGTTGAGAGAGGACCAGGTGTTCTTGGAGTTTAGCAAGAGCAGGAAGGAGAGAGATTGGGCAAATATTTCCAGGGGAGGAGGGGCCACCATGCTTTGGGAGAGGGAGGACCACTGCATGTTTTCAGGATGAAGGGACAGATGAGGACGAGAAGAAAAGATTTAGGATTAAGAAGAGATGGTGAACTATAGCAGAAGCTGAAAGGTAGAGAAGTTTAGGGTCAAAGTGATCCAGTGATGAGCCTTTGGAAGGATTTAGAGAGAGAAGGACCATTAGTGTTTCTTCTGGGGAGACAGCAGAAAAGGAGATAGAGGGCAGGCGTGGAGGGGTTGAGTGCTGGGTGTGGGAGGATGAGGAGGGGATGAGGTTAGAGGGGAGGGACTTGAGAAGTACTGTGGTGCAGGAGGTATAATAGGAGTTAAACTTTTGAGCCACTACTCATGGTTCTGAGACCAATGAGTTTATTTTAATTACAGGGGGAGGCAAATGTGAAGGGGGATAGACTGGGACATAGACCACTTTCCAGAATTTGAAGGGGGAATTGATGTTGTTGAGAAAAGAAGATTTAAAATATTCAGACTTGGCAAGTCTGGTAGCTGTTTATGCAGGCATTTCTTAACATGCGATACCTGGCATAGTCTGGGGGAAGCTGGGAGGCCTTATGTTTCCTCCAAGCTTTGTCTCACTCCCTGAGACAGGTCAGTAACCTGGGGGAGACCCAGGGATTATGGTTTCCATGAACTCTGGTGCGTCTGAATGGAGCATAGGAGTTCCATGTAGTTAGAAATTTATCTTTAAAATAAGTGATGGCTTGGTCAATGGAAGGGGAAAAGGCAATGGGGGACCAATCGAAGCTGGCCAGTTCATTAAGAAAGGGACTAAGGTTTAAGGAGCTGAATGAGCAGAGTTGCAGAATTTTGTGTGGCGGTTTTGGTCTATGGACTTCCTGACTATGAAGTTTGGGTGATGATCACTGAGGGCATCTGGGAGAATGCCTGATTTATTGACTCAGTGGGGGTGAGAGGTGAGAGCCCAGTCTATCAGGGAGTGGTTAAGGGTTTTATGATTTAGGCGGGTGGGTTCCAGAATGTGTTGGAAGAAATTGAGGGCTTGGATGTCATGTCTGCAGTTTTAGTGATAGCCAGCTTAGGTTTGTATCACCCAGGATGTATAGCTCACTTTTATGTGAGAGGGAGGTTATGAGATCCAAAGTATCAGTTGCCTTGGAACCAGGATGACAGCAGACGCCAGCTATTAAGATAGGGGAGGAAAAAGGCAAAGTATTGTTTACTACAAGTGCTTCATAGGTGGAGGATAATCAGAATGATAGAATGGTTGTGAACTGAAGTGAGGACAGGATATACATGGGTACTCCACCACCCCTGCCAGTCCTATCCTGCCTGATTATGGAATAACCTGGGATATTAAAGGCTAGATCAGGTATTTTAGCATTCAACCAAGTTTCCATTAAAATTAGAATATCAGGTGTGAAAGAGATTACCATAGGATGTAAAAGGTAAATTTTTGAGACGAGTCTGCGGATGTTTAAGTGAAGGATTTTCAGGCCCTTGGGGAGGGCAGAAGGGGTGGGGGGAGTTGGTACATTAGTAGAAGGATTGCAATTGGCAGAGGTGGGTGTAGTGGGCCAGGATCAGGATGAACATTTCCTGATGTGAGAAAGATGGTACTGTTCATCTGAGATGTGTAGTATAGTGAGCTTTTTTTGGTAATTCTTACTATGTTATCGTTCAACAATTTTAAATGTTTTGATGCACTGTTTCCATTTAATATAGTACTCATTCATGGTATAGGCTCAGACCATTTTATGCTCTTTAGAGTTATGTGTTTGGACTGAATCATTTAAAAGATGTTTTCCTGTTTGTGTGTTGCAAAACCACTTTTATAACACAGGCATTAGAAATTATTGTTTGCATTTAACTGGTGTGAACAACCTTTTTGCATCAAACTAGACATTTATAATATCCGCTGGGTGACTGTCATTGATAATTTTGGTTTAAAAGAAACAGACATCTGCCATCTAATGGGTGGCATCAGTTCTTCAATATTTAGTGATCTATATTAGTTTAAATAACACTGAAGGAAAAACATTCAATATTGATTTTCAATGTTTTCCAGTAATATTCTAAACCACCCTGCTCTGGTTAACAATATATGTGGAGATTCACTCGGAAGTCTTCTCTCTCAAGATAAAATTCAAGAATTAGAAAAAATATATATTGCTGAAGAGATGGTAAGAGTTTATTTTAATAATTTCTAAAATGTATAAAAAAGCATTTTTACATGTTTCACATTTAGTTCAGAATCTTTTATTTCCACTGTAAGCAATGTATGTGAGTGAGAAAATGCAGTGTAAATTTATTTGTCCAGGACCTACATTCTTTAATAAGACTAAACAGTTTTTTTTATTTTATTTTATAACTTTAGGCCAGGAAAGACACACTAAACTGACACTTGTTTTTGGGTGCCCAATATTCAAAAAAACTAGCTCTGGGGCAAAATTACCATTGCCCAGCATCAACAAATAGCCCACAACCATTTGCAAAATATATTTAAAGGAATAGCCAAGGGGCTAAATCAGTTGAATATAGCAACAAAGAAAGGCATGCAAACAGGGTTGAAAGAATATCAAGCCTGCCTTCTGGATAAAAAGGCAGATTTAGGTTTCCTACTACCAGATTCCCTTTAGCTTTTCAGTCCCTTTCTAGGCACTCGTAACACACAAAGTTGTGTGAGGCAAACCTTTACTGTCCCTCGCTGTCAAACCTCGCTCCAACAGCGATCCATTGCAGTTAGAGCTTCTAATTTATTTAATTTCTTCCTCGAAATTGAGACAACTGTAACCTTGGGACCATGGGGAAGCTGCGTCTAGTTTCTAGTTTCAGAGCATCTTGTGACTGCCATATACCTAATATTTGCAGACAGCTAAAAGCACTGGACCTCCCTCTTTACCATTCACCCTGTATAGCACTACCCTGCTGCTGCTGCACTATTCCACTTACAGCACTTCCTTCCTTGATTCCTTTCCCATCCCCATTCCTGCCCCTCTTTCATCCTACCTCATCCTCTCTTCCTTTAGCCCTCCACACCACTTCCCCTCCTCCTCCTCTCCGTTTCCTCATCCTGTTCTCTCTCTCTACCCCATCCCGCCCCCCATGGGTCTTTTCCTGCATAAGCTTCACTGTGGCAACTCCCTCCTTGCTCTTATTTTGCTGCATACACCACCCAATCCACCCCCTGTAACTCTCTCCTTGTAGTCCCATTCACCCCTCATCGGACAAGATCACTTGCTGCACTTGACACAATATTTATCTTGCCATATTATTCTTTTGTTTATGTAATTACTTTCCTGATGTACTACTTACTGAAACCGTTGTAATTTTTTATTCTAGTGGCTTGACGTGGAACCTCTGTAAAAAAAAAAAAACCTTGGCTCAAAGGTCTTTCCAATTTGTTAAATAAATAAATACAATAAATAAAGTGCAGTGCAAAGGTAGCCTAGCAAATAAGACAGCTCTGAACATATTAACTGGGCAGTGCAAACTGCAACAGCAGCCCAGTGCACAAAGAGGTGGAGTAAGGCAGAGTTGCAGTAGGTGGCCAATGTGGGTGATAGCAATTAAGTGGTGAACAATAACTGCAGCCAACACTGCAGGCCAAACACTGCAGAACTGTGCTATGGTTTTCATAGGTATCATAAATCAGAAGAACCTCACAGACCTCCCTCCAGTATACCATACATATAACGAACCCAAAGTCAAGTGCGTCTTGCTCAAAAAACACAGCACATTTTATTTGAAATATCAAGCACACACATGCTAGAGAGATACAGATACATCAAAAGTGCTAACTCTTAGAAAGAAATGCCCGTGGCATTTTGCACGCCCCTTCAGAGCTTTATCAACAGCTGATGTTACATTTTCACAGTTCAACTTATGCATCCCCACTTACAAATTACCATGTGCAACTTCAGTGATTAATCAAATTAAGCTACCCAATACATGAAATCACCTATTGTCTACTGTCAACAATTAGACCTTATTATAAATTGTGTTAAAGAGTTATTTTATAAAAGGCATCACTACTTTGAGCCCCAGAGTTAAAACAATGCATTGTAGAATTAATTTCCTTGCCCATAGAATAAAAACATGTTTATCTTAGACTTTCAGGGCACATCACTTAAATAAAATCAATCAAATCTGCAAGATGGAAATCTCAAGTGTTCCATTAATTCATTAGACACACTTGCTCCCCTAGATAAATTTAGTAAAACATAGGATGAGTTTAATCCTATATCCTATTAGTCCATCAAGTCTTAGTCACTTTGATACTGACTAATCAAGACGTTTTAATTATTAGCAAGCATTTCTCTCTCCAATGGCTTCAATTTCTTTTCAACGGTGGCTCCATTTCATAATGTTTCTTTCATCTGTTGTCATGGTACTGCTTAAAATAGAGCTGCTAGTAGTGAGATATAAACAAATACCTCATGCATTGCAGAGCACACAGTGGGTGCTTCCTGTGTGGGAAACAGAGCAATGATTAAAACAGGTCAAACAAATTGTTATCTACAGGTTCACAACAACATTACCACCTTAAAATTCAGAATTTTGGTCCTTCATTTATAAATCAGCCCAAATGTATATTTTTCTATTTGCACTCCTGGATGTCCTGTAGATGTGAAGTATGGTGTTTAGGTGTTGGAAAACTAATTTGCTGTGGTGATACTGCATGCCGTGGTTTACATTTTGCAGATAGTGTTCTGCATTGTGCTAGTGGCTTGAAATGTATGTGTAGCTAGACTTACTGCCACAGAGGTAATTTGAAGAATGCATTTGAGGGACTTTAGATTGGGTTGTATGTATCAGTGGTGGCTTTCGTGGTGTCCACTGAAGATTTTACCAAGATCTATTTCAGTAGTGTATACTTTTGTGCAGAGAAATTCCAAAATGCAGTTTCTGCTATTTTTATCACTGTGATCTGTGACATATGCACAGCTACTGTGTGGTTGATTTATTTGGCACATTGCAAAGTGGAAAGCTACTTGTTTAAGGAACACACCAGTTTCTTTTGGTGAATAAATGTTGTTCCGTTCCAGAGTTAAAAGGGTTTGAAGTTGCCACCCAAGCGATCAAAGATTTTCTGGTATTTTTGGTCATGGTCTTCTGTGACACATAGCAGAGCCACTGTATGGTTGATTTTACTGACACTTAGCACGTAGAAGGCCCTTTGCTTGCGGAACATGCCAGTTTTTGTTTAGTGACAAAATGCTGTTCCATTCCAGAGTTATAAGGGTTTAAATTTGCCCCCTTGATCAAAGATTTTTACCTTTGATCGTGAATTTGCGGTTGATTCTCGCAATCAAAGAATTTTAAAGCTACAAAACTTTAAAATTAAGTATCTGGGAAATGGTTTGGTCTTTTAACTTGAAATCTGAAGTGTGTTGAGGGATGTCCTGTAGATGTGAATTATGGTGCTTAGGTGTTGGAAAATTAATTTGCTGCAGAGATATTGCTTGATGCAGTTTACATTTTCGGATAGGCGTTCTACATTGTGCTAGTGGTTTGAAATTTAAAGGGTAACAAGCCCTATTGCCACATAGGTCATTTTCAGTGGTTAGGTGTGTGAAATGTAAACAAGTGTGGAATTATGCCTCTCTGATGGATCAAAATTTGGTTTGTTTTGCTTCAGTAACTTTTGAACTATGTGCATGATTTGCGTGAACCTTGGTATGTAAAAAGTGTCATCATAGATCTTGGAGTGTGTCAATTTTTGTGTCAGTGGCCATCAGAGTTGCTAAGTTGTGGTGCATGGTCATTATAGTTAGTGGAAGAACATTTCTGTGCATTGTGAAAAGGCAAAGTGAGTATTTTGTTGTGTAGGAAGATTACATGATAAGGTATAGGTGGCTAAAAATGTATGGCAGATGTTTGTGGTTATGAAGTGCTGGGCAATGTGGGAGGGAGCAAGGGGTCTGAAGGCAAAAGTGGACAAGTTGAAGGAGAGTGGGACCCAAAGTGCCCCACACTCCTCCACACGTGCTGGCTCAATACCTATGCTATTCAGTAGTTTAGCTAGCTTGGAGTGGGTCCCAAGGTGGTAGCCTGGATAAAAACTGGCTGGACAACAGGATGCAAAGAGTAATAGTAAACGGAGTCCACAGTGAAGAAAGGACGGTAACTAGCAGGGTACCGCAGGGTTCGGTGCTGGGACCGGTCCTCTTTAATATCTTTATAAGTGACATTGGAGAGCACCTGGAAGGAAAGGTATGCCTCTTTGCAGATGACACAAAGGTCTGCAACAGGGTTGATACACAAGGTAGGGTGGAAAGAATGAAAAGGCACTTGGCAAGGCTGGAGGAATGGTCAAATATGTGGCAGCTCAGATTCAATGCAAAGAAGTGCAAGGTAATGCATCTGGGAAACAAAAACCCAGGGGAAGAGTACACAATAGGGGGTGAGTTAATAACAACAACAAAAATTGAAAGAGACTTAGGAGTAATTATATCTCTGCAAAGACATAGACAGAGTGGAGGCTGTTCAGAGGAGGGCAACCAAAATGGTACAATATCTGCACCAGAAGACATACGAGGAGAGACTAAAGCAGCTTAATATGTATACCCTTGAGGAAAGGAGGGAGAGGGGGGACATGATAGAAACTTTCAAGTACTTCAAGGGAATAAACAAGGTACAAGAGGGTAGTATCTTTCAGAAGAAGAGATGTGCAAGAACAAGGGGGTACAATTTGAAGATAGAGGGGACAGCTCAGAGGTAATGTTAGAAAGTATTTTTTCACAAAGAGAGTTGTGGATGCATGGAACAGCCTTCCTGAGGAGGTTGTGGAGTCAGGAAAAGTGGGAGAATTCAAGAATGCATGGGACAGACATAAGGCAATTCTAGTGGGGGGCAGGAGGAAGTAAGCCATTGATTAACTAGAATCTGCAGCTTATCCATCCAGTAGGGAAATGGGCAGACTGGGTGGGCCAAGTGGTCCTTATCTGCCATCAAATTCTGTGTTTCTAGTTGCAGTGTGATATTCGGCGGATGTGGACTAGGTAGTGGGAGCATGGAGCCCCAAGGGCCCCGCCCTCCCATCATTATGTGCTCCCTGCAATACATATGAGATTTAGTACTTGTTCTGTGATGTTATTCAGAAATGGACACGTTGGGAGGATTGTGGGGCTCGGAGGGACCCACGCTTACAACAGTATGTGCTCCCAGCAATATGTATGATAATCAGTAGTTGCAGTGTGATGTTAGGGAGATGTGGTCAAGTTGGTGGGAGACAGGGGCCTGAAGGGTCCCATGCTCCTAGAAATCTGTGCTCCCACCAATACATATGATATTCAGTACCTGTACTGTGATGTTTGGGAGACATGGATATGTTGGTGGAGCGGGCCCCATGCTTCCAGCAGTTATTGAAGAATGCAGTTGAGTGACTTCAGATTGGGTTGTATGCATTGGTGCTGGGCTTTGGTGGTGTCCTTTGAAGATTTTACCAATTTCTATTTCAGTAGTGTAAACATTTTTGTGCAGAGAAGTAGCAAAATATGGTCTCTACTGTTTTTCACTGCATTCTATGACACATAGCACAGCCTCTGTCAAATAGATTTGTCTGAACACTGCAATTAGAAAGCCCCTTGTAAAGAAAACTCCTTACTTGGTTATCTCCTCCCTGGCTACACTCTGTTCAGGGAATACCGTATAGGCAAACATGGTGGCGGGTGTGCAGTCTTCATGAGTGACACACTTTTAGGACTTGCTCTTCCTGCCCCCAAGCTCAGTTTTAGTGTCCAAGCCCTCACCCTCAAGGTTACCCCAACCCAGCAAGGGGCCCTCTTTTTCTCACAGTCTCTTACATACCCCTGAGGGATCGGGGACCAGCTGTCCACTCCCTCATTGATTACCACACCACACTCCCACACAAGGTGGAGCAGCTCATCATAGGTGACCTTAATGTCAATTGGCTGAGTACCACTGCCCCCCATATCAGGGACTCCTTCACTACCCTAGATATGACCCAACTAGTTACCTTACCCCCTAGATTTAACATGTCAGACGGCTCCAGCACCCTCCTAGATGTAATTCTGTCTAACCGCCTCCTTAAAATCAGGGATATTAATGTACCACCAGACTCTCTTAGTGACCACTCTCCTGTCCTCTACCACTGGTCATCCCCACACCAAACCAGTGTCCCAGGTCACCTAATGCCAGTGCTTTCACCCTGGGGTCTCAGAAAGCTAAAAACGCACCTAGCCCAGCTTGACTAGTCTCCAATCCTACTCGCAATGGATATTGACTCTGCCCTAGCCTATTTCTCCAGTGCCTTCAGCAAAGCCTATGACCTTTTCACCTCCCCAACCAGAATCCGTACCAAGAAACACAACACCCCATGAATCTCCCCATCCCTCATCCAAACACTGAAACAAAGAGATAATCTCTGGAATATTGCTGTCGAGACAGGCAAACTGGCTGACAGACAAGCCTATAATGCAGCACATAACAAGTGCACCTGGGCAATAAGGCAGGCTTAGGCCAAATATTATCAAGCCACCCTTGAATCCACTTGG
The DNA here is from genome assembly GCA_016271365.2 of Neoceratodus forsteri. NCBI lineage: Eukaryota > Metazoa > Chordata > Ceratodontiformes > Ceratodontidae > Neoceratodus > Neoceratodus forsteri. The sequence continues at coordinate 613,221,442 of CM028134.1, forward strand.
GGCTCATCCCATGCCTTCTGGGACAATATGAAAGCTCAATGGAAAGACCTGTCCCCCCTTCACCATCACTACTCTCCATAGACGGTACTGTCACTACTGATCCTCCCCACATAGCTGAGTGCCTCAATATAGCTTTCTCAGATCTAAGCTCTGTCCTCCTTAACTACATTTTCGACCCTATCCCTGCCTCCACACACCCCCACCTCGAATCACTCCCCCTTTCTACCTGCGTGCCATATCACCCCTTGAAGCCAGGCCTCATCTGCATAAAGCCTTAGCTAGCAACAGCCCCAGCTGTGATCCCCTGGACTCCAAGATTCTCCAATTAGTCCTAGATACTGTACTAGCCCCTCTCACCAACCTTTTAAACTGGTCACTATGTCTTGGTCATTTTCCCAGTGCCTGGAAAATTGCATAAATCACCCCTATCCATAAGAGTGGAGATAGAACCTCCCCTAACAATTTCAGGCCCATCTCCATTCTCCCCCCTCTCTCCAAAGCACTAGAAAAAAATAGTGGCCATTCAGCTCTCCGAGTATCTGGCCAAATATGACCTGCTGTGTTCAGAACAACATGGATTCTGCCCTGGACACAGCACCACTACAGCCCTCCTGGAGTTCTCCCAGCACCTCCACTCTGCTTTCAACTCTGGTCATGTTGCAGGTGCAGTGTTCATTGACCTCTCCAAGGCCTTTGACACTGTGTCACCCCCTCCTACTTGACTCCCTCCACCAATGTGGCTTCTCCCCTGGCCCACTGGCTTGTCCACCAGTTACCTCTCTACCAGATCACAGTGTGAAGGTAAACAGCACCTGTACAGTACCCTGCCCTTTCACTCAGGGGCCCCCAGGGTTCAATCCTTGGCCCCATTCTGTTCAGCCTATTCCTCACCCTCCCCAGCTCCTGCTTGGGCAAAATGGTACTTTATGCCGATGATGCATCCCCTTGCCTCCCACCCTGACCCCACCTCTCTACAGGAATCCCTGCAGCACACATTCAACCAAGCCGAAAAGAGGTTCCTTGACCACCAGCTGGTCATTCACCTCAAAAAAAAAAAAAAAAAAAAAAAATCTATGCTTTTTTCACATCACCAGAATAAGGCCAAAAATGCCCTCCCCCTGCATTTCCCCAGTAATGCTCACCCTCCCAGGCAAGTGTCATCCTACAAGTACCTGAGCATCACCTTCGACTTGGCTCTTACATTCCACACCCATATCAATACCTTGTCTTCAACCATAAACTCTTGGAATGGCCTTCTCTATCACCACAGAGATTACCTCCCCAAACTGCTCTCTGAATGGCCATCAACTCCTCCATCCTATCCCTAGTGGACTACGGCCTACCTATCTATGCAGCAGCCAACAATACCACCCACCACTGATAAACAAGGTCTGCAGGCTCCTGACTGGTGCATCCCTCCGCACCCATACTTGTCTGCTCTATTCCACTGCCAACCTGCTCACTTTGGAGGAGTGCCTGCGCTTTCAAACCTGCTTACTTGCCAAAAAAATCCCTGCTAGGACTCCCCCCCCAGGGGTCACTGCATCCCTGCAGCTTGCATCCCCATCCATTGCCACCCCTAGCTCAGTTAAGGCCATCTTTCTGGTGCCCCGTACCAAGACCTCCCTAGCCCAAAGGTCCTTCCACTACTGCACCCCCACATGGTTCAACTCCTTCCCGCTCTCTGTCACTAAGACTACCAAAATTGGTCCCTTTAAAGTCACTGTCCATAACCACCTTTTTGGCACCCAAAGTTGTAGTTGCCTTAATCAACCTAATGTTGGGGTCTCTCCCCATTTCTTGCCCATAACCTTGACAATGTCCGGTGGACTGTTACTCACCTTTCTTTTTTTTTTTATATGATTGCTATTTACTGCATGTAACTTTATCCCATAAACCAGTGTTATATCGTGTTCTTTTTGTTTTCTGTATTGCACTTTTATGTTACCACTGTTGTATCTCACACTGTAACCATGTCTCCCCTCCCTGTGACAAGGTGCCTTTGTAAATGAGTCCCTGACTCAAAGGTTGTAAATCTGACTTTCAAAATAAATAAAATAAATAAAAAATTGAATACGCCAGTTTTTGGTGAAAAATTGCTGTTCCGTTCCAGAGTTAGAAGAGTTTGAAGTTACCCCCCCATGAGCAATGATTTTCTGCAATTTTATTTAATGTCTTCCATGACACATAGCACAGACACTGTGTAGCTGATTTGTTTGAAGCTTGGCAAGTAAATGACACTTTATTTATGGAACATGCCAAGTTTTGTTTTGTGAAGAAATGTTGTTAGATTACTGAGTTATAAGGGTTTAAATTGCCACCCTTGAGTAACAAAAATGTATATTTTTGATCTAATTAGAAGTTGATTCTCAGGGTCAAAGAATTTTAAAGGTACAGAAACTTTAAAGTTCGATGTCTGGGAAATGGTTTGGTCTTTTAACTTGAAATTTGGAAGGTGATGAGGGGATGCCCTGTAGATGTGAATTATGCTGTCTAGGTGTTGGATATTAATTTGCTGTGGGGATATTGCATGATGCAGGTTACGTTTTGCAGATAGTGTTCTGCATTGTGCTAGTGACTTGAAATTTATAGGGTAGGTAGCCTTATTGCCATGGAGGCAATTTTCAGTGGTTAAGTGTGTGAAATGTAAACAGGTGTGGAATTATGCCTCTCTGACAAATGGAAATTTGGTTACTTTTGCTTCCGTAACTTCTGAATCGTGTGGATGATTTGCGTGAAATTTGGTATGTAAAAAGAGTCATCTTAAATCTTGGATTGTGTCAATGTTTGTGTCAGTGGCAGTCACAACTTTTGATTTGTGGTACATGTTCATTATTTATAGTTAGTGGGAAAACATTTCTGTGCATTGTGAAAAGGCATGGTGAGCATATATTTGCTTGTGTATGAAGATTTCGTGATAAGGTATAGGACAGCTAAAATATATGGCAGATGTTTGTGGTTATAGAGTGCTAGGCATTGTGCAAGTGAGCTCAGGGTGCAAAGGCAGAAGTGGACTAGTTGGTGGGAGTGTGGGGCCCAAAGGGCCAAGTGCTCCCAGCAATATGTGCTCTGACCAATACATGAGACTTAATACACCAAAACGTGTGATATTCAATAGTTTCAGTGTGATGTTTGGCAGATGTGGACAAATTGGTGGGAGTGTGAGGCCCAAAAGGCCACCTGTGCTCCTAGCAATATGTGCTTCCTACAATACATATGAGATTTAGTACTAGTACTGTGATGTTAGGCAGAAATTGACAAGTAGGTTGGACCGTGTGGCTCAAAGTGCCCCCCTCACACCAATATGTGCTCCCAGCAATATATATGATAATCAGTAGTTGCAGAGTGATGTTAGGCAGATGTGGTAAAGTTGGTGGGAACCTGGGGCCTAAAGGGTCCCATGCTCCTAGAAATCTGTGCTACCATCAATACATATGATATTCAGTACTTGTACTGTGATGTTTGGGAGAAATGGATGTGTGGTGGAATGTGGGCCCAAACAGCCCCATGCTCTAGTAGTTGTTGAAGAATGCATTTGAGTGACTTCAGATTGGGTTGTATGCATCTGTGCTGGGCTTCAGTTGTGTTCTTTGAAGATTTTATCTATTTCTATTTCAGTAGTGTATACATTTTTGTGAAAAGTAGTACCAAAAATGCAGTTTCTGCTATTTTGTTCACTGTCTTCCACGAGACATAGGACAGCCACTGTAAGATTGATTTGTCTGAAAATTGCCATGTAGATAGCCCTTTATTTAGGGAATGTGTCAGTTTTTATTTGATGACAGTGTTGTTTTGCTTCAGAGTTATAAGGGTTTGAAATTGCCGCCCCCACAATCAAAGATTTTCTGCTATTATTGCTCACCGTCTTCCACAACACATAGAACAGCCATTGTGTTTTTGATTTGTCTGAAACCTGGTATGTAGAAAGCTCTTTACTTGAAGAACATGCCAGTATTTGTTTAGTGAAATAATGGTGTTTTGTTCTAGAGTTGTAAGGCTTTATATTTGCCAACCCTCGTGATCAAAGATTATTTGCTATTTTTGCTCACTGTCTTTTGCAACACATAGAACAGGCATTGTGTGGTAGATTTATCTGAAACATGGCTCGTAAAAAGATTTTTAGTTATGGAATATGCCCATTTTTGTGTGGTGAAAAAATGGTGTTCTGTTCTAGAGTTATACAACTTTAAATTCCCTTCACAATCAAATATTTTTGCTATTTTGCTCACTGTCTTCCTTGACACATAGCACAGCCATTGTGTGGTTTATTGTGTAAGTTTGCACACAGAAAGCCCTTTGTTGACAGAGTATGTGTTTTGTTCGGTGAAAATGTTGTCCTGTTCCAGGGTTATATGGGTTTGAAATTGCCTTCCCCCCTCACAATCAAAGATTTTTATCTTTGATCATGAATCCACCATTTTAGTGCATTTTCGGCCTCGAGGTCCATCATTTTGTGTGTCATGGCCGAGTCTCATGATCAAAGAATTCTTAAAGGCGCACAAATTTTGGAATTGAATATCTCTGAAATGATTTGGTGGTTTACCTTGAAATTTGGAGGGTGTTGAAGAGATGTCCTGTAGATATGAAATATGGTGTTTAGGTGTCAGAAAATACTTTTGTGGCAGAGATATTGCATGACGCAGGTTTACATTTTGCAGATAGTGTTCTGCATTGCGCTAGTGACTTGAAATTTATAGGGTAGGTAGCCTTACTGCCATGGAGGTAATTTTCAGTAGTTAAGTGTGTGAAATGTAAACAGGTGTGGATTTATGCCTCTTTGATGCATGGAAATTTGGTTACTTTTGCTTCTGTAACGTTTGAACCGTGTGGATGACTTGTGCGAAATTTGGTATGTAAAAAGAGTCATCTTAAATCTTGGATTGTGTCAATGTTTATGTCGGTGGCCATCACAATTGCTGAGTTGTGGTACATGTTCATTATAGTTAGTGGGAAAACATTTCTGCACATTGTGAAAAGACATGGTGAGCACATATTTGCTTGTGTATGAAGATTTCATGATAAGGTATAGGACAGCTAAAAATGTATGGCAGATATTTGTGGTTATGGAGTGCTGGGCAATGTGCGAGGGAGCTCGGAGTCTGAAGGGAGAAGTGGACAAGTTGGTGGGAGCATGAGACCCAAAGGCCCCATGCTCCCATCACTATGTGCTACCACCAATACATATGCAATTCATTAGTTGCAGTGTGATGTTAGGGAGAAGTGGACTAGTTGGTGGGAGCATGGGGGCCTGAAGGGCCCCCACATTCCCAGCAATATGTGCTCCCACCAATGCATAAAAGATTTAGTATTTGTACTGTGATGTTAGGTAGAAATGGACAAGTTAGTAGGAGTGTGGGGCTTGAGGCCCCCGCTCATTCATGTATGCTCACAGCAATATGTATGATAATCAGTAGTTGCGGTGTGATGTTAAGCAGATGTGGTCAAGTTGGTCAGAGCCTGGGGGCCTGAAGGGTATCTTGCTCACAGAAATCTGTGCTCCCACCAATACATATGATATTCAGTACTTATACTGTGATGTTTGGGAGATATGGATGTGTTGGTGGAGTGTAGTACAAAGGTCCCCTTGGCTTCCAGCAGTTGTTGAAGATGCATTTGAACAACTTCAGATTGGGTTATATGTATAAATGGTGGGCTTGGTGGTGTCCTTTGAAGAGTTTGCCAATTTCTATTTCATTTCAGTAGTGTATCGTTTTTTGTGCAGAGAAGTACCAAAATGCAGTTTCTGTTATTGTTTTTCACTGCATTCTGTGACACATAACACAGACACTGTGAGGCTCATTTGTTGGAACATTGCCAAGGGGAAATCCCCTTGTTTAAGGAACATGCTAGTTTTTGTTTGGTGAAAAAATTTTGTTCTGCTCCAGAGTTAACACGGTTTAAAGTTGCCCCCCCAATGCGATAAAAGATTTTCTGCTATTTTTGGTCATGGTCTTCCATGACACATAGCACAGCCACTGTGTAGTTGATTGGTCTGAAGCTTGACACATAGAACACACTGTTTATGGAACATGCCAGTTTTTGCTTGGTGACAATATGTT
>CM028134.1:613235000-613237500 GCA_016271365.2 Neoceratodus forsteri
ATGGTGTTTTGTGCCAGAGTTATAAGGCTTTATATTTGCCAACCTTTGCGATTAAAGATTTTTTGCTATTTTTGCTCACTGTCTTCTGCAACACATAGAACAGGCATTGTGTGGTTGATTTATCTGAAACATGGCTCATAGAAAGATTTTTAGTTATGGAATATGCTCATTTTTGTGTGGTGAAAAACCTGTGTTCTGTTCTAGAGTTATACAACTTTAAATTCCCTTTACAATCAAATGTTTTTGCTATTTTGCTCACTGTCTTCCATGACACATAGCACAGCCATTGAGTGGTTTATTTGTGTGAAGCTTTGCACACGGAAAGCCCTTTAGTGATGGAATGTGCCAGTTTTGTTTAGTGAAAAATGTTGTTCTTTTCCAGAGTTATATGGGTTTGAAATTGCCCCTCCCCCACAATCAAAGATTTTTATCTTTGATCACGAATCTGCTATTTTAGTGCATTTTTGGCCTCAAGATCTGCCATTTTGTGTGTCACAGCCAATTCTCATTATCAAAGAATCCTTATAGGTGCACAAACTTTGAAACTGAATATCTCTGAAATGGTTTGGTGGTTTACCTTGAAATTTGGAGGGTGTTGAGGAGATGTCATACGCATGTGAAATATGGTGTTTAGGTGTCGGAAAATGCCTTCATTGCAAAGATATTGCATGGTGCAGTTTATGTTTTGTGGAGAGTGTTCTGCATTGTGGTAGTGGCTTGAAATGTATAGGGTAGTTAGCCTTACTGCCATGGATGTAGTTTTCATTTGTGAGGTGTGTAAAACAAACAGGTGCAGAATTATGCCACTCCTACGAATGAAAATCTCAAACTTTAACATTTAATATCTCAGAAACAGTTTGATCTTTTAACTTGAAATTTGGGTGGTGTTGAGGGATGTCCTGTACAAGTGAATTATAATATTTAGGTGTCTGGAAATTAATTTGCTGCAGAGATATTCCATGATGCACTTTATGTTTTGATATAGCATTTTACATTGTGGTGGTGGCTTGACATTTATAGGGTAGCTAACTTTACTACCATGGAAGTAATTTCCAGTGGTTAGGTATGTGAAATGTAAACAGGTGCAGATTTATGCCATTCCAATGAATGAAACTTTGTTTTGTTTCAAGCTGGTGGGAGCGTGGGGCCCTCTTCCACCAATATGCACTCCCACCAATACATAAGATATTCAATACTTGTACTGTTATGTTAGGCAGAAATTTGGAAGTTGGTGGGAATGTGGGGCCAACTTGCATGAGTTTGTACTTTTCTATGCTCTCTCAAAAGTAAGGAAATGCTATGCAAAAAAAAACTATGCTCATGCATCATTTAGGGTTAAAACACAAAAAGTCAGGAATGAGACCTTAGGTTGCCCTACCCCCTGTACCCCCATCCTCCTGAGAGATTGACAGATGCCAGGGTGCGTCATTGGGGTTGTGAGGCCTAAATGTCACCCTATTCTTCTTTACTGTGGCATGCGAACATGATTACACATGGGATGGGGTGACATTTAGGCCTCACAACCCCAATGATGCATCCCGGCTGTCACTCTCAGGAGGATGGGGGTACATGGGGGGGTAGGGGCAACCCTAAAGGTCTCATTACCTGTCTTTTTGTGTTTTAACCTTAAATGATGCATTAACACAGTTATATATATATATATATATATTAATTATACAGGCACATTATACTGTGTTTTATGATGTAAGCACTTAACCTACTTGATTGTACATCAGTCTCAGGACGTCATTGTGAATGTATGTATGTCTCAGGACCTCCTTGTGAATGAGCTTGCTCAACGGAGTTTTCCTGCAATAAACTTGAACTTGGAAAACAAAAAATAGAGCCAGTATAGTTAGGCTTCCTGCACATAACGTTAAAGGTCAATTTGTTCAAGGTGACAACTTTGACCAAGTTCAATGAATTTGCATGAAATGTAGCATGCATCATTGGAAGAGATAGGTCTATTGATGTTCCAAATTTGGTTTGCATCCCTTGTGTGGTTTATGAGATAGAGTGTTCAGAAATAAGAGATTTATATGATTTTAGCTGTTTTTTTTTTTTTTCAATCTGTATCCCACAATCAGCTGTAGCTACAGACATGAAACTTTCTGGGTAGAACAATTTCACCTCACAGATGTGCCTTTTGAAGGTTTGGAGAAAAAAAAATATTAATCTGTTCAAAAGTTATTCAATTTTATTTTATCCATTATTTCCAATGGGAATAAAAATGTGTCCCTGGCAGCATAGGATTCTGAGTCAGAGCAGCGCTCTGGCATAAGATTTTATGCTGAAGTTTAGCAATGGGCATATGATTCTATGTCAGGGCAGCTGTCCAGCAATTGACTGTATGCCGAAGGGTACAGGTGCAGATCAGCACCCCCACCCCCAAAAATGACTGTGGTATATTGGGGAACCCACTCCCAGTGTCCCCAAATCTGTTTTGTACCCCTGAAATAAAAGAGAACAGTCCCCCAATGTAATTTTTAACTTTGATGCA